>JAQHUG010000041.1:1547756-1579102 GCA_028555095.1 Dicrostonyx torquatus
AAAAAAAAAAAAAAAAAAGGTTCAAGGTTGCCAGGCAAGGCCAACCTGGTCTACAAAGCGAGTTCCAGGACAGCCAGAGCTGTTGCACAGAGAAACCCTGTCTCTAAAAACAAAACAAACAACAAATGAGTTCCAGGTCAGGACCAGGCTACAAAGTAAGACCCTGTTAAAAAAAAAAAGAGAGAAAAGTTAGTTTAGACAGGGGTACTTGATAGCTCAGTGGTAGTGTGACTTGCCTAGGATGAGAAACCCCTGGATTCATTTCCTAACTCTAGGGGAAAAGCTTGCTCACTGGGCTGGGTCTATAGCTCATTACTAGAGGCCTTGCTTGTACTATCAGCATCCAGCAGCAGCACACACAACACAGTTACTGTGTCTCCCGTACACCATGGCTCTAACAACTCAGCCCAGCATCAGGGGTCCCGGAAGTGGGACTAAGAATAAGGTCTTCATCCTTTGCTCACCAGCTTGCTTTCTCTTTATCTAGCTGAGCAACGCCAGTTGGCCCTAGCTGAGAAGTTCAAGGAGCTGAAACGCAGCAAGAAGCTGGAGAGTTTCTTGAGCCGAAAGAGGCGCCGAAATGCGGGCAAGGACAGGAAGCATCTCCCTTTGAGCAATTAGTACTAAGGAACTGTCCAGGGAGACCTGGTCTATGGGACAAGTCTGGGGTTGGCCAGTTCTGGTTCTTCCCCGATGAAAGGCAAGCATCACACTCCCCCTGAACTAGGCTGCCTCAGAGGACTGGTGTGCTGTGCCCCTGGGTGTGCCAGGGCTGTCCATCCACAGGTGCCCAGCCTTCCGTCATGTCACACTGCCTTCTCAGACTCGTTCATCACTCCATTCTTTCCTTATGACATGGGGTACGTTTATGGTTCGAGGGAAGGGACTTTACAGAAGAGCCACTTTGACAACATGCTTGTTACTCGTTTTGTTGTTGTTTTTAATTATATGTATGTGTCCGTGTGTAGGTATATGCACATGAATGCAGGGACCTCTGAAGGGCACAAGCTTTTCCCCCTGGAACTGGAGTTAGATGGTTGTAAGCTGTCCAATGTGGATGCTAGGTACCAAACGAGTCCTTTGCAAGAACAAAACATGCTTGATCACTGAGCCATCGCTATAGTCCCCCCCCCTTTTATTTACTCATTTTATTGGTGTTTTGCCTGTATGTATGTGTGAGGGTGTTGGATTCTGGAGTTATAGACAGTTCTGAGCTGCCATATGGGTGCTGGGAATTAAACCTGGGTCCTCTGGAACAGCAGTCGCTGCTCTGTTTTTTTTTTTTATTTTAGTTTTTTTTATGGTTTTTCGAGACAGGGTTTCTCTGTGGCTTTGGAGCCTGCACTGGAACTATCTCTTGTAGACCAGGCTTGTCTCAAACTCACAAAGATCCACCTGCCTCTGCCTCCCAAGTGCTGGGATTAAAGGCGTGCACCACCACCGCCCAGTGCAGTCGGTGCTCTTAACCACCAAGCTGTCTCTCCAGCTACCCCCTTGTTTGTTTGGGACAGATTTCTCTACATACAGCTCTGGCCATCCTGGAATTCACTTCATAGACCAGGCTGGCCTCAAAATCAGAAATCGCCTGCCTCTGCCTCCCAAGTGCAGGGATTAAAGTCTGCCTGCACCACCACCTGGCCTCATTCTGTTTTTAGTTGGAGACCTTGAACTTACTGTTTTGGTAGGCTGTGTGTGGTCTACAGTGCAAGAGATCAGATCAGGGCCCTCTCCATCTTAAATCTAGGCCCTGAGAAGATGTCTAAGTGCCAGTCAATCCTAAAGTCACTTGACCTTTGGTAGAGTGGGATGTGGGAAGTAGTGAGTCAACATTTTTCATGCACATACCTGAGAAGGGACTTCAGATGTATAACCATTGCCCGCTTGCCTCTGGGCCCATACCTAGTGAGGCAGAGCATTTGTGACAGCAGTGTGTCTCGCTTCCTGGTAGGATTATGGGTATGTGCCATCACACCCATCCAGGACATTAAAAAGGAAGTCACTATGATTGTATGTGTTTGTCTTGGTTTAACTTTTACTGCTGTGTTAAAGCACCACAACCAAAAGCCATTTGGGGAGGAAAGGGCTTATTTCATTAATAGCTTAGGGACGTCAGGAGACAAACCCGGCAGGAGCTGGAGCAGAGGCTGTGGAGGAGCTCTGCTTCCAGGCCAGGCTTCCTCCACATGGCTGCTTCACTCTGCTTCCTTTTTTTCTTTTTCTCTGCTGGCAGTCCTAGAACTCGCTTTGTAGACCATCTGCCTCTGCCTTGCCAGAGCTGGAATCAAAGGTATGCACTGCCATACCCGGCCTCAGCCTACTTTCTTATACCACCTGAGACCACCTGCCCAGGGGTGGCACCACCCACAATGAGCTAGGCCCTCCTATATCAATCATCCACCAGTCAGGACAATGCTGGCCTAAAGACCAGTCCTATGGATTTTCTCAGTTAAGGTTCTTTCTCAGAAGATCCTACTCGTGTTTGACAGAGGTTTCTGTCCCTCCTGGTCCTACAGCCATTCAGTCCCAAAGAAGCAGAGGCCTGCGTTAATTGTAAACTGGTTGGCCTATTAGCTCAGGCTTCTTATTAACTAACTCTTACATCTTAAATTAACCCATAATTCTTGTCTGTGGTAGCCACATGGCTTGGTACCTTTTATCAGTGAGGCATTCTCATCTTGCTTCCTCTGTGTCTGGGTGATGACTGCAGACTAAGCCTTTCCTCTTCCCAGAAATCTATTCTAGTTGCCCCGCCTATACTTCCTGCCTGACTAATAGCCAATCAGCATTTTATTAAACCAATGCAAGTGACAAATCTTTGCAGGGTACAAGACCATTGTCCTACAGTATACATAAAAACTAGCTGGTATGATGGATATTTCTCTTAAGACAGAATAGATTGTTTTTCTTCAATCGAAATTTTTCAGGTAAAGAATAACCATCTATCCAGCGCAGGCTCCAAAGCCAGAGAAACTCTGTCTCAAAAAACCAAAAAAGAATAACCATCTAGGATTTATTTTTATTTTATGTATATAGGTGGAGTTTCTTTCCTCTTTTTTTTAAATGATAAATGAACTGAGAACTTTATTTTAAAATTTGATTATGTATAGTGTTCTGTCTGCATGTATCCCTGCAGGCTGGAAGAGGGCACAGTATCGTATTACAGATGGTTGTGAGCCACCATGTGTTTGCTGGGAACTGAACTCAAGACCTCTGGATGCGCAGCCAGTGTTCTTAATTGCTGATCCATCTGTCCCGTCCCCGAGAATTTTACTTTTTAGCTTTTAAAAGTATTTTATATTACGGGTGTGGGTATTTTGCCTGCATTTATATATATGTTCCTGGAAGCTCACAGAGGCCAGAACGGGATAAGATTCCTTGGAGCTGGAGTTATGGGTGGTTGTGAGCTGCCATATGGGTGTGTGGAACCAACTCTGGATCCTCTAGAAGAGCAGACAGTGCTCCCAACTGGGTTGGTTGGTTTTTCCTTTTTTTTTTTTTAAAGATTTATTTTACTATGTATAGTGTTCTGCCTGCATGTATGCCTGCACACCCAAAGAGGGCATCAGATCTCATAGACAGTTGTGAGCCACCATGTGGTTGCCGGGAACTGAACTCAGGACCTCTGGAAGAACAGCCAGTGCTCTTAACCTCTGAATCATCTCATCTCTCCAGCCTTTTTGTTTGTTTTTTTGAGACAGGGTTTCTCTGTGTAACAGCCCTGGCTGTCCTGTAACTTGCTTTGTAGACCAGGCTGGCCTCTAACTCGAGATATTCACCAGCCTCTGCCTCCTGAGTGCTGTGGTTAAAGGTGTGTGCCACCACCGCCTGGCATGTTCTAACTGTTCAGACATCTTTCCAGTTCCTGTGTTTCTGTTGTTGTTGTTTGTTTGGGTTTTTTTTGTTTGTGTGTGTGTGTGGCTGGGAGGGGAGGGGAGGACTGAGGACCTTACAAGTCAAGGTAGGTTCTCAACCAGGTGGTAGGTTCTCAACCAGGTGTGGGGACATAAGGATTATATAACTCTAAGAATGGCCTCATCTTCCCAGGAGGTTGGGGTAGCCAACCTGTTTCCCGAGTCATCACTGGAACTGATGGCCCATCTGCCCTCACGCCTGGTGCTGGTCAGGAGGGTGGGCTGTCCTTGGAGTCAGACCTGATGCTCTGGATATAGGCAAATCAGCCAGGCCATGTACTTAGGAGGGCTGTGAGCTGTGTGATTAGGAGGAGTCAGTCATCCCGGGACTCTAAGACCAAAGCAAGTATTGTGTGTTTGAACTTGAGACACAGCTGAATCACAGTGTGCTCCTAGCAGGAGTTTAATACCTAGCATCATATGTATATGTATTGCCAGATGGAGTGTGCCCACTGCTGGTGAGCAGCGAGTGAGCTGTGCTGCTGGGGCAGTGGCAGTGCTGGGAAGTGAGGCACAGCCTCGCCTGTAGACAGTGTGCAGGCTTGACTCTGGCTGTGTGCCATACTCTTGTAATCCCAGCACTTGGGAGGCTGAGATGAGTTTGAGGTTAGCCTAGGGTACATAAGTTCTAGGGCAGCCTGGGCTAACATCGCAAAGTTGTGTCCAAAAAAAAAAAACCAAAAACAAAAAAATGTGACTTGAGCCATTAAACAGCCATGATATCCTGAAGATATCGCTCAATAGTTTCGAGCACTTCCTCTTCCAGAGGACCTGGATTTAATTCTCAGCACCCACATGGCAGCTCATACCTGTCTGCAACTCCAGTTCTAGGGCTTCTGACACCGTCACACAGACACACAGACACACATGCGGTCAAAACATCAATGGATACAAAAGTAAAATGTTATATATTTAAAAAGGCATGATCTCTGCTATGGAGGAAGGCTCCCAGGTGATAAATGACAATAGCCCCGATGTACCCTGAAGCCAATTATGTTCTGGCCTTTCTGGGCAGTCCTGGGCTAACAGACCACAGGTATCATGGGACCAGGGCAGCAAAGCAAGATAGCCCTCTGGTCTGCTAGAGCTCTGTCCCCACCCGGCTCCCTCATGCCTTTTCTTATTTCTTCATTCCCAATACTCTCTCTCCCAAACCCCAGCCTCCATTCCGAGTCTGTTCTGGGTCACACGCAGTTCATTTTGTTTGGTCTTTGTGCCACCCCCCCCCCCCGCAACGTTCTCTTACTTTTTCCTGCCACTGTTGATCTTCAAGGGCCAGAGACTGCTTTCTCCTCTATACCCCTGCTAAAACAGGTCTGCCTCCGGCAAGGGGTTTTTCTAGACTGTACTACCCTGGTCTAATGTGGGTGTGGCCAGGGTAGCCAATCCTGGGGGCTAGCTAGAGGCAGCTGTTTGACCAGCTGTTTGACCGGAGCAGGAGGGTGAGAAGCTCCAGTTCCTCCCAGGTCCTGAGCAGACAGGCAAGGTCACCCTTGGGGAATGGCTGTAGTTGGCCCTGAGGAATAGTAGCTAAAGCAGATGTGGATGGGCTGGCAGGGCCTTCCTTGTGTTAACGCTCCCATCTGTTACTTGCCAAGATCCCTTAGCCACTCCTCTCCGCTCTACAGATGAATAGATGGAGCCTTACTTGGTAATCTGCCCAACTTACCAAGCATGTGACCTAGTGGGCTTGGGTGTCCAACCTGCCAGGTCAGCATCCATCTGACCATACCCTCTGAGCAGGAGTGGAGACCCAGTCTTGGCTATTGAATTCCTTCTCCCTGGGCATGCCTGATAACTTCTTTTGCTCTCCAATCCACTTTCCTCACTTTAACAAGACTCCTGGTATGTCAGAATACTGCCTGAATGCCAGAGAACTCCTTCCTGTCAGCTAGACACCACCACCCCCCATTCACCTGTCTCTGGCAGTCAACACACAAGTCAGATCATCAAATTCCCAGGTTTTATTTTCTGTAGAAAGCCCAGCCTTACCTACTCTGGACCCCATCGCCAAGGTTACCGGAACGTGGAGAAGCTCTGGGTACCAGTGCAGGAAGCATAAGGGACTCCCCGGGAGCGGATTTGCAGGGTGTGGAAGGTGAGGGGTGGATTGGGGCCTGATGAGCCAGGGTTCAGGGACTCGGTGTGTGGCTCCATCACAGTTATAGGGACCGCATAGAACAGCATCTGTGGCCGGTCGTCATGGCGTCTCAGTGTGCCCTTGCCCAGGAGGTGCAGGATGCAGGAGAGGACATCTGTGCTGCTGCACACAGCTCCCTTGCCAAGGCTACTGACCAAGCCCCTGGGAGGACATGGGCCTTTTTGCCAGGCTTCCAGCACCTGAGATCAGAGAGGAAATAACAGGTCAAAACTACAGAGCCATCTGTCCTCTGCCAGTCACATGCTCCTAGGACTGGTTATCCCTAGCAGATCAAGGGTGGCTCAGTCTCGCCCATCACACACTGAGAGACTACACAGTGAGCCAGAGGCTTCAGATGGGCCCACCACCTTCTGTGGGTGGCACCTCATGGCCATACCCACCACTGCTTACCAGACAGACAAGCTGGTCGATGTGCAAGCCCTCATCCCCATGAGCCTTGAGGATTCGGACAACAAGGCAATTTAGAAGATTCCTTCTCTTCTCCAAGTTCCGGCCCTCTTCATCTTCAGCTTTCAGGTACGTCTGAGGTGGGATGAGCCACACATTTCCCCTCCTTGGCCTGGGTTCCTCACTGTCATCTCGAATCTTGAGCACTCCTGAAATAAACATTGGTCACTTGGTTGGGGAGGGCCCTGAGAAGCCTGTCCCTGGCTCAGAGCAGTCTCCTTGGCCCCCGAGTGCACACCTCCTGGTACATCTTTCTGCTCCTGAAGGTCCAAGGGGCCTCTTGAGGAGGTGAGGGGCCCAATTGCCCGATTAAGCACATCTGGAGGGAGCTCCGAGAGCGCCAGCAGGCTCTCCACAGACACCACCTGAGGAGATGTGGGAAGCACTCAGGGCCTCCCCAGGGGTGAACTGGGGACCATGGAGGCAAAGGAATGGAAGACGGGGTACAAAGTGAAAAAGACAGGACAGGCCACCTTTAGGTCGTTGAAATACAGCAGTAGCCACATCTGCACTGTGGACACATGGAGAAGCTGGTCACCAAACTGCACTTCTGCCCGGCCCTGCCAGGTCCACTGCAATCGTCTCTGTTCACCTTTTTCTGAGATGGGGTGGCTCTGACCTGGAGAAGTGCCAGGGGAGGGGATGGAAGAAAGGGAAGCCTTGCTGATCTCTGCAGTGTGCAACCCAGGCAGGCCTTCTGGGAACGGGCGCACCTGATCTCAGCTTCCCTTAAGAGCCCTGGGTGTCAAGGTGTCAGTCTGTGCCAGTCTGTGCCAAGCAGGTTTATTTGTTTTAGAGACAAAGTCCCTGAGTTAGGGAGGCTTGTCCTGCTTGTCTGGACCTCTGGAGATCTCTGCTCTTCACCTTCTGCTGTTGCCCAGGGTAGAGAGTCTCATCTGAGTGAATGTGACACTGAGGGAGGAGCACACACCCACTCTTATGTTCTGATTTTGAGACAGGGTCTCTCTACGTAGCTCTGGCTGGCCCAGAACTCACTACGCAGCCTGCTAGACTCAAACTCTTAAGAGATCCATTTGATTCTGCCTCCAAAGTTCTGGGATTAATGGTGTACCCCACCATGCCTGGCCACACACACACACTCTTAAAGCCCTTTTTTGTGGCCTGTCTTAAAAGACTTCTTCCTCTATCTCCCTAATTCCCACAGATGTTCCTGGGGTCTGGATTCCAACAGCAGCCCCATTTTCAGCTAAAACTTAAACCTCCTCCATTTTCCCTCAG
The DNA here is from genome assembly GCA_028555095.1 of Dicrostonyx torquatus. Taxonomy (NCBI): domain Eukaryota; kingdom Metazoa; phylum Chordata; class Mammalia; order Rodentia; family Cricetidae; genus Dicrostonyx; species Dicrostonyx torquatus. The sequence goes on from JAQHUG010000041.1 coordinate 1,555,515, forward strand.
ATCCATCCTGTCTCCCTAAGGGTATCTTGTCTCTTGTATCCTGCATGCACAATGGCATGCTGGGATGCCATGTTTGTAGCCACATAGGCTTCTAGCTTCAGCACCTACCCCAACTCCAGGTCCCTTTAGTAGCCTACCCTGTCCCCAAAGCCCAGCCCTCTTCCCAGTTGCTTACTCTTGCTATAGAAGTTGGAGTAGTGGTTTAAGGTCCCCTTCAGGTACGAGGGCAGGCATGTTGTAGGATTGAGTATGTGGCAGACGGAGGTGACAGGCCAGTAGCGTGGAGACAGGACAAGCACACACACTTCTGGCATTGTCCCTTCATAATAGAGCTCCTCCTCCCCTTCCTCCTCCCCCTCCTCCTCCTCTTCCTCCTCCTCTTCCTCATCTTCCTCCTTCTCCTCTTCTGCCATAGCCAGAGTTGCTGTTTCCCTAGTGGCCTCTTCCTTCTCGCTCTTCTGCTCCTTGCCGCTGTCCTCATGGGCCACCTGAAAGGAAATAAAGTTCACAAATGCTGAAGGCCTCCTCCTACCTCCGCCCTGCTCAGCCCTTCCCTGAACACACCTGTATCTTCTTTTCCGTGTCTTCCAGCTTCAGGAGCTCCTGATCGAGCTGCTGGAGCTGGTAAACGTGGAACTGGCGCTGCAGCTCCTCTGAGGTGCGCAGGCTCTGCAGCATCAGCTGGGGGAGGCGGTTGGGAAAGCAGAGGCCAATCTGCTCCATCACAGCCCCCTCCAGCCAGCTCGAGCCTACGCTCAGGAGACGGTCAGCCATGTAATGCCTGCAGCACACACAGTCGGGCCAGGTCTCAGTGTGGGGGCCAGCTTGGCCCAGGTTTTCACCCTTGCCTGCCTGTATCTCACACTCAGGCCCTGTGAGCTGACACTCCCCCCAATAGACAACCTGCCTCCTCCATATCCCACTCAACAGATCTAAACTCACTGGTAGTAATGCTCGAAGGTGGTGGCTATCTCCAGGCTAGAGAAAATCAGGACAGACTCCAGGCACCGCTGCAACTGTGCCAGCATCTCCATTCCCCGGGCTCCACCCATCCGACTGCCTTGGATCCGCTGGTCAATGTGCCGGGCAAACTGCTCAGTCACCTGCGTGGAGAGCACAGGAAAACCACGAGTGAGTGAGTCAGTGATGGGTGAGCACACCTGCATCCACCGCTCAGCCTCCACCCTCCTTTTAGGAAGCACAGGTATAACGGTACAGGCCTGAAATTCCAGCCCCCGGTAAACAAGCAGGAGGAGCAGAGGTTTTTTTTTTTTTTTTTGGTTTTTTGAGACAGGGTTTCTCTGTGGAGCTTTGGAGTCTGTCCTGGCACTTGCTTTGTAGACCTGGCTTGCCTCTTTCTCCTGAGTGTTGGGATTAAAGGTGTGTGCCACCACCGCCTAGTTCTAAGTCATTCTTAGGCTACATAGTGAATTTAAGGCTAGCCTGGGCTACATGAACCTTTGAAAATGCTGGATGTGGTAGCTCACACATTTAATCCCAGTACTTGGAATACACAGACAGGCTGACCTCTGAATTCAAGGCCAGGAGGACAGCTAGAACCAGAGGTACAAGTTGAGATTCTATCATCTGTCTACCTACCTACCTTCCTATCTACCCAGCCTTCTCTCTATCTCTCATCTATCTATGATTTTTTTCCTAGTTTTCAATATATGGTCATATACAACTACCGCTGATCACAGCATCGGGACTGAGGTGGTCCACTTTGGGGAGGCAGGAGAAAGTTGAGAGGAAGAGAAGCGAGTGAGGTATGGGAGGAGCTTACATGGGCAGCTCTGAGGAACGGGAGCCTCAGCAAGGCATCAGCACACCCATTCTGCATCGCTAGCAAGAAGGCAGCTCGTGGCCCAAACAGTTCAGAGCTGGACTTCTGCAGCTTATAAAAAAGCTCGCAATAGCGGGGTACAAAGTCGTCGTCCCTCCAGGAAGAGGTCAGGAAGTTGTTCACCTGAAAGGAACGGGCAAGAGCATGAAGGGGCAGCCGAAACGGTGCTGTGACAATGCCCCGCCCCCAACTCCACACTTGCTGCGGCCCACCTGTTCCTCCACTACAGCCCGCCAACAGCGGGTCAGGTTTCTCATGATGCTGCTTGGAAGGCCCCGAGTGGCCAAGGAGCTCCAGTCATGGCTTCTATTTCTGCCCTCTATGGAGACAGAGAGGTGGCAGAGTCAAGGCTGACAGACCCTCAACTCCCTAAGGACAAGTCCTGAAGGCCTTTCCCAACAGGCTGTCCCTCAAAGTGACGTTCCTGGATGGTGTGACAAATGGAGCATATAGGCATGAAGGGGGCCAAGCTCGGAGCTCATGAGCTGGGTGGAGGCTCCTGCTGGAACCCGAGCACTCACTGGGCTGAGGGACGGCCACCACTGGAGCTGCTGCCTCACAGGGCTCCACGTGAACCAGCAAGTGGGTGAGTCGGCGAACCCGGGAGGAGAAAGCTGCCGCGCGGCTCTGGGGATTGTGGGCAGCGTCCCGGCACTCCAGGTACTGATCCAGCAGCCACCCCAGAGAGCTGGTGCTGTCCTCGTCTGGAGGTTGAGGAAAAACAAAGCAAAGGATGGCTTGTCTCTGGGAAAGAGGAGATGCTGATCTGAACAAGGGACAAAGAACAACCAGACAGAATGACACGGGAATAGAAGCAGTCCTGGCTGGAAAGAAAAGGGACAAGGGTGACAACAGCCTAAGGACAAAGAGCTGAAGCCAGGTGTTTCTCTGGGGAGAAGGAGCTAATAAGCAGGGTTTGCCATGCGGTGGGCGGTACTGTGGGGTGGTTACCGGGAGAGGTGATGTTCTGCACCAGCGGGCTGACCAGGGCCTCCCAGCAGGTCTTGCCCAGTGCTTGGGCGGCCTCGTCATCAGGGAGGAAGCGATCAGCAAAATTCTGCTCCTGGCGCAGAGCCCCATTTAGTCTGGGGAGAAGAAGGAGGTGCAGGCCTTCTGGCTAACTCAGTGTGCATCCTAGCAGCCAGCCCAGCTCCCAACTCTGTATTCCAGAAGAGCCCTGCCTGACAGGGGACGCCACTCCAGCACTCAGAAGTCTCTCTTCCCATCAGCCACACACCTCAGAAGGCTTTAGCCCTAGACTAGACCTATCTCATGACATCCTAAGAACCCCACCTACAATTCATTTCCCGAACCTGACCTTGCACACAGACACACACACAAGCTCTCGCGTACCTAGAACTCAGGTGCAGGAGGCTCCGGCGGTCCTCTGCTATGTCCTGGCTCCATGCTTGTGCCCGAACCATGTAGAAGAGGCGTGTGTGCCGGCACAGCTGCTCCCGAAATACTGGCCAGAAGGTGGGCTTGGGGCCCAGGACCTCCAGTCCCCGGATGCGTGTGTCAATGCCGCCCTGTGACACAGGAGACTTGTTTTTGCTGGCCCCACACCCTCCTTGAGATAGGCTGGGTGGGTTACACTTCAAGCTTCACCCCTTGAGCTACCTCAGACCCAGGCTCAAGATCTACGGAGGTATCAGGGTTCAGGGTCGGTGTGAGGCAGTTTGGTGATAGAGACCTGGGTTTTATCCTCAGAGACCTGTACCCAGGAGCCACTCCCCACACCCTGGGCCTACCTGCTGACAGCGCTTTATTCGGATCTGGATGATGGGCCAAAATCGTGTCAAGTTCTCCAGGAGGATTACCCGGCTGGCATACGGCATCACGTTCACCTGGTGAGTGGCAGAGAGGGCTGTCACCTCCATGTGTGTAGATGAAACTGCTAAGAACAACCACATCAGCTCTACTACCCTCTTGCCAGATCAGTCCCTTCTCCACCCCGGGGACATGTGGCTCCTGACAAAGAGGCTTTAGTGCCACTCCCACCGCTCCATGGCTAATGCCATCACACAGGCTCAAGGATGCTAGACGCTAGTTTGCATGGGGGCACATGATGGATAGGAGGAGTTAGGAGTTTAGAACTGGGTAGGAGGAGAGATCCTGCGAAGGATGAGCTAATGGCATAGGGATCCCTACCGCATTGAGTTCCGTGTTAACAGAGTTGATGCTGTCACCCCCGCACACCACCACCAAGGCTGGCATGTAGCTTGCGTCCTCACCAGCCACCAGGAGAGTCAGCTGCCTGGAAGAGGGGAAGAAGAACCGATGGGAACTGGAACCTGTCATGTCTGCATTCAAGCCCAAGTGGCTCGGGCAGGATGTTTTGCATGGGAGCTCACTACCTGATGAGGACACCTTGGCGCATGTGCAAGGTGATGGAGTGGGAGCCAGCACTGCCACTGGACTCCCAGTAGGTTTTAGGGTTGCGGTCTGTCAGCTTGCTGGCCCGGTGTGGGTTGGAGGACACCTCCATTTTCTCCCAGTACTTGTCTTTCTTCATTTCCTCACTGGAGCCTGGGAAGAAGTGAAGAGGTGAAGGTCTCAGTCAGGTCGGTATAGAGGGGAACATGGCTGATGTTAAACAGTTCAGAGACAGACACTAACCCTGGCACAGATATCTGAGGAACACATCAAAGAAAGGGATTTGGATGGGCCGGTGGGTTCGTCTGTGGTCTTCAATCTGGCCCAGGACCATCTGGAGCCGGAACATCAGAGAAAGGTGGGTGCATGGAGGGACACGAGACTCACGCAAACGCAGATGGAGGAAAGGTGAAACAGTAAGGGAACGAATGTCCCCAGGCTTGCTCAAGCCATCTTTCTACCCCCGACCCCTTCTCGCTGCCACTGCTCAGGATCCATGTTCTTATACAGCTCAGTACCGCGACTTCACCCTGCCCTTTCTCCTGACCTGGATACAGCCACCCAGGATGTTGGTGGTGAGTTTCCGGTAGAGGTGGGCATGCTTCTCACACTTGAACACCATATCCCGCAGCTCCTGCGCCAACTCCAGTTTCCCTAGGTGCTTCTCCAGGGCCTTGGAGATGGCGTCTCTGGCTCCCAGCTGATTCAGTATCACTGCATAGTCCCGGCTTGCTGAGGTCAGGCGGTGCAGAAAAAAGATGAGTTCCTGGAGTACCTGGGAGGGGATGTGAGGGAGCAGAGAATGAAGAGGGGAGCGTGGGCCACGTGGACAGCTGCGGTGGTACATGCCCACTCTGTGCTGGGAGCTGAGCAGGGCAGAGTGTGGCAGAAAGTGACAAGATAGGAGAGGCACAAAAGTCAGGTGGAGTTAGAGAATCAAGTTACAAACCCGGGGGAAGAGCCTGCTCACACACCCCACCCCATTCCGGCCCAGTGAGTATGTGGGGACCGGTGTAGAGAACCCTGGGTTCTTTTGATTCAGGTGTGGCTCTCAAGAACCAGCGGTTCTTGGGCTTGCAGATGCTAGGCCCCAGCCCGCATGCTTTATGGGGCCGGGAGGAAATGGAGAAGGCCTGAACTTGTGGACCCTCAGTAATTCTGGCTTGGAAACTGAAGGTGATGACTTGGGGCACTCACTAACACCATGACCTCTGACCTGAAGTCTTCTATACCCAGAACTTCCTGTAGAAAATTCTGCCTCCTTCACTCCCCTTCCTCTTTTAAAGGCTTATTTATTTTATGTCTGTGATGGTTTGCCTGCATGTATGTATTACTCCGTGTGTGTCTGCTCCCGTGGAACTGGAGTTACAGATGGTTGTGAACTGCCATGGTGGTGCTGGGAACTGAACCTGCGTCCTCCATGAAAGCAACAAGTGCTCTCAACCTCAGAGTCATCTCTCCAGCCCGCTCCCCTTCCTCTTAAAGGCCTGGCTGTTTCTGTTTGCACAAGGAAGCACAGGACGGACACAGAGATTAATACAGGTGGGTTACCAGCAGGAGTGTGCTGGGGGACACTGAGAAAACAGAAATTAGGTAGAAGTTAGCATTCTCAATGAATACCTTGTTTTATTTTGATTTGTGAGCTTTGTGAATGTATTACCTATTTAAAAAGATAAAATTTCATTTTAAAAGCAAAACTTAACCCAAGAGCACAAAGGCTCTGTTGTGTCCCCAGGCCTCGCCCGAGACATCTGCCTCACTGCTGTCTTCCCCCTCCGGCACCTCTCCAGAGTGGGACAGGCTTACCTCTCGGTCAGTATTGGGGGACCGAAGGCACGCCATGCAGGCGTCCATGGCCTCATGCCAGGGTAGCAGCAGCGCCTCAGGGAAGTTCACCAGCTGCATCAGGATTCTGAGGGTGACAGGAGTGGGAAAGCAGAGATAGATCCAGAGTTGGCCCCAGGTGCTCCTGTTCCCAAGCCTGCCCCTCCCAGCCCTCACCTCAGCACAGCCAGGTGCAAGGCCTTGTTGGTGGCCGGAGTGTCCAGGCTCTGCATCAGTGTCAGGAAGGGCTGTGGCTGCCGCTGAAGCTGCAGCAGGCATGGTTTGACCTCGTTTTCCTGGGGAGTCTCAGAGCTCAGGGCTCGCTCCAGATCCACAAGGAGCTTCCCGGATGGGCCCAAGCCCTCCACCAGATGCTGTAGAGCAGGGCTGGCACGCTGAGATGGGGGTTCTTTGGCTACAGGAAAAGGGGTGTGGTAAGAATTGGCCAGTTCCTAGTACCCATGTCAGGCAGCTCGTGACCACCTGTAACTCCAGCTCCAAGTATCTGACACCCTCATTTGACTCCTAGGATACCTGCGCTCACATGTACACCCCCCACATATACATATAACTATGAATAAAATCTTACAGAAACAAAACATGGCAACTCATGCTTGTAATTCCAGGACCGAATAGGTGGAGATGGGTGCCACCTAGGCTTTGCTGACCTCCTAGCCTATTTGGCAAGAACCAGGGAAGAAAAAAAAAAGAAGGGGGGTGGCGCTGGAGAGATGGATTAATGGTTAAGAATACTGGCTGTTCTCCAGAGGATCCAGGTTCAATTCCCAGCACTCATGTGGCAGCTCACAACCATCTGTTGAACTTCAACCCCAGGAGATCCAATGCTTTCTTCTGGCCGCGGTGGTCACTGCGTGCACATTGTACACAGACACAATGTATATTATGAGGCCTGTTTTGTTTGCTTGGTATTTTTTTGAGACAGGGTTTCTGTGTAGCCCTGGCTGTCCTAGAACTCTGTAGAACCTCAACTCAGAGATCTGCTTGCCTCTGCCCCTGAGTGCTGGGATTAAAGGAATGCGCCACCACCCCCTGGCTAAAATAAAATTAAAATAAATAAAAAGATAAATGGTAGATGAGTGATAACATCTGTAGTTGTTCTTCTGTGTACACACACACACTCACATGCATGGCATTCTGGGTAGGATATGTCTTTCACACAAGATGGCACAACAGTTGGCAGAGATACCCTTGTGAGGACACCTTCCTGAAGGCACCCACCTTCTGCACTAGCCACACCTTCAGATTCCTGAGGCCGGGCCTCAGCTTTGAACAGGAATACATCTTGCTGGGCATCTAGCAGACATGGGTAGCCTAGCTGCCCTGCCAGGGCTTCAGGGCCATACTTCCTGTAGATGTAGCAGTTGAACAGGTCCCTCAGGGCACTGTCATCAAGTTGCTGGGGCAGAGAGAGCAGAAGGTCCTGGGCCAGTTCAATGGGTACGGTCAGCTCAGGTAGGATCTCATCGTGCAGAATATGCTATAGGGAGAAAGTTACCCTGCAGGCCGCTGAATGAACAGACGCCGAGAGGCACACTGTAGGAATGGGGATCTCTAGACACACTTCCGCCACTCGGAATCTTAGCACTGGCTCCCGCCAACACTTGTCTCTGAACACTCCGGACTCCTCCCAGTGCCTTCCTGATGCTGTCTGACCTCGACTTCCCCCGCACCTGCTGGGACACTGCTGAGGAGTGCCTACCTCCCCATCCACGTTGTCCTGAAGGAGCTGCACAACTTGCTGACGGTCTGCTGCACTTAACTTCTTGATGAAAAAGAGGAGCTCCCACCACTCAGCCTGGGTCAGGTGCTCACTCTCTTCTGTGTCTTCCTCCTCAGGCACCACATAAGGCAGAGCAAAGAGCTCAGTCATGGGCTTCCAGCGTCTGGAGGGCGGGACTGTGGAAACAGGGCGTGGCCATGTCACTGCCCACCCACCTAGAACACTGCTTCCCTGCTCAGAACTGACCCCTCCCAGAGCTCACCTACACCCAGTGCACCACTGACCGCTGCCCCCTGGTACTCAACAGTCTCAACCACAACCTCAATGTCTTCCTCAAAGCCCAGGATCTCAAGCATGTGCCAGTGTACCCAATAGGTACGGCCTGTTGACTCCCACAACACCTGGAGAGTGGAGAGGGAAAGAGGGAAGGGGAAGAGCTATTGAAGGACTGAGGCCCCACAATGGGGACCACAGTCCACAGCGTACGCACCTCGCAACAGCCAAACACTGGTATACAGAACATAGACAGCCTCAATTCTTCTGCGCCCATTCTCCATCTATTCTAATTTTATATAATCTTTCTGACTGGGCCTCATGTAGTCCAGACTGGCCTCGACATTGCTATGTAACCAAGGCTGGCCTTGAACTCCTTCCGAGTACTGGGATTACAAACCTGTGCTTCTGTGCCTGGCTCCTCTCTCTGATACCACATGACTCTGTGCCTCCATCTAGCCCCAAACGGCTTATCTTCCTGATTCTGACCTATCAGTTTCTTCCTGAGTCTGAACCTCCTATACCCACATATTCCAAGCTCTCCAAGTAGCCCTCCCTTTCAACTGTTGACCCCTTTGCCCTTTAGATCTTAACTGAGCTAGCTTATAAGAGCCCCCTGAAGAGAAGTTATGTCCTACCCAGAGTAAATCTTTCGTCCCTCACCTGCACAGGGGGCACACCACTGTTGCTCTGTCGGAACTCGCCCTCATCCCCAGCAGTGATCTCTTCGTAATTATCCAGCATCCGTACCCGCATCCCAGGCTGCAGCATGTCCCGCACATACAAGGCATAGGTATTGCCACTTGCGAACTCAGTGCGGGGGCGAAACCGCCTTGACCTCCTGATAATCTGGGTGTGAGGGCAGGAGAACTCTGAGCTGGCATCTGTGGGCTGAGGGTGGAAAATGGAAGAGGGGGACCGTGCCAACCTCCCTGGTCTGCTGAAGGCCCAGTCCCAGCGCATGGCCTGCACCAGTTCAGAGATCAGAGTGCCCATGGCCATACTGAATTCAAGTTCCAGCCGACCCCTTCCTGCATTCGACTCCTTGGGAACAAAGCTGTTCTGGGCTCCTTTCTCCCCGGCACTGCCATTCAGCTGGTCCAGGAGGAAGGTGACATGCAAGTAGCGTTTCACCAGGGAGAAGAGCAACCGTCCTGGGACCTGTAGGATACACTTTGAGCCTCACCCACGTCTTCATCTTTTGTCCCTCTTTCCACAGCATCCTCTGTGACAAGTCCACAGCTCCCACTACCCCGTACCCTCACAAGATACCTGTGGTAACTGAACGCCCTCAAAAGACATGGGATGTTCGGCGAGGGTAGCCTGTGCAAAGAGTGCTAGCAGCGCACAGCGGCTGTCAAAATCCAGGTGTTTTTCAATGGCCTCTTGTTGGCTCAATGACAGAAGGATCTGGGTCCGGGTCCCTGGAACCCACACCTCCAATCAGAAACAGCGTCCCAAGCTCGCTAGTTTTCTACTAAATAACAATCCTTTGCCAGCGCTCATCGGGAATGACATATTTTGTTGATTTGCTTTTAGAGCCAAAGTTTACTATCAGTCTCTCTCTCTCTCTCTCTCTCTCTCTCTCTCTCTCTCTCACACACACACACACACACACACACACGATGCAACAGTCCAAGTTCTTCTTTTGCATAAAAAGCTAATAAATATGTTCTTGCTTAGTCAAGTCTTTTTTCCCCCACAAACATTCCCCCAACTCCTCCCCCGGTTTTTCTTTTTTTTCCAATTTAAAATAAAGGACAATAGAACCATTTACGTACTGATGAGGTCAGAAGCTCCTGTCACAGTGTCCTGTGAATCCCTGAGCCGACCCAGACCCTCTCCTGTTCTCCCTTCCTCCCCAAACTGCCCCTCACCAGCATCGTGGGAGGACAGGGCTTGTATCATCCGGCCTGCACTCCAGCGGATCTGATAATCCGGACTTCTCAACATGTGCATGAGCAAGTCCAGGACTCTGGGGTCTTTGAAGACTCCAGTGAGGGGCTCGATGCTGGCATAAGCACTGAGTACATGGACAGTGTGAAGGAGAGGGGCAGGAGGAGCAGTGTCCACACACTCCTGCAGCTGACGAAGGGCCCTCTGAATCAAGGATTTCACGTCTGTCTCCATCTCCCCCAGCACAGATTTGTCAAGGGCCCCAGCCTCTGCAGACTCCTGGGAAGGTCCGATGACTTGGCCATCCTCGCCCAGCATCTTGTGGCAGTTGGCATAGATCTCATCGTCAGACATCCATAGCAAGATATGCTCAGCCTTGCAGTCCACTTGGCTAGAGTCCCCGTCCCCATCATCTCCACGCCTGAGGACGAGCCAGCGGATCTGGTACTCGGGGTGCCCATCATGGCCTACCCGCTGGCGGATCAATTCATCCGGATATGCATGCAAGCCAGGTCCCAGGGGCACCCTGAATTCCCTGTAGCGGAGTTCCCCCACCATCCTGGCACCTGAAACACACGGAAGAGAGAAAAGGCAAGCTAGAGTGAGATGGGAGGTCAGAAAACCAAGGGCTTCCAGGAGTTGGAGCAAATGTAGCAACAGCTGTTAGCCTGGGTGGGGTAAAGCTGGGCGAGACCAGGACTGGGCAGAGCACTGCGGAGATTGTTCTTCAAAAACAAATCTCGGAGCTGAAAGGCCTCCAAGGTATACGGTCTCGAGTGGGCTGGTTCGGAGGAATGACCGGAGGGGCAGTGGCATAGGGTAATGTTGGATTTACAAACGAAGCCCAAGATCCTGAGCGAGATAAAGGTAACCTAGAGAAAGGGGTGTGTGAAGGCACAGGACTGAGTCAGAGTGGAATGCAATCTCTAAATTTAAGCACTGTGTTGTGAGTCCGAAAGGCAAGAGCACTGACGGTGAAGTAGCCATCAGCAAAGCATGATGGACTGGGAGAAGGGGTAGGAATGGAGACATCCATGAACACAGCAACTGCAGAAAGAGGGGCTGGGGAAAGACGCGAGGTCAGGGGAAAGGTGCACCTGGGGTCTGAGGAGTAAAGGGCACGGGGCTTGGTGGATGATAAGATTGGGAGCGGTCGCGGAGGGATAGGATGGGGTGGGGGTAGGGTTAGGCCCAATACAGGAGAGTCTAAAGCATGGTGGAGAAAGGGACGAGAGGCTCCGCGGGCGAGCGATCGGAAGCCCAGAATAGGGGCAGGGGCCGCGGTGGGGCTCTGGCCACCTCAGAAGTCCGCCGGGATCCTGGCGCGAGGCCTGTCCTTTGCAGAGCTAGGGACGCACGGCACACGATGGCGGCTGCGGCGCTGGCGAAGCTTTGGGCCCCGCCTGGGCCCCCCGAAGGGGTCTAGGCGCAGAGGAGGGGGCGTGCCTCTCTGCAGGAGGCAGGCGGGCAGAGGGCGGGGCCTGCGGGGACTTCGCGGCGGCGCCGGCGCAATGCTTGCTGGGCGGAGTCTGGTCCAGGCTAGGGCGAAGCGTAGAGGTTCCGCTGCCTATACTCTGCCACCGCGCGTTTCCGCCAGACTTAGAGGAAAGCCCGGGGCCGGGGGCCGGCGGCGGGCGGAGCCGCGGGTGCCACCTCGACGCCGTGGCCCTCCAGCCCCGCACCGCCCTTTCCTCTTCCTTTTGGTCCTCCTTCCTACTGCCGGAAGTACTTTCCTGTTTCCCAAAGCCAGAACTGGAAAGGACCTTGCGAGGTCATTTCTACCCCCGCCCCATGCTGTCTTTTCCTGTCTCTTCCCTCTGTCCTTGTTTACTCCTCGTCCAGTCTGTACCCGCCCTCAAAAAGTGAAAAGGAAGTAACAGATTAAAAACAAGGGGCATTTTATTAGAGTTCAGGGGTATCAGCTTTGGGCAGCAACAGAGGGCAGCTTCACGTAACTCTTCATTGGAGGCAGTGGCCGAATCTTTCGGCCAGCCCAGCCTCCCTTGCGTTGCCATAGCCCACTGTTAGGCCTCTTGCCCAGCCAGCGATTCCGTCCTGCCTTGCCGATGATCCGCTGGTTATGATTAACGTTGGAAACTCGGCCTACAGTTGCAATGCATGTCTCCAGCACCTGACGAGAGAAACAGACGAGAATGCACCGTGGTGCAGGACAAGAGACAGGCATAGCAGTGCCGAGAGCACAACTCTGCTTGGTGGCTTCTTACAGTCAGTGAGGGACCGGGGAAGACAGAAAACACAACAGAGAACACAAGCGTGGCTCCAACAGGATGAACTGAGTAGTTAAAAAGACTCCAAGGCCGGGCGGTGGTGGCGCATGCCTTTAATCCCAGCACTCGGGAGGCAGAGGCAGGTGGATCTTTGTGAGTTCAAGACCAGCCTGGTCTACAAGAGCTAGTTCCAGGACAGGCTCCAAAGCCACAGAGAAATCCTGTCTCGAAAAACCAAAAAAAAAAAAAAAGAAAGAAAGAAAGAAAAAGACTCCATCCTTTTTTGTTTCTGAGGTTTTCTTTTGGAGTCAGGGTCTTGGTATCTAGTTCTGGCTCTTCTGGCACTTGCTATGTAGACCAGGCCGGCCTAGAATTCAACAAAATCCCCCTACCTTTGCTTTTTGAGCGATGAGATTATAAGCCAGTTCCAACCTGATTGTTCAACCCACATCTATCTTTTCCTGGTTTCCTGAAAAGGTCTCATGTAGGCCAGGTGGCTTGATTCTTTTGACTCAGTCTGGAATGCTGGGATTACAGGCATGTAACACCATGTCCAGCTGAGAAATGGCACTTTGACTTACTGCACTATGAGGTGCCAACCTGACAAGGCATGCTTACTCAGGTGGCAAACCGCACAGACACAGAAGGAGGCAGTTCCTGGCATCTGAGATAGTGGGAGCTGGTGAGGTACATTCCAAAAATTCCTTCTTTGCTGACCCCTCCCACTTGTGCCCACATATACCTGCATTTGCCTCTTAGAGGGCAGCTGGATAATGGCTGTTCCGTTCACCTTCCGAAGCAGCACACCACATGTCCCTAGGGAAGGAGGAAGCAGCTTTACCCTCCACATGAGAGGGAGGTTTCCATGGGGATCTAGGCCACAGGCTGCCCTTTGCCCTTCAGGAGCACATGACACACAGAGGACCACACAGTAGGATTTAGGTTAAAACAATTCACAGCAGGGCGGAGGTGGCGCATGCTTTTATCTCAGCACTCGAGAGGGAGGCAGGTGAATCTCTTGTGAGTTCCGGGCCAGTGTGGTCTACAGACTGAGTTTCAGGATAGTCTCCAAAGCTACCAAAAACAAACAAAACAAACAAAACAAAACAAAACACCAAACAAACAAACAAACCCCCCCAAATACCAAACTGAACTAAACAAAAAACCCAAAGCACATATCCCACATATTCATTCTCTCGTCCCTTGTGCTTTCCTATCCAAGGGACAGATATGGTTCTAAGGGTTTGAAGACAGTGATATCAGGTACCCCTGGGTCTGTGGGACGTGGGTAGATTCTTTTCCCATACCTGCAGCTCGGATATACTGGGCTCCTCGGCCAGGCTCACTTTCCACATTGTTGATGAGGGTCCCCACAGGCAATGCTCCAAGGGGATATGCATTGCCCTCCTGAGCTGCCACTGCAAGAGAGAATCTCACTAGCGCTAGACCGACTGCAGCCTCCACCCCATGCATCAAGCAGTCATCTCTCACCTGCCATTCTGCCTATGTGGTTAGAGTTCAGGATTGTATCTCCTGCCTTCATGTTTTCTGTGGCAATGATCCAGCGTTTCCGGCTGCCCCCAGCAACCAGGGCTATGTCTGCAGACCTGCTCAGAATAAGTGGACCACCAAGAAGGCCCATGTTTTCTGAGACGATCCCAAATGACAGTTTAGATCACACCACCACTGCCTCACATCCCAAACTTGCCTGCATGGATCATAGCGGACTACGACAACCTTCTCCTCAAAGGGTTCTGGCTTGGTCTCCTTCTCTGGCCGGAACCGCAGGAAGTCAATCATTCTATAATTTTGTTTGTGGCCCCCACCAATACCATGCACTCGGATGCGGCCTGGAGTCAAGACAGTTCAGGTATGTGATTCAGGTATTAACAGGCCTTGTCCAGACTAAACAGTAGCACTCCTCAATATTATATCACAAACAGAAAAATGACAAAAGGCTGGGTGTAGATCAGTGCTGGAGAGCTTGCCTGTAAGCACTGAGGTCCCACGTTTGATCTACAGCATGTAGGTAGATGGGGGCCACAACATCCTTGCAAAAGGGATGGGGTAGCACATGACTCAATAAAAATATAATGACTGAAACTGTATAAAGTCTTTCCAAGTTGTTGAATTCAATAAGTTTACTGAGAAGGATATACATTGGACTCACATAATTTCAATTATTACAAATTTGGGGAAGGTTGAAAACACCATGGCGCCTCCTGTGTTGAGCGAGTTCACAGTTTCTATGTGGCCTGTTCTTCAGTAATGAATCACATAAGAAGGACCTCAATGAATACTTTCTAATTGTATGTCTGACATACTACAAGCTGTAGGGTACTACTATAGACACCCAGGATCTTAGCGCTCTTCCCCCCTTTCTCCCACCTGTATGGTCTCGACCCCCAGACTTCCTCATCTTCACTGGTTTGACTGTGTACTTTGTACGACTTTTCCAGGACACAAACTTGGCATTAAGGTCCACAGACGTGTGCACTGAGCGGTGAGAGGGCAACGCCAAGGCCGAGGGCTGCTGAAGGCTATTGCTCAGCGTCTAGGGATAAGAAACAATCTCTTCAGTCAGTCAAGGGAGAGCACAAAGACCAAGGTTAGCTTGTAGGCCAATTCCTCCTAGAGGCTTCATCTCAGACCACTGCCCTCCAACCTTCACAAATATCAGCAGCATGTGCTCTCCAGGTGTGTGGGTGGAGAGCGATAGTCACTTGGTTCTCTCCCCTCTGAGATATTTCTCCAATGTGATGGTCTCCTTTTCATCATCTTCCAATATGTTTCAAGTTCTTGTCAGGAAACTTTTTCTTCCCTAAACACTTCCCTTCTCCAGAGCTGGTGAATGCCACACACCCATATATGCCATCAGTACCTTCTGCCCTCTGCATCTTTCCGGAGTGCCACATATGAATGGAAACGACTTTGCTTTTCTACCTGCTGTAGTCCCAGGGCTTTGGAGCAGTTTGGTTTAGTTTGGAATATCAAATATACATTTGCCAAATTCTGCTACACTCAGCCTGAGAACTTCAGAAAAGCAAGATCGTAATTCCTTTTCTGTGGTTCACCACTGCCCATGACTATTCCAAGTTCTGCATTCTCTAATCTCAGCAACAAGCCATCCTTACATCAAAGTGGTCAAGAGCATTGGCTCTGGGGTGGCTCGTGTAGTTCAGTGGTGGGAGTGTGCAGCATGAGCTAGGTCCTAGGTTTAATTCCCAGCACCAAGACAAAACCAAAAGCAAGCTCTGAACCCAGTCTAGCCCTAAAAGGTGTATGACGTTAGACTGCTGACCAGTTTTCTCATCTGCAAAATGTGCATAATAGCTTGGCTGACAGGAGTTCGTTCATTGCCTTCGTCTATTTTGCCTGATTTACAGTAGGCACATGGCGTTACCACTGTTACCCGTGTAGCAGAGATGTGCAAAAACACTTACAAGCCAGTATCTGGTCTGATGAATCAGCCCTCTGAGCTGATTTAGCACACTTAGAAAGAGCGCAGGACGAGGCGAGTTTACCCAAGGTCACGTAATCGTGACGAGACTCGCCAGATCATTGACAGCCCAGGCGGAAACAGCCTAGTCACCAGGTAAGCGGATTACCTGGGCAGCGGGGAGCAGAGTCGGAGTCCGGGCGGTAATGACCGGGGATGCCAGGCTCAGAGAGCGCAGAGCACTAGTGAGCGCGCACAGGGCCATGGGTACTCCTCAGAGTCCTCCGGACTCGGCACGCTTTTACCTTTATTTAGAGCTTGGCGCTCTTGGATGACGTTTCATCTGTCACTGTCGCTTTTAGATGACGCAGAGGCAGACACCTAATTGGAGCGCCGCGAGATACACACTTCCTCTCCTCCCTTGACGATCGAGTTCTCAGCCAATTATCGGCGGCCGCTGAGGTCGCGTGACTGGAGGCTAGGCCCCGCCCCTCAGAGCCGTCAAAACAATTGCCTCGACTGGCAGCCATGATGAATTTAAAGGGACAGTAGCCGCCAAGGAGGCAGCCGGACCCACAGACTGCAGGTGAGTCTTCGGGAGTACCCCTGGGGCTGAGGGTTAAGATTCTACCACCAACTCTTATTTCCGCACTCGGGGACAAATGAATAAACCACTTCCGACCAACCTCACAAAACTCCAGACTGACTCAGAAACTCCGCCCTCCGCGATTCTTCCCCGCCCCTCGGCGTCCAGACAGACAGTGGGACAGCCTGCCCCGCCCCCTGCGGGGCCGCCTGACTCTGTGACCTCGAGCTTGTCCGCTGTAGGGTCTGGGTCAGCGACTCTGCGCTCACCCGTACCTTCCTCCCCTCAGCCCCTGCCTGTCTCACTCTGTTCTCAACCCGGGGCCCCAGCGCAAGTTAGCAACCTTAGGCAGTCCTGAATTGCAGCCCGGGCCAGGGTAGCCAGCGTTCAGCGCCTTTCCCTGTGACCACCCAGTGCTCATCAGATCTGCTATGCTTTCCTGAACCAGCAGGCACTTGAGAGGCATCCTAAGGTACCGGTTAGGTGATCATGACAGACAAAGCCATGAAGGGAGGCGATTGCAGAAATCCAGGTGGGACTCCTACCCAGGTCTCCCTGCTCAGCCCTTCACAGGCACACCCCTGGCCGCAGGTCTCAGATTAAATCAGTCTTTCATTCCCTTATTGGGAGAAACTAACTCCTCGGACCTGGAATGAGCAGACTGAGTTGAGGAAGACAGGACATTAGCACTAGTCTCTGAAGAACCTGTAGGCAGAAGGAGGGAGGGTGTTTGTCCTGGGTGGGGCTCTGTTGCAGGTCCTCTGGGTGGCTGTGAAGTGGTGACAGAGAAGGGGGTGGGACTGCCGGACTTGTGGACTTTGGGCAGTGCCGAGCTTTCTAAATCTTTAGCTGCAGTTTCGAGTTTCTCCCGGGCTCAGGCCTGGGAACCGCTTGAAGCCGAGGGCTCTGCTCTGTACACAGGTAAGAAGACTTCAAAGATGAGTTTGAGGAAGTAGGAAGACAAGTCTGAACCCTGGGGGTGGCAAGTGAGGCCTGAAGGTTAGCTGGAAAGGAACTAACCAGGTTGGGAGATGCTAGACTTAAGTCCTTTGCTGACGCAGCCTGAAGACCTTCAGCCATCCAGATCCCCGCAGTGAGGACTCTGTTCCTCCCCCGACCCTTCCCATAACCTTGGCTCCTTTCCCTTTATCGGGGCACGATTTTCTGCACAGAGTTTGCTCTCTTTTTGTTTTTGTTTCAAGACGAGGTTTCTCTGTATATCTCTGGCTGCCCTGGAACTCACAGAGAGATCCTCCTGCCTCTGTCTCGTGAGTGCTGGGATTAAAGGTGTGCCCACCAGTGCCCAGCTGAGATTTAGTTGTCTTTAAGCCTGCTCCTTTAGCAGTTTTTCCGCGTGCCCTCTGTGATTCTTGGTTTTTTAGACCCCTGCTCCCCTTTCCCAGCCCATGCTCTCTCCAATTGCTGAGTTGTAAATTCTCTAGCTTGAAGCACACCTGTTCATTCTAGGGACCTTTAGTCGTTAACTCCTTGCTCACCGTAGTTTTACGTCTAGTGCTATAGCGCCCATCCCCCTTTACTCGGTCTCTCTCATCAGCTCGGCCACAGGGTCTCCCATGCTTTTTTCCCTTCGCTTGGATCCCTGACACTCTCTAACCATGCGTCTTTCATCTTTATCAGCTGAACTCTGTGGTTTCTCCCTAGCCCAGGCAAGACCCCCGCCCCCTCCAGGATGTCAGGCCTGGTGTTGGGGCAGCGGGATGAGCCTGCAGGACACCGGCTTAGCCAAGAGGAGATCTTGGGCAGTACCAGGTTGGTGAGCCAAGGGCTGGAGGCCCTACGCAGTGAACACCAGGCTGTGCTGCAGAGCCTGTCCCACACCATTGAATGTCTGCAGCAGGGAGGCCATGAGGAAGGGCTGGTCCATGAGAAGGCCCGGCAGCTGCGCCGCTCTATGGAGAACATCGAACTGGGACTGAGTGAGGCCCAGGTGAGAGTCAGGGTGATGCCAAGGGTTCCAGTGTCCTTAGAGGCTCACTCACCTGACGCAAGTTGGGGTCACCTTGTCATAGAAACTTAGGTTTGTTCATTCATTAAATGTTTATTAAGTGGCTACTGTGTGCCAACTCTTCTGAATGCCAGTGAGACATCACAGAACACGCCATCTTGGAGCTGATGTTATAGCTGGGAGAGACAGCTAGGACACAGGTAAATGAGTAAATGATTGACTGTGGTAATTGCTAAGGACAGAAAGATAAAAATAAAGGAAAGAAGTAGAGAGAGGTGATGCAGTTTTATGTTGTGTGATCATAAAAGGCCTTCTCAGAAGGTCAGCAGAGATCTGAGGGTGAGGGAGCGAGCCATGGAGAAGCAGGGTCCCAAGCAGGGAGGAGAGGTTCAGAGGCCTTCCTCTGAGTCTGGTGTTGACATGACTGTCTCCGGAGTGAAGGGAGACAGCGCAGAAAGTGAAGGAGGAGTGGGCTGCGCTTGGAGGTCGCTGTCCTAGGCTCTTTGCTTTCCCGTTGAGAGAGATGGAGGTTATGTTCTAAGTGATGGGATTCAGCCTGAGCTCCTCTTCCTTCTGACTTGAGAGTAGACAAGAGAATAAGGGAGAAGCTGGAGACCCAGTGAGAACTGTGGTTTGCATCTGATGAATACAGTGGAGTTCAGAGTATCTTTTTAAATTTAATTCATTTATTTTATGGATACATGTCTTTTGTCTACATGTATATAGACTACATATGTGCCTGGTACCCACAGAGGCCAGAAGAGGCCATTGGATCCCCTGGGGCTGGAGAGGTGGTTGTGAGCTACCATGCTGGTGCTGGGAATTGAACCCTGGCCCTCTGGATGAACAGCCAGAGCTCTTCATCGCTGAGCCAGCTTTCCAGCCCCATGGTTCTCAACCTGTGGATCGCAACCCCTTTTGGGATCAAACAACCCTTCCATAGGGGTTGTTTCATATCAGATAAGCTGCATATCAGATATTTACATTCTGATTCATAACAGTAGCAAAATTACATGAAGTAACAACGAAATAATTTTATGATTAGAGGTCACCACAACATGAGGAACTGTATTAAAGGGTCACAGCCTTAAGAAGGTTGAGAACCACTGCTCCAGCCCCTCTGAGTATCTTTTGATGGTAGAGCTGTTGCCACTCACTTCTGCTTGTTGCTTCCCTGATGCCTCTCCTGGACGGGCCATCTCTCAGAAGGCCACTGTCCTCTGGGTGCTCTTATCCAAGAGACTGTAGCTCATGTGATGTTCCCACCTAGGTGATGCTGGCTCTGGCCAACCACCTGAGCACAGTGGAGTCGGAGAAGCAGAAGCTACGGGCTCAAGTCCGGCGGCTGTGCCAGGAGAACCAGTGGCTCCGGGACGAGCTGGCAGGCACTCAGCAGCGGCTGCAGTATAGTGAGCAGGCTGTGGCTCAGCTAGAGGAAGAAAAGAAGCACTTGGAGTTTCTGAGGCAGCTGCGCCAGTATGATGAGGATGGGCACAGTATGGTGAGTGCACACAACCAGGGTTTGCTGGACCATAGGCAGGGCGGCAGCCCCGCCATCCCACAGGGGTTACCAATGTCTAGTGTGTTCCCACTCGAAGGAATTTTATTTTCAGCCTTGATAGCAGCTCCAGATGACAGCAGAGGGAAACAATCTCGACTTGTTCAGTCAACTTTAATTCAATATGTACTCCCCTAGAGAGTGCGGTGTGAGTTCTTGTTTCCCCAGTTAACAGGATGTGGGGTGAGATAAAGAGCTGGAGGACTCAAGCCTGGAATCTATGGTTAGGGAAGGCATAGCCCACTTTCAGGGGACTCCCTTACAGTTTCCTCTCAAACCATGTGTGGGTCAGCCCCCACTGAGCAGGTGTTTATAGGTACAGAGGAGAGCTATGAAAAGGCACCTGCCTTCTCAGGCTTCTAGCGTCTGTGCAGAGCTGGCCTTCTGCACAAGGACGCAGGTGTGACTGGACCAAGCAGTGAGTGCTCGGCCTGGCTGTGGCCTGGGCAGCACAGAGATAGGTCCCTGAGGGCTGGGACAGCCAGAAGGGTTCAGACAGGAGGGCGCGTTCATGTCAGTGAGTTAGGAGTTGTGCTGGATTTTGACGGATCATGTGGAGAAAGAGGAGCTTTCTGGGCTGGAGGGGGGTCACATTTAAGGGCAGTGAAGAGATAATTTGCCTGGGACACACCGACAAGCCTGATAGGAGGGTTCGAAGGCTCTGTGTAAGGTTGTCGTCATCTCTGATGGAGAAAAGTACGTGTCTCATTTTGGAAATGTGTTCAATAGTAAGGGCTGGGCCCTAAGCCCACACTGTGCAAAGGGAAACAGGGAGCCCCAGGCTGAGCTAGACTTTGGGTACGTGTCAGTAAGAGCAGACATACTCCCCCTCAGGAGAGACATATAATCAGTGTAAACGCAGAGGGATTGGCACAGGGCTATAATCACCAGCTGTGCATGTTGGAGGGAGGGAGACTGAGAATAAGGGTGCTAGGAAGAGAACTTTCTGGATGAAAAGCAGAGTCATGAGATTTTGTCTAAGATGTCTCTGACATCCAAGAGACCTGTGCGTGGCTTGGTTAGCCACTGGTCTTTCCCAGGGGCAGAGGCCGTGCGTGGCTGGGTCAGCCATTGTTCTTTCCCAGGGCAGAGGTTGGAACGGCGTCTTTTTGGCCCTCCTGTTGTTGATTTTGTGGCTTAGAAGAACCCCCAAGCCAGGCTGTAGTGGTGCACATCTTTAATCCCAGCACTCAGGAGGCAGAGACAGGCGGATCTCTGTGAGTTCAAGGCCAGCCTGGTCTACAGAGCTAGTTCCAGGACAGGGTACAAAGCTGCAAAGAAACCATGTCTCGAAAAACAAACAACAGCAACAAAAAGGAGACCACTGTGGCTAGCATGCTGTTCCTTCTCTTCCAGGAGGAGAAGGAAGGAGATGCCACCAAGGATTCCCTGGATGACCTCTTTCCCAACGAGGAGGAGGAAGACTCCAGCAACGACTGTGAGTCTGCCTGTGGGGCTGCAGGGTGACAAGGGGCAGCCGGAAGCTGCTTCAAGCTGTGGCCCACTCTGACTAGGGTCTCCACATCCACAGACAAGTTCTCCACTTCCTCTGGAGACTGGGTGGGTCCCAGGCTAGGACATGAGTTCCCCTCCTCCCCCGTACCCATCAGCATTTAATGTACTGGGCAATAGCAATTCCGAGACGGAAAAGATGCCGGTTCCACCGGTAAGTTTACAGTCTAGTGGAGGCAAACCCTAGGCTGGAGCCACATGGATGCCCCCAGCCTTTCCTACTTTTGCTTTGCTGGGCATCCCTAGCATATGCTTATTGAGTAAATGTTAGGTGAGTGACTTACTGAGAGAATAAACCGGGTTGTGATGGGCACAGGTGCAAGCAAGGGTGTGGACAGAAGGACAGCAGTGCTGGCTCCTTTGGGAGCCTGGTGGGGGCCAGCAGAGAGACAAAGGGTGGGTAGAGGGGAAGGCATAAGGAAAAAGGAGGAGTCTTCTGAGGAAATGCCCTGTCTTTTCTGTGATGAGTTAGTGTCCCGTGGCCAGGGTGCTACAGCAGCCCAGCAGGCCGGATATGAGATCCCAGCAAGGCTGCGGACCCTGCACAACCTGGTCATCCAGTATGCAGCTCAAGGTCGCTATGAGGTGGCTGTGCCCCTTTGCAAGCAGGCCCTAGAGGACCTGGAGCGCACCTCCGGCCGAGGTCACCCTGATGTGGCTACTATGCTCAACATCCTGGCTCTGGTGTACCGGTGAGCACTCCTGTCCTCCTCTGTCTATAACAGCTTACTTGCTGCCTCCCCTCCTCTCTGCTGGGCCTGCCAGAGACACCTTGCAAGGCTGTGTCCCCATTCTAGAACCCTCACTTTCTCCAATCCCAAACCTTTGACCTTAGAGAATACTAATCTCATAGGCTCTTTGTTTCTCTGGCCTCTCTGAAGGGTGTGTGTATGTGTGTGTGTCTCATTCAGGTTGTGGCTTTCTCTGGGACGGCAGTGCTCTGCAGCCTGGTGTGTGTTATCAAGCTTATTCCTGCCCCAGCATGTTCCCTGATTTCAGGGGAGTCCCTAATCTCCTCTCAGAGGACAGAGGGAGGGAAGGAGACAGCACGGGGACAGAGTGCACGCTAACACTCATCATTTGTGCTGCTTTCCAGGGACCAGAATAAGTACAAGGAGGCTGCCCACCTGCTGAATGATGCCCTCAGCATCCGGGAGAGCACCTTGGGCCGGGACCACCCAGCCGTCAGTATTCCTGGTCCATTCATTCCCATTCATCTCCACTATCTGGGCCTCTTAGTCCCCTGTGTGCTGCCCTGGGTCTGCTCACTGCAGCTGCTATAAGGAGGCTTGAGCACTTCCAGGCTCTGTCCAGCCATCTCAGTGTTTCTCAGTTTTCTGAGACCCAGTGACTCCTTTTGAGTTGCTTACATTTTATAGTAGTGTATAGTAATTGTATAAATAACAGGTTTAATTATGACATTTTCTTAAAAAAAACAACAACCCTTTTTCTTCTATTTTAATTGTATGTGTATGTGTAGCTTGCCTGCATGTATGTTTGTGCACCATGTGTGTACAGTGCCTATGAGGCCAAAGAGGGCATCGGAGCCTCTCTATGGGTGCTAGGAATATAATATAGGTCCTTTGGAAGAGCCATCGCTCCAGCCCCTAGTTAGTCAGTTCGTGCGCATATATAAATTACTCTGACCACATTTATCCTTCTTATTCCCTCTCTTGTCCCCTTTGCCCCGTGTTTTCTTAGGAACTAAGGGTTGAACCCAGGGCCTTGCTGATGTTAGAGAAGCAGTCTACCACTGAACTTTGACTCAGTGAGTCAGTATCCCTGGACCTTTGATGCTCTTTTTATGACAATGTTTTTTCTTGAAATTTAACTAATATATCCTACCCATACCTAAGATTTCCCCCAAAAGGTAGCAAGACTAAAACGTAACTCCAGTGAATATAAAAGACAGAACGACTGGACGTTGGTGGTGCACGCTTTATTCCCAGCACTTGCGAGGCAAAGATCTCTGTGAATTTGAGGTCAGCCTGGTCTACAGAGCGAGTTCCAGGACAGGCTTCAGAGCTACACAGAGAAACCCTGTCTCGAAAAATTAAACAACAGCAAAAGAGACAACATAATTTCTAATTGCATAATACATATACTATAATATAAAATAAATAGCTGAGTACAACTATGCTAGGAGATAAAGCAAAATTATCTGACGTTGGATTTATTATAGAAGTACTAAAACAAAAGTTGAAAGCCAGCTACAAAGGTGGTACATGTCTTTAATCCCAGCACTTGGGAGGCAGAGGCAGGCAGATCTCTGTGAGTTCAAGGCCAGCCTGGTCTACAGAGTGAGTTCCAGAGCAACACAGAGAAACCCTGTCTAAAAAAAAAAAA
>JAQHUG010000041.1:1579792-1604033 GCA_028555095.1 Dicrostonyx torquatus
TCATTAAGAGCTGTTTTAAAAGGAGAGAGTTCTAGTAATAGTCTTGAGTAGGTACAGAATGCTAAGCATTTGGTAGGTTGTCATAGTTGAGAAAACGAGCAATAACGTCTTTGGAAATGAGGTGACCTTGTGAGAGTAGTTCCCTGTGATGTCACATTAGCTAGGCAGGGGTGCTGCATCTCAGCAGCACTGGGATCTTGACCTCCTTCGCAGTGATACCAGTGCTTCTGCGCACGCACACACACACACAAACACACGCACATTCACACTTACACACACACACACAATCCACAGCTTTCCTGCCTCCCTTTGTGAATAGCACTGAAATGCAGCCAGAAACCACCTTCAGAAATTTTTAGAAATTCCTCTAGAGGGCGATACCCTCATCCTCATAGAGCTCCAGCTATTTTGTAGTTTCCCCTTTTCTATCCTCTGGCTCTGGTAGTAGACTGTGCCCATTTTAGAGAGCGGGAGCACGGTCCAGAGGTCAGAGGACAACCAACTTCTTGGAGTTGGTTCCCTCCCTCCCCTCTGAATTTAGGTCTGCAGGCTTGGCAGCAAGCATTTTCCTTGCTGAACAATCTCACCAATATGGAGTCTGTGTCTCTTGTTGCCTTGGACTCTGCTGTTCATGGAGAAAACTGGAGATTTCATTTGCAACACTGGTGTGTGATGGGGCTTGTCTTCCTTTGCAGGTGGCTGCCACACTCAACAATCTGGCTGTGCTGTATGGCAAAAGGGGTAAATACAAGGAGGCAGAGCCATTGTGCCAGCGGGCACTGGAGATCCGAGAAAAGGTGCCCACACTCATCCTCATCCTCCCCTGTCCTCTACTGACTCTCCTTCTTCCTTCTTTTCCTTCTGCTCCTCGTGTGCACACACACACATAACCACAGTCACTTGTCTCAGGTCTTGGGCACTGACCACCCAGATGTGGCAAAGCAGCTGAACAACCTGGCCCTCCTGTGTCAAAACCAGGGCAAGTACGAGGCGGTGGAGCGCTATTACCAGAGGGCGCTAGCTATCTACGAGAGCCAGCTAGGGCCGGACAACCCTAATGTAGCTCGGACCAAGAACAACCTGGTAAGAGGAAGAGACAGGTGGGTGGACAGAGCGGGAGGAAAAGGATTCCCATGTGGGTTCTGGACTCAGAAAACATCAGAATGGGGCAATGCCTTTGCCAACTTCATGCCTGTCTCCAGGACTGCCTTTCAGGATGAATGATCTGCTTCATTCTCCTGCCAGAGGTTCCCAGTCATACTGGGAGTTGGGTGGGAATAACTTTAACCCTCAGCTATAACAGGTTGAATGAAGAAGGTCTCAGGGACAGACACCAAGAAGTGGAACTCGAGTCTGGCTGAGATCTGCTTCCTTTCACCTCTTTCTCCTGTGTGTCTGTTCTCTGTCCCTAGGCGTCCTGTTACCTAAAGCAGGGCAAGTACTCAGAGGCTGAGACTCTGTACAAAGAGATCCTGACCCGTGCCCATGTGCAGGAGTTTGGATCTGTGGATGGTGAGTGGTAAGGTGATCATGGACCACACATAGATTGATAGGGACAGCTGGATCCCATAAGTGTAGCTCCATTGGCCTGTGGGTTCTGGCTCCCCACATAGTGCCCAGATGTGTTGTCTTACCTCCTCACTCAGTGTATCATCCGCAGATGACCACAAGCCTATCTGGATGCATGCCGAGGAGCGGGAGGAAATGAGCAGGGTGAGTAGGGGACCCAGCCCACACCACCACCTCTGGCTTGGTCCTTGTTAGTTTAGCATCTCCCTTCTTGGCCCAGCCATCAGTGTACAGTGCCTTTCCCAACCCAGTCTGTATCTTAGCACTGTGCTCACCTGCTTCCCAGCATCTTTGTACTTTATCCCCAGAGACGGCACCGGGAGAGTGGCACACCCTATGCGGAGTATGGAGGGTGGTACAAGGCCTGCAAAGTCAGCAGGTGAGCTGCCCTCCGGAGAGACTGTAGTCTCTGCTGCTCCTCTGTCCAGGCTCCTGATGCCAGAGCCTGCTTCCCTTCAGCTGTCTCTCAGCCTTTCCTCTGCTCCCTCCTCTGGCCTCTTCTGTTCTCTTGGTTTTTGTGGTGCTTAGGGTTTTTGCAGGGCCTGTGTATGCTTGCCAAATGTTCTGCTGTTGGGCCACATTCTCACTCCATCTCTGAACCATCCTCCCTGCCTTCTCCGATCTCCCTGCAGCCCCACAGTGAACACTACTCTAAGAAACCTAGGGGCTCTGTACAGGCGCCAAGGAAAGCTGGAGGCAGCTGAGACCTTGGAGGAATGTGCCCTGCGTTCCCGGAAACAGGTCAGAAGCCCACAACACAGGGCAGTGGTGCCTCTGTAATCTTGGCACTTGGGGGGCTGAAGCAGGAGGGAGTTCCAGACTAGCCATGGTTACTTAGTAAGATCCTGTATCAGGGATGGACAACTCAGCAATTGCCAGTACTTGCTGCTGTTGCAAGGACCCAGGTTCAGTTCCTAGCACCACATCAAGCAGCTCACAACTGCTTGTTGCTCAGATTCTACAGGATTCAGTGCCATTTTCTGACCTCCATGGGTATCAGCATGCATGTGATGCACATACATTACTCAGGCAGACACCCATACACATACACATAAAATGAATAAATCTTTTTTTTTCCACCCCGAGACAGGCAGGGTTTCTCTGTGTAGCCCAGGCTGTCCTGGAGCTCACTCTATAGACCAGGCTGGCCTCGAACTCAGAGATCTACCTGCCTGTGACTCTTGAGTGCTGGGATTAAAGGCTTGCACCACCACACCCAGCCAATAAATAAATCATAGAGAAAAAAAAAGAGAGAGAGAGACCTGTCTCAAACAGAAATGAGGAAAGTCCAGAGCACCAAGAAGGAAAGGCTCGGGGACGAGGGACTGCTGGGGTTTCTCGTGCGTGTCCTGAGAGGGTGAGGCAGTCTTGTGACTGTAGTGGATTTTAAAGAATCTTTATCATCATCATCAATCATCATCATCATCATCACATATAGTATTCTGCCTGCATGTATGCCTGCAGGCCAGGAGAGAGCTGGGAATTGAACTCAGGACCTCTGGAAGAGGTCTTAACCACTGAGCCATCTCTCCAGCCCCCAGCTCTTCCCTTCCACAGGCCAGTGAGGTTGAGGGGAGGCCCAAGTCAGGATTTCTCAGTTGCAGATCTCAACTGACTTAGTAAGTCATCCATTCACTCTGGGACACAGCCACACAAAGCACGTCCTGCCCAGTGTTCGTGTCAGGGCCATCGTAAGGAGGGAAATGCTGTCCTTGCAGTCGCTGATAGAAAAAAGACCAAAAGCCCATCCTGAGATTTAAGGAATACAAAGTTCCTTCCTTCTAATTTTTTTTCTTTTAAAGATTTTATGTTGTGTGTGCTTATTTTGCCTGCATGTGTGTCTGCATGCCAAATGCATGCAGTGCTCACAGAGGTCAGAAGAGGGCATTGGATCCCTGGCTCTAGAATTCCTGGCATTGTGAGCTGCCATGTGGGTACTGGGAACTGAATCTGTGTCGTGGAAGAGCAGCTGGTGCTTTTATGGCTGAGCCATCTTCCTAGCATCTCCTCCTCTTCCAGGGTACTGACCCCATCAGTCAGACCAAGGTGGCAGAGCTGCTTGGGGAAGGCGATAGTAGAAGGACCTCCCACGAGGGCCCTGGGGACAGTGTGAAATTCGAGGGAGGTGAAGATGCATCTGTGGCTGTTGAGTGGTCAGGGGTAAGTCTGCTCATTGCCACTGCCCTGCCTTTTCCCTTCTTGCTGGGCACTGAGAAACTCTGAGTCTTCTTTCTCTAAGTTCGTACAGGGTATTAATCATATTATCTCTACCAGTTAGCCCATCCTTTTAGGTCTATCCCTGGGAATCTGCTTTTGACAGAGCTCTTGTTTTCAGTCCACTGGGCCTCAGGGACAGGGGGCATGTGCAGAATAGATGACAGGAGTAGACTTGGAAGCCAGGCTACATGGAACCCCATTTGCTCCTGCTGCCAATCTCTGCTAGGATGGCAGTGGCGCCCTGCAGAGGAGTGGCTCTCTGGGCAAGATCCGGGATGTGCTTCGCAGAAGCAGTGAACTCCTGGTGAGGAAGCTCCAAGGGACTGAGCCTCGGCCGTCCAGGTACGTGACAAGCTTAAGATGGCAAAGCAGGCCGCAAGCCCATGCCTACAGCTTCCCTTGGTGCTAGAGCAGTGTCCTAGACATGTCCTATACGGACAGTGGACTGGCCTCAGTTCTCTCATTCTCCCCTGTAGCAGCAACATGAAGAGGGCAGCTTCGCTGAACTACCTGAATCAACCCAGTGCAGCCCCACTCCAGGTGAGCAAAGGGCTTCCAGAAAGCAGCTCCAGGGCAGCAGGAAGGGGAAAGGGTCACCTATGATGAACTTGGCCTGCGAGACTGGAGCCCTTCAGGAGCCCAGCCGATGGTGTGGTACTGGAGGTGCTGGGCATCGAGGGGCAGTTTTACATACTGGGCAGTGGTAGTACACAGTACACGCCTTTAATCCCAGCACTCAGGAGGCAGAGGCAGGTGGATCTCTCTGAGTTCAAGGCCAGCCTGGTCTCAGAGGGAGCTCCAGGTTAGCCAGGGCTACTACATAGAGAAGCCCTGTCTCTAAAAAGCCAAAAAAAAAAAAGAAGAAGAAGAAGAAGAAAAAGAGAGAGAGCAAATGAGAGAGACACAGAGAGAGAGAAAGAGAGAGAGTTTCAGGCTGGACAGTAGCAAACTAATCAGGAGAGTACCAGCCACTGATGCCCTCCAAACTGGTACTTTGGAATTAGAAATAATTCCAGAATGATTGAGAGTTGCAGGTACCTTGAGGTCTTAGTAAGGAATTAAAACAGAACAACAGAAAAGCTATTTCTCTTGGAGAAAACAGCAGTGCTATTTTCAACGCAGTGGCCTCTTGTAGCGGCTCATCCACAGTACAAGCCAGTGCTCTTGGGTTTCTGCCTTGTAGTTCCTCAGCAGACTGTGGCTAAGCAAGGTCCTAGAGTTTGGGTGGAGGTGAGGCGGTCCAGCCCAGGTCCAGAGAGACCTAGGACAGCTGTGGGACAGGCAGGCTCCAGGAGCTCCCAATGCTCATGGGGTGGCTGGTCTTATCTGTTTCAGGGCTCCAGGGGCCTCAGTGCCAGCACGATGAACCTTTCTTCAAGCAGCTGACATTCAAACCCCAACCCCCATGCTCCCCTCACAGCAATTCCCCATTGCTCCTGTCCCTTCCCCAACCCAAATGGGAAGGTGAAGAAGGAGCAGTTTAAACGGAAGATTGCTGCCTCTAGAGTCTAGGCTCCTTCCTCAGGAATGCCCCTTTGGAAGGGACTCAGGATATGTTCTCTACTTTGGAGTCCTCTAGAGTAGCTCACTGAGGCTCCAAGGTGGGTGAAAAGCAGGTATGCACCTCCAGGGTGTGCCTGCTGCTGGTTTTTCTGTTAGAGGGTTTGGGGCTGGCCTCTTTCATCCCCTGCCTTCTGCTGCCTCACTTCAGGTCCATGTATTTCACGATGTTTCTTTAATAAAAGAATCAGGTAACCTTTTGCTGCTTGAGTCTTGATTGAAGCATGGGTGTGTTAGGACCCTTGACAGGGTGAGGGCAATGGTACATGGGACAGCAGGATTGTTGAATCCTTGGCTTTTTCCTGTTTTCCTCCCTGTGTTTGTACCCTCTTTAGTGGGGCCTGGAGGAAGGCATCTGGGGGATGGGGAAGGAGGCCTACAAGGAGAAGGTGCTGTGGACTGGGTTGTCAGGGACATGTGGTGGCCATGTGGCAGGACCCTGGAGTCCTGGCGCCACTTCTCCTGCCTGTGAGGCCCTCTGTGGCTTCCTTCCCTCCTCCCAGCTGCTTGGGGGAAGGGATGTCTAAGCAGGCCTGGGGGGCCCTCCAGAGCCAGAAGGGGGACAAGGCACTACCCATCCCCTCTTGCATATCCTGGAGGCCTGTCAGCAGCTGGGGCCCATCTTCTAAAGCTTGACTTCTCCTGACCCGCCTCCCACACCCCTTGCTGCTTTCACAACAAAGAAAGAATGTGGGGGTGGTGGCGCTGGGGGTGGAGGGTGCCTGGAACAAGGGCTGTGTTGGGCCTCCCCACAGCTGGAGATTTGGCCATGCCCTGACACAGCCCAGACTGCCTGGAGATGGACTTGGGATGAATGTCTGCCTAATAGCTTTCACTGGCGCCCAGAGCCCAGTGTTTCTACCTTGGGTTCATATTTGTCCAATGCTAAAGCTGACTCCAGTCACGCCCCTCCCCCTCTCTCTAGCTACATCTGTTCCGCAGGGCACCACAGTTATGCCCTCGTTGTCTTCTTTGTGGATGCCTGTGACACCAGGCTGGTCTCTCTCCCAGCTCTTTGGGTAGCTTATCTCCACCAACTTGGAGAATACTGGGCATACTATTGTCTAGACCTCCACGTAGGTCCATAGTGACTATCTTTCCTAAGGATGGCAACAGAAAGAGAGTCACTTTGGTTCTCCTGCGTCCCGGTGGACAAACTAGGCAGTGGGCACAACATCCACGTCTCTGGCACTCCCCTGGGACCGCCACTGTCCCCCCCCCCATCTCTCTCCTGGTCCTTCCCTCAATGGCCAGCTCCTCCCCTCGACGGCGAGGAGGGGGGCGTCAGGGGGCGGGGCGCCGTGCGGGCGGAGGGGAGGGGGCGTCGGGGGCGTGGTTTGGCGGCCGCGGTGGCGCGCGAGGGCTCGGAGGTACGGGGCGCGCGCGGCTCCAGCTCGGGACGCCTCGGGCTCGGGCTGCGGCTGCTGCAGCGGCCCTCGCGCTCCGGTCCGCGCTCCCGCTCGTCTGTGCGCCTTGAATCTCGCTGCTCCCCTGCCGCCCGCCACGATGGGAGCCCGCCCGCGACCTCTGCTCAGCAGTTTGCTGTTGCCGCTGCTGGCCGGTGAGTCTCCCGAGAACCAGGGGTACCGAGCTAGGCTTTGAGAAGCGCGGTAGTCCCGGGAGCTGGAAGGGCCCTGGAGAGGTGGGCTGGGCGATTGGGGTAGTGGAGAGGCTCGCTGGGAGTTTGGGGATCCGGGGTTGGCGACG
Source organism: Dicrostonyx torquatus (assembly GCA_028555095.1). Lineage (NCBI taxonomy): Eukaryota > Metazoa > Chordata > Mammalia > Rodentia > Cricetidae > Dicrostonyx > Dicrostonyx torquatus. The sequence continues at coordinate 1,586,846 of JAQHUG010000041.1, forward strand.
CCCCCGTGCGCGCGCGGTGCCCTGGGGCGCGGGGACGCGTTTGTTGCGAGTTCTCCCGGCCAGTCCGCCCGCCCGATCCGTGAGTTTGCTCGAGCGTTGTCCGGAGTCGCCAGCTCCCGAGCCCTGCTGGGGAGCTCCTTTTTGGGGAACAGCGCCCTCCCATCCCGTGAGAGGGTGCCGACACCCTGGGAGTGTCCCGGGCCTTGGAGCCCAGGTGAGGGAGACCGGCCTGGGTCCCGATCTCGACCGACCTGGGTCCCGATCTCGACCGACCTGACCTTAGGGCGCGCCTGGCGCGGAGCTTTGTTACCTATACCGGCCCGACGCGCCCGCCTCCCTCTCTGAAAGTTCCGGGGCAAAGCTGGAACCTCAGATGGCCCTGCCTGTGAGGGCAGGTTAGACTGAGGGGTGCCTCATCTCCTCCAGCTAGGCCCGAGCCTTGAGCCCACTCGGTGCCAGGGTCGTATCCCGGGAGCGGAGGGTCCCAGTCTGTAGTGGTGACTAATGTATTGAAGGCCTCTGCCAAAATCGGGCATGGCCGGCTTGCCAAGGTGCGGACGGGCTTTGCTCTGCTGTTTCCTGGATTTCCATCCTGTCGGTGCTCTGGGAGGAAAGAAATATCTGTCTTCCTAAGGGCAGAAAGGCAAAAAAGAGCTCAACTCTGGCTTTTAGTGGAGGGCCTATGTACTTTGATGAGGGTGTGGCCCACATCTCCAGGGCAAACAAGGGGCACCACATCCTGCAGATTATTAGTTCCCGGCTGATCACACCTGAGAGTCAGTCACCACTAAAGGTGTTGGAAGTGATTTAACCGGAAATCGCCGCGCTACTCAAATAACCCATTTTGCTGGTCCCAGTCAACAAGGACCAAATGACGGCTCCTCACCTTAGAAGAAACCGTCTGTGGGGTTCCGCCAAACAGTCCTCTTTAGGGGGGACATCCTGCCCAGGGGACTGTCTTAGGTGATCACTTAACCATTCCTTTAAAGAGTGCCAGCCTGGAGGGCAGGGGCAGGGAATTGTCTGCTGTTATCTCCCTGACCAGCTGTTGAGGGTGTAGGGGGCCAGAGAATGAAAGTCTCTCCCACTCCAGTTATATATATAAAAAAAAGAGGTAAGGAGAGTCCAGAAAGAACCCGTCCTGGGAATTCCTAGCTGGTGTTCTGTATATGTGTGGTAGTTACTGCTCATGACAAAGTCCCACATCTGCTCCCGGAGGAAGTATGAAAGATTTTTTTCTTTTTTCTTTTAAACACAGCCCGGATGAGGGTGCAGCCATATGGGCAAGCAGCCCCAGCTCACAGGCCTCCTGGGCTGCCGGGTGGGTTTTGGTGTGTGGCTCTGCTGTCTGTGGCTGTCTTTGCCCCTGTAGCTCATCTTTATGAAGTCTGATGGAGATGGGGCCCTTGCAACACAAGTTGCAGAATTTCTTCTGTGAGGACTCTGAACTTCAGCGATGGGTGTCCTGGGGAGGGGGTGTGTGAGCCGGAAGTTGGGCAGGAGGGAGTTGGGAGTATCTTGTGCTCTGCAAAGAAACATTTTAATGAGGGCCTTAAATCAGTTCTAGCAAACGAGCCTTGGTGTGGAACCTGTCCATGTGCTGTGGCGCCTGCTGTTCTGGGGAAGTCCAGGGACTCTACCCACCCCAGATGCATGTCTTCATGGGGCAAGGATTTTCTTTAATAGATCACAGTACGTTTTTCCTTCTTGTTTAACAGTGTCATTAACTGAAGTTGTAGGGAGACCTCGATGTTAATAAGGCTGGGGCTAGGGACCTAGCCTGGTCGGATTTGTGGATTAAACCATTTTGAAGTTTGGGTAATTAAGCTGTAAATGTCTGAGTTACTTTCCAAACCTTGAGATCCCTGGTGTGATAAATACCCGGTGGAGGAAGAGAAGGCTTAGGGTTTGGAACCTAGAATCTCCCCCCCTGCCATTTTTGAAGACAGAGTCTTTTTATATGCTCTCAGACTGGCCCTAGACTCATTGTGCAACGCTCTCTGAACGAGAACTCATGATTTTCCCGCCTCAGCCTCCTGAATGGTGAGACTAGAGAATAGGAGGTCCACACCTGGCCAAACCCCGGATTCTTTTCTGTGTTGTTGTTAAATTATTTGTTACATTTATGTGTATATACGTGCACACATGGTTACATATGTCGTAGCGCGTATGTGGGGGTCAGAAGACTGGAATCTGCTCTTTCCTTTCACTATGTGGGTCCCAGGGATGACACTCAGTCTCATGCTTGGTGGCAGGTACCTCTACCTGCTAACCCACCTTTGGCCGGATGTAATTTGTACCTGCTCCTCTTTCCCGTCCTGGTCCTTGTGTCTCCAGGCTTTTACATCTCTGGAAACTGCATCCTCACTTTCTGGGATCTGCTGTTCTAACATGCTGCAGCCTGTAATTCAGACCTGGTACTTGCTTCTATGGTGGCTTTAGCAGTGGGAGGGCGAGGCTAACCCTTCACATCTCTCATGGGTGTGGTGTGTGTGTGTGTGGTCAGGGCAGCAGTGACTGATGGCAGGGCTCAGGCTATGATGCCCCTGTGATCTAGACAAGTTTCTTTTTCTCTTCGCTCTTTCTTATTTTGGTTTCAAGGCAGGGTTTCTCTGTGTAGCTCTGGCTGTCCTGGAACTTGCTTTTTTTCTTTTCCAATTTTTTTTTCATTTATTTTACATACCGACTACACTTTCCCCTCTTCTCCTCCCGTTCCCTGCCCCTGGAACTAGCTCTTGTAGACCAGGTTGTCCTCGAACTCAGAGATCTGTCTGCCTCTGCCTCCTAATTGCTGGGATTGAAGGTGTGCACGTGCGCTATCACCGCCCCTGTATCTCCATCTTGACAATCATCTTCAACAATAAACAACCAACAACCGGCCTGTTTGCCATCTCCTAAAACATCCTGTGTTTCTCCTCTTCAGGCCATGCACTCTTGTGTGTGGCTTCCCACCTCTGCCACTTCCGAGATCAACCAGCCTGTAGATCCCCAGAGGCTCCTGGAACCTATGCTGGCCTTGGCCTTGCTGTGTAGCCAAGGATGCCCTCCTGCCTGTTGAATTGCAGGTGTGCCACCGTGCCCGGTTTTGCTCAGTACTGGGGTTGAAATCAAGGGCTCGCAGCCTAGTGGGCAAGCAGTCTACTAACTGAGCTACCATAGGCGCTCTCATCCTTAAGATACCGTCTATATTTTTGTCCCACCTGGGTTTTCCTTTGTAGAGCTCCTTTAGCTCAGAATCTTAGTTATGGTGGGTCCTTACCCAGGTCCATTAGAAAAGGGAAGGAAAGGGGAATGAACAGCCAAGTGGGGGGAAGGTCTGTGTGTCCAGTCCATCCTCCCTGGGGTTGATCTGCTCCGTCACAGCACAATCAGGGGGCCAGACCCTCTTTCCCTGTTCCTGGTTGGCTTTTCTGATTTTTGATGTGGTGTTTCTGGGCATCGACAGCCACCTCCCCGTGTGGAGCTGTCCTTCCCCAAGAGGGTAAGGATGGAGAAACTAATGCAGCCAATGTGTGGCCAGACAGCCTGCAACTTTGCTACTCCGAAGAAAGCCCCAAGTCAGGTGACATCAGCATCCCTGAGTGACTAAGTCAGAATCATAAACTGTTTCTTTTGTAGGATAGGCTGATTCTGACCCTTGGTTTTCTTCTTGAGCCCCTCAAGTGCCGCGAGAATGGGGCTGCGAGGGCATGCTCAGCTGCTGTGTGGGTTCATGAGATCTCAGAAGTCGTCTGTTGACATTCTTCCTATACAATGGAAGTTCAAAAACTGGGCTTTCCTGTGGCAGCCGTGTAGGAGGGGCCAACTTTGTACAGTATGTGAAGATTTTAAAACACGCGTTAAATAATTTTGTTTCTCTGAGTACTTCTTGCCGTGATTCACACATTTATTATTTTACTGTTTGTTTACTTATTTGTGTGTTTATTGTATTTGTGGATGAATTTGTGGAGGTCAGAGGGCAATTTTTGGGATTTGGTTGTGGCCCCAAGGGATTGGAACTCGGGTCACGTGGGTTGTCCACAGGTGCCATCTCTCCTGCCCCTGATCTGTAAGATTTAAAGTTACTCAACTTTGGGTTTATTTTAATTTGATTTTCTTAAGACTTGGCGTATGCCAACTTTGGGAGGTTTATAACACGAAATAATGTGAGTTTTAACTCCTTTTAGAATTACTGCTTTTCCTGAAAGCGTTGTGTCTTTTTTTTTTTTTTTTTCCGAGACAGGGTTTCTCTGTGGCTTTGGAGCCTGTCCTGGAACTAGCTCTTGTAGACCAGGCTGGTCTCAAACTCACAGAGATCCGCCTGCCTCTGCCTCCTGCGTGCTGGGATTAAAGGCGTGCGCCACCACCGCCCGGCTCTCTTTTTTTTTAATCAAAGAAAGCTATTGAAGGGCACTTTTCAGGACCCATTTGGTTCATAGAGGGAAGCTTTGCTCCTGGCTTCAACAGCTGTTGTGTTGTTAGGACTCAACACTTTCATATTGGGAGTTCAGGGTGGGGGTGGGGGTTGTGTGAGTTTGTATTTAAGCCAGCTGAGCTTCTGGGAGTCTCATCTGGGAAGGAGGGTTGACTGGTTACGACTGGAGCCAAAAGCAGTTTAGGGGCCAGGGCCTTAGGCTTAGGTGTTTTCCTGAGGAAGAAAGGGTTTAAGCAGGGTTGGGTATCCTTGGTCTCAACTCCCTCTGCTTTCTGTAACCTCAGTAGCCGCCTCTCTGTTGCTGTGCCCAGGCACTAGCTCTGGCTGGAGCCATGTGGCTGGCTTACAGGCTGGGCTGCGGTTGCGGGTTCAGGCCCTCACTTGCCCTGGAGATGCTGCCCACCCCGCTCCTCCATTCTTCTCTGGCGCCCATCTGCTTAGCAGGGAAGCCCTACCATTATGGCCTGCTGGGTTAGCCTTCCATCCTGGGCTTCTCGAAGTTCACTGCCAAGTGCGTAAGTCACCCCTGCTGAGCCCCCTGGCGCTTCAGTGGAGCTGGCGCTGCTGTTGCCACAGCTAATCAGTGGTTGAGGAAGCCCTCTGCACATGTCACTTTTTCCATTTCCCGCTCAGGAATGCTGCTCTGAGCAGCTCTGGGGCAGGCTGTCTATAGGGTTGCCATGTTCTTGTCTCCCCGCCTGCCTGAACTGAGGCGTGCCTGGAGTAGGAAGTAGGGGCGTGGACTCTTACCTGCTAGGTGTCCTGCACGATCCTTGCCCATCCTCTTGGAAGCTCAGGCCATGAATTATCAGGGTGAGTGTAACCTTTCTTAAGTGTACACGGAACTTCTGAAAATGGGGTTGCAAATTGTGTGGTAGGGATCCCGAGGTGGGGTGGCTCTCACAAGTGAAGAGCAAAGCAAGTGTGTGGATCGGGGGAGGTCGGTAACTCAAGTTGTTTATTAAAATTTGGGGGAGGGGCAAGGAAGGCTTTTTTTTCTTTATTAGATTATATTGTAATCCAGAATTCAAAGGGTAATTGCATTTATAAAGAGCTTGTTAGAAAATTCTTACATCGAATAGAGGAAAGGATTCTTTCACTTTATCTATCTATTTGGTTTTTAAAAGAGGGTTTCTCTGTGTAGCTCTGGCTGTCCTAGAACTCAGACTGGCCTCGAACTCAGAGATTCTCCTGCCTCTGCCTCCGCCTCCCAAGTTCTGGGATTAATGACAAGCGCCACCACATGAGACAGGTCCTTTCTTTTCTGAGACAGGGTTTCTCTGTGTAACAGTTCTGGCTGTCCTGGAATTCACTTCGTAGACCAGGCTGGCCTCAGACTCACAGAGATGCGCCTCTCTCTGTCTCCCAAGTGCTGGGATTAAAGGCATGTGTCACCACTGCCCAACTGGGACAAGGTATTATTAATAGGCCAGGCAAACCTCAAGCTTGCTATGTAGTTCAGGTTGGCTTCAAACTCAGTTTTCCTGAGTGTTGGGATTATAAGCTTCTACCATCATGTCTGTCTAGGAAGGGAGATTTGTCAGTCCAAAGTGGGGGTGCTGTTGGTATTGAGGGGCTTGGGAGGAGAGAATGTAAATGGTTGTAGTGTCTGAATGTCTTCTAAGGCTGGAGGTGTCTTGGGGCAGCCAGGAGCCGGGGAGGAGACAAGATGGAAAAATGTAAGCCATCTCTAAGGTGATGTAAGGTGACGGTGGTGGCTCACACCTTTAATCCCAGCTCTTGGGAGACAGAAGCAGGAGGATCTCATGAGTTTGAGGCCAGCCTGGTCTACAGAGTGAGTTCCAGGACAGCCAGGGCTATGTTGTGAGACCCTAGCTTGAAAAACCAAAAAAATAACAACGAAAAAAAGGTGGCGGATGTTTATCAGGTAAAGTATAATGAAAGACGCCATTTGTTTAAGTACTGAGTAGAACATTCTGGAATGTATGGGACAGTAAGTCCAAGAAGTAGCAGGAGCAAATGGAGTGGGAGGGCCTTGGAGAGGAGAGAGGAAAGAGCTGACTTGGCGGCAGTCACGGAGTTAGGCTGATGTTAAGGCGTCAGATGGGCTCTGAAAACTTGGGTGGCTCTTTGCCACGATTACATAGCTTCTCTGTGTGGCGAAGGGAAGAACTACTTGCTGATGCTGGAACCTATTTTCCACACTCTAGTGCTCCATTATTGCTGCACGACCGCCCTGGCCGTGAACTGGTTAACCTTTCTGAGCCTTAGTTTCCCTGTCTGTGTAGTGGCATCACCCTGATCTCTGTTAACCCACCCAGCAATCCTTGAGGTGTACAGGGGGCTAGTGTCTGGAAGCAGCTCCTGGCCCATCCTGAGGACTGCAACCCTTTTCCCACTGTTAGGGTCAGTGTCTCTGTTTTGCACAGTTTCTTTGTTTTATTTTTTTGTGGCACTGGAGTGACTCTTGGGCCTTGTGATTGCCAGGCAAATACTTAGAAGGGGTCACCACTGTGCTGTACCCCAGCCCCAAAGCATGATTTTTCTAAACAGGTCTCAACATTCCAATTGCAGTTTAGAAATGTGGGCACAGCCCTTATTTCCTGGTGGGAACTCCTCTCTGACCCCGTCCTAAGGGGATCGTTACTGGTTCAGGGCCACCATCTCTCTCAGCATGCTGAGGTTCACCCCAGGAGTTGTTATTCTGGCTTCTTGCAGCCCAGAAAGATGCTAACAGTACCCAGAGGAAGGACTTCTGTCATCAGCGACTCTGTGGGTTTCCCTAGTCAGCGGCTCTGTGTAACAAGTGGGAACTTCTCTCTGCCAGCCCAAGGAGGTGGGAGGTGCTTTGTGGTCAGGGATGGAGGCCTCCAGTAGGAGTGAGACTCCTATGCATGGCCTCTCCTTCAGGGGACATACTGGCTCTTTTGTGTCCCCCTTCTTGGGAGTAGGGGTGGAGATGAAGCAGGGAGGAGGGTGCATGTATGCTCTGGGGACTGCTGAGGTGTCCCCGCAGCCAGCTTCAATAGCGCCTCTGTTTACATTCGAAATGGGTATCTATGGCCGGGGTGGTAGCTCAGTGGAAGGACACTCGCCTGTCGCACACAGGGCCTTGAGTTCAACTCCCAACACTGCAAAGAAAAAGAAAGTCATTGAGGTCCTTCCTTGCAGGCGAATGTAACCGTGGAGGAGAGCTCTGGACTTTGGCTCGTTTATGTTTTGCCGTTAGCACTCTTGCCAGGCATTTTGAGTGGTGCACAATCCAGAGTTACTCATGGCTGTCCAGTTGGAACGAAGGCTTTGGAATCAGCAGCTCCGTGTCTTTCATCCGATGACATAGGATGATTTTAGTGACCTGTACACAGATGTTTTAAAGGAGCCCTCCTCATGACGGTTGGCCTGACATATATAGTGTGGAATGGGTACTACCACCTAAAGCCTATAATAGGGACTCTGGGGTGGGGTCCTGGGACTGACCGTACCCGCCCCATGCGTCTCTCTCTGGGCTTCTGAGGCCCAGGCTTATTGGTTCCTCTCCTGCCGGAAGATTTTGCTGCCTGGCAGAGGCAGGCTTCTAGCTTCCTGTGATAATGGCACAGAAAGCTGGCTGAGTCTGAAGAAGCAGCTTGGAGATTATCTCACATTCCGCCCGACAGCCTCGGGCTTCCCCTTCTCTCCCTGGGGACAGGCAGTATACTGAAGGCAGAGGAGTTCATGAGGTGTTTGCCGCAGTCTTAAATGTGGGCTTGGAGGGTTCCAGCTTGGGATCTTGGGGATACCCATGCCTTCTGAGCCTGGGAGACATGCGTTTGAGATGTTTGACGGGGGATTGTTAATTTTTTAAATGCCTTTTTAGTTTGATGTGTGCTTGTGAGCATGTCTTGTATCATGGAGTGACGGGCAGCTTGTGGGATTGTTTTCTCCTTCCATTATGATGGTCCCAGGGATGGAATCTAGCTTGTCGGGCTTGGCAGCAGGTGTCTTGACGCGCTGAGCCCACTCACTGCCCTGGCGCTATTTTGATGGTCTCAAGTAGCCCATGCTCGCTTGGCTTGAATCCGCTGTGTAGCTGGGGTTGATCGTAAACGCTAGGTCTTCCTGCCTCTAACTCCCAAGTGCTGGGATGAATTGTATGTTACCATGCCCAGGGGAAGAGCTCTTTAGGTGGGGAGAAAATTGAGAGCCTGTCTTTGAACATGGGCCCAGATTTATACCTGGTTAGTCCCCTTTTCATCCGAAGTAGGTCTTGAAGCCAAGAAAGGCCTCGTCTGTAACAGCCCCAAACTGCACCCTAGTTTTTACAGACTGTCTTCACCACTGGTGACACTGGGTCAAGGCTCAATGTAGGTCAGACAAGGGTGGCTTTGGAGGGGTGATTATGCACTTGACAGGTAAACTGAGGCACATCAATGTCTGCTCAGCACTGAAAAGGCTGGTAAGGGATAAAGTTGAGACCAGAAATCCAAGTCTCTGCTATGGCTTCTACATCAGTCTCTGGGTACAGTCCTTGTTACCAGAAGCTGTGAAATGGAGGAGGTCTGGGGAGGACTCTGCTGCAGTCAGAGAGTGGAATAAGTTTTGTTCTTGCTGGACAGAGTGTGTGAAGAAATCCCTTCCTGGAGAGATCTCTCAGACATGGCTTTGCCGCCTCCTCCATGCTTTGTGTATCAGACAATGGGGTCAGACTTTGAGCGACCCATTCTGTGTAGATCTTCAAATGCTGTGTGGTGTGCAGGTCTGGGACGCTCTCCTGAGCACTGTGGTTTGCTCTTTGCTCATGAGTCCTTTTCTCTCCTGTCGCTTGTGGAAGGCCAAGGGTGTAGGATGCTGCCACAGATCAGGACTGCTTGCTCGGAGTGCACCTTGGGCTACACTGGGCTAGATACCATAGAGCTGGTCTTGGAGTCACCCTAGGTGTAGTGAGTGCTCCAAGGCATACCTAGCAGGGGCCTGGTGACTTCAGAGTTGAGCCTTTTGACCTTAGTGAGAGTCAAGGTTGGACCAAAGGCTCTGGCGTTCTGGGAGGTACAGGCTATGCCCCAGGAAGTTCCCTCCTCAGCTGAGCCTTTGCCTTCTAGAGGATTCTGCTGAGGTTTGCCCTTGGCATCTGAAATTCTTAAGTTCCACCAGGAAGCATATATCCTGTGCTGTAAAGTAGCAACTCTGGGGGTCTGATCTGCTGGTTAGTTCACCTCTTAGAAAAACAAGGCCGAGCTGTTTCCCAGTCCAGGAAAGGCTCCCTCAGACCAAGGGGTCCTTAGCAGAGGTGATAGGTTGGGGTGACATTTGAGAGTCCATGTCTATTCCCTGCCACCTGAAAACAAAGCCCATTGAAAACAAAGAACACCTTGTCTTGCGGGTTAAAGCGGGAGGGGGGGGGTTGACAAGAAAGGAAGTGCTGGGGGCCTTATTCCAGCCATAAAGAACCCTTCATTTTCCCACTTTAGGTAATTTAAGAGATTAAACTAATCGTTAAACATATCGATTTAAAGAAAATACTTAGTTTAGAAAACAGCTTGGGGAGACTGATGTGAGCTTCCCGGCTGCCCTGAGGAACTTGAGCTGCAGAGACCTAAGGAACCGTCTCTCCCTACCTCATATTTAGTAAACATTGAGCCTAATTTTGACAGTGACCCTATTTGCTTCATGGTTTTTGTTTTTGGTGGTGGAAGATTTGCCCCTCTGTTGCTGGGGGAGAGGATGAGGTCCTGGAGCTTTCTCTCAGCCTCCCATGCCTGCCTCTCCAGCCTTCTTTGTCTCCAGGGCCCTTTGAAGATGGGCCTCCTCTGTCTCCAGGCAGCAATTTTAGGCGAGTCTCTACTTGGGCCTTCCCACGAGATTTCCCTTTTCCAGACTCCGGTGCTGCTCTGGGTGACCCAGGGGCAGGAGAGCGTGGGCCCAGTCTAGCCCGGGCGAGGGTGGCACCCCTTTCTGCCATTCCCACTCCTCAGGGAGTAGGGAAGTACCTTACCCAATAGCCCCACCACTGAGTAAACAGCCAGGGCCTCTCAAGCTTTTGAAGCATGGTGCTTCAGGCCCGGAGGAATGCAGAACATTGCATTTTAGGGGTGGACTTAGGTTTCCACTGCTTTCGGTATTTGCAGATTTGAAACAAATGCCCTCATTTAGCAGCAGGCAGGCCGGGCAGTAAACGGGGCTGTTTCAGGGCGTTTATGGCGGTCACAGGTATTTGTGGAGAGAGGAACCTCAGCAGGTCTGGGAGAGATAGAAGGTTTATGGTTAGGTGGGTTGGCTAAAGATCCCGGCCCAGGTCTCTGGTGGAGGAGTGTCGTTAGGTGGGCTTGCCATAAAAAGTTTTGCAGTCTCCTGCCCCTCCAGGAAGTATCTGTCTGGCAGACAAAGAGGTTTGGGAGGGTGTTTATCCCCTGGGGCTGATGCTAAGGGCCCCATCCCTCTCGCTTAGCTGCCAAAGTATCAGGTTTCCAATGAACCCTTCCTCCTCTCACTCTCAGGACTTGAAAGGATCGTTAAATGTGCTTTCTATTGCAGTAAGTTGGCTGAGAAGTCCTCCCAGCTTCCAGCCAGCTCTGCCGGGAGGGAGGCGCTAGCAAAACCTGTTTCCCTTTTGTTGTTGATGGAAGTAGAATCTGCAAAGGTGCAACTGAGAGAGGACCTGGTATTTAACGGGTCAAACCAATGCCTTTGATGGGCACCTCACCCGCAAGGGTCTGTGGGAGCGCCCGCCCACCCTGCACCACCAAGGGAAATGCAGAATCTGTTCAGGAGCTGAGCTCTGGCTCCATGGTTTCCTTTAATAGTTTTTCTTTTTATATATTTGTGGGGAGGAGACGAGTGGGGAGCTTGTGCTTGCCCCAACGTGCGTGTAGGTCAGACAGTAACTAAGCAGCCAGTTTTCTCCTTGAGCCAAGGGTTCCAGGGACTGAACTCATGGCTCACACAGCAAGCGCCTTTACAGGCTGAGGCGGCTTGCTGGTCTTCGCGCCATGGTTTCATTTTACTGTTCCTCTGTTGTGTGATGGAACTGAGAGAGATGGCACAGACTGTCTCCCACTAGGAAGGACCTAGTGTGTGAGTGGCCTAGTGAGAGCAGGGAAGGACTGCCACCCAGGAGGGGGATGGATTCCCCACCCTCTAGTGACTTTGAATAGAAGCTGTTTCCTTTAATCTGACAGGTAAGTAACAAGTGAGGCTGAAAACCTGAGGCTTCCTCTAAAGGTGTGTGCTTATATGTGTGTGTGTGTGCGTGTGTGCGTGCTTGTGCACACATGTGTGTGTATGTGAGTGCGTATGCATGTGCTCTCACTGTGCATGAGTGTGTGTATGTGTGCGTGTTTGGTGTGTGTTGGTGTGTGTATGTGAGAGAGACACACACACACAGACAGACAACACTGAAGCCCCCTGAATCATGAGATGTCCAGCCAAGGAAATGGGTGTTTCCTAAGCCAGCAAAACTGTTAAGGAAAGATTAAACCTGGACTGTTCCTGGTGGTGACTGGAGATCAGTCCAGGAACGAGTGTCCTGTGGTGAATTAGCGCAGAGTGAGAATAGAGTAATTAGTAAACAAGCCAGGGCTTCGGAGAGGGGCTTAGCGAGGTCCAGGATGAGCATCAGGGAGTACAGGGGCTGGAGACTGAAGAACACCTGCCTAAGGCAGGCAGGAGGCTGCCCCTTGGCTCTCTTTGGTCATACTTGTGTGGGGCTGACCTTGACAGAGCTGGTACTGTCCGTCCTGTTTTGGGTGCCCAATCTATTGGGTTGTATCTTACTTCTTTAAGGAAAGATAGCCCAAAAGTAGCTCAAACGCCCAGGAAGGGTGTGTCCCGGGGGGTCATACAGGGTGTTGTGCACGTGAGACAAATACGCCACCACTGCTCCGTACACTCAGCCCTTCTGGAAACTCACGGGGTGGATTGCTGTCATTTTAAAAAAGCATTTACATTCGTTTTTATTGGTGATACTGGGGATGGAACCTGGAGCCCTCCTCATGCCACACAAACACTACATCCCAGCCTCCCTCCCCCTCTCCCCCTTTTTTCTCTTGAGAAAAGTTCCCTGGGTTGACCTTGAACTCACCGTTTGTCCAGGCAAGCCCTAATGTGTAATTCTCCTGCCTCAGTCTCTTGACAGTCTCTTGAGTATTCGGAGATCCAGGCCTGTGCCACTAGGTCCATTTCCTACTGAAATTGTTAGCTTGGTTGAGTTCTGATTCACGTAGTGAAGAGATGGATGATGGGCTGTGGGGTGAAAAGAGAAAGGTTGCCCCTTTTGTCTGAGTGTCAAGACCAGAACGCGGGTCACTTCAGTAAGGCTTCGGTTCTCCACCAAGTAAGGGGTTTCAGGATGGGTTCTTTCTGTTGGTTTCAAAATTCTACCTCTGGGAAGGTGTCCCCCAGTAGGAAAGGGGGTGATTAGGTCACCTGGAATGGAAGCATGTAGCATGTTGTCTTAGGGCCCAGGAGACCTGGAGTGCAGATGTGTGTATGTTGGGGTATGTGAGTGTGGAGGCCACAAGGGGCCACTGAGCACCCTGCTCTCATTCTGCCTCATTCCCTTGACGCGGAGTCTCTCGCTGAAACTGGCTCTCACCATGTTTCTATCAAGGCAGGCTGCCTAGTGATTCTCCTCTCTCATCCAGAGCAAGGGTTATAAGTGCAGCTATGGCTAGCTTTAAAAATGATCGTGGCTGGACGTGGTGATGTACGGCTTTAAATCCAGCACTGTGGATCTCTGTGAGTTCTAGGCCAGCCTGCGCTATAAAGTGAGTTCCAGAACAGCCAAGGCTACACAGAGAAACCCTGCCTCAAAAAAACCGTAAACAAAACCAAAAATCAAGTTCAGCACTGTTCAGTGGGTCCTCAGCCTCCACGGCCTGATGCCTGAGTGGGCTAGAAGTTACAGGCAGTTGTGAGCTGCCACGTGGGTGCTGGGAAACGAACCCGGGTCCTCTGCAAGAACAGCAAGTGCTTTTAACCACTGAACAATCTCTCCGCTACCACCCACCCTCTTTAATTTTTTTTTTTTTTTTTAAGACAAGGTCACAGGTGAAGCAGGCTGGCCTGACTGGAGCTCAAGGATGGCCTTGAACCCTGATCTTCTTGCTGGGATTACAGGTGTGTACCACCTACCATGCCTGGTTTATAGTGCTGAGCTGGAACCCAGACTTCCTGCAGGCTAGTTGAGCCCTCTAGCAGCTGAGCTGCGTCCTCAGCCCAGAAGCTCCTTATGTCTGACCACGCCAGGCTGCGGATCCTTCCTAGCTGCCTATTTCAGGTCTAGTGAGCCTGTTGCCTCCTGAACCTCAGCGACTAGGAAAGGCCGGGAGAATTTTGGGTGGACTTCTGTGGATCTCCTGCCAGCTGCTGTTGCCTTAGGTGAAGACGGGCAGCTAAATTCACAGTAGCTGTTCTGGGCCAGCTGATACCTGAGCCCCAGAGATGGGACAAGAATCCCCCGGAGCCCTGGCTGGAAGTAAATGGCTTCAGAGTTGCTCTGCAGACCCTGACAGACTGCTTTCCTCTTCTGCTGCCAAAAGAGAATTCTGAAAACAAGGTGTAAATTGGGTTATTTACTCTGCCTGTGATGCTCTTGTTTCCAGTTCCTCAGGTCCCTGGCATGAGCTGGACTCCAGTGGGGGTGGGCATGTCCCTAGGGAAGTGCCCTTGAATGCAGGATGTGTGGTTACCAGGCAGGTCTTTGAGGTGCCTGGGATCTGTCCCTTTCTCAGATCAAAGAAATACCTTTTGTTGCCCCCACCCCTTCACACTTTCCTCTCTGCCCTGGAGCAGAGTTGTAAAGAGAGTGAGACATGAGGGTCTGCACCTGGTCCCAGGGAGGGTGGGTCTGTCCTCCTAGGGCACTTCCTGCCTTCTGTCCCCATTGTCCTGCATGTACAGGGGCTGCCTGGGCTAGCCTGGGCACTCGAGGCTCCGCAGGACCATCTATCTGCCTGGGCAGTAAGTTGATGTAGACAGCCACACAAAGTTGGATTTCTCTCCAGGCCAAGTGTTTTATTGTTGTATTCCAGCCTCAGGGCAGGTTTGTGGGAGCCTCCGGTATTGTTAAGTGCTGCAGTGGAAGCCTCAGCACGAATTCTGGGGCCTTGGAGAGGGTGGGTGCAGCCCATTCAGCTTACTTAACTTCTGACTGCCTTGGGCATAGGCCAGCTACTAAAATATGAAAAATGTTTGCCCAGCAGCCTCCGAGCTTGGCCTGACTGCCCTGGCCAAAGAAAACATACCCTTACAATTCATTATGCAGCCTCTTCCTGTGTGATTGCTCGAGGTCCTTCCTCCCCTGGGACCTTCCTGAGTTGGGGGGCACAGCATGGGATAAAGCAGGAAGGTTCCTACACACTTTTAAGGGGAGTTTAAATCTAAAGTGAAACCGCCTGCACCCCGCCCACCCCACCCCCTTCCCTAGTTTATTTCATGAGTTCCCTACGGGCTCTTTAGGCTGTTTTGAGGGTTTCCTAATTTATTTATTTATTTTTAATGTGTATGGATGTTTTTTTACCTGCATATATGTCTGTGCCATGTGCCTCGTGTTGAGGAGGCCGGAAGAGGGCGTCAGATTCCCTGGAACTGGAGTTGTAGACAGCCCTCAGCCTCCATGTAGGTGTTGGAATGGAACCCCAGTCCCTCCCTGGAGGAGCAGCTCCGTGCACTTTAAAGACTGAGCCATCTCTCCAGCCCCAGGGTCTCCTGTTTTAAACACTGCCAATGTCACCTTGGGCTTGTCTGTCCTTATGATCATTCCTGACTGGAATTTCTGTCAGACGCTTTGAATTTACCAGAATTGCGCACAAGTTTTTTGTGTGTAAAGTGTGTGAACATGTGTAGTCTGTAGGCGTGTGGCTCTCAGTGCGTTTTCACTGGCTCCTGAGTCAGTACTGTCCCGGTGGGCATGTCCAGATCACACAGGCTCTGTGTATGGAAGCTGGAGAGAGAGTTCAAAGGCGGGTCATTGCCGGGGAGCCCAGGTATTTATCACCCAAACATTCCCACCTCCATTACTAATAACCAAGACCAGACAGCCGGCATGAGCCCAGGTTGTTCCAGGTGGTGTGGCGGCCTGGTGCCCATCCGGATCTTGCTTCGTCTCTGCGGCCGATTATCTCTCTTTAGGCACCACGTTAGCCAGTGAGTTGCCTGCTCCTGTGCATTTTCCATTCTGTCAGGTGTGTGTTCGCTTTCATTGCTCCAAGTTGACAAGCTCAGGGATGCGGGTCAATCTTGCCTTTGTTTCCCCGCAAGCCCAACCCTCCCCCAGAGGGCCCCGTGGTTGCTCAAGATGTTGCCAGAATTCCCACCTTAGAGGGGTTTGCATTTCTTCTGTGTCATGAAAATGATAATCTCCCTGCCTGTGCTCACACCGAGGGCCTGGAACTCTCTCTCCAGCTTTCAGAGGGGTTTTTCAGGTGTGTTGTGACTGTGGGCGCATGAGCTGCAAGAAACCCACTCTCTGGGACAGACTTCCTCCTCCTCAGTGGGTGTTCTCTGCGGCCCTCCAGACATGGCTAGAGCCACTGACTATTGACCTCCTGAGTGTCTTCATCTGTGTTTCCTCTTTAGTCCCATTTTCCTGGATGTGGCTTGGCTCCTGTTATTTCTTCTTTGGAATTCTGGGGAAAAAAAAAAAATCAATGTTTAAATAGCAGGGCCGCTGAGATGGCTCCGGGGGTAAAGGCACTTGCACCAAGTTAGATGACCTGAGTTTGATCCCCAGGACCTAATGGTAGAAGTTGAGCCAGCTCCTGCAAGTTGTCCTCTGACCTTCACGCATATGCCAGGACACTCCCACACACAATCTTCATAAAAATTAGAATAAAGGACTGGAGAGGTGGCTCAGCCGACTGTGCTGCTGTTCTAGGGACTAAGTTCAGTTCCATGCATTCATGCCAGGTGGCTCATGGTTGTTCCTAACTCCAGCTCCAGGGGATCTGACACACTCTTGTAGCTTCAGAGGGCACCTACACACACACACACACACACACACACACACACACACACACACACAATATTTAAAAACCTTTTAAACCAAATTTGGTGCCACATGTCTTTAATCCTAGCACTTGGAAGGCAGAGGCAGGCAGCTCTTCTTGCATTCCAGGCCAGCTAGTCTACATAATGAGTTCTAGGCTAGCCAGTGTTACATGATAAGACACTGTCTCCAAAAGCATTTTTCTTCCCTCAAAAATACTAAGAGCAGGGTGGTGGTGCACGCCTTTAATTCCAACACTTGGGAGACAAGGTGTTGGGACCATTTGGAGTCCTGGCTTCCAGCCGCTCTTCCCTGCTAGAGATCTTTACCTCTGATTTAAGTTACTGAAAGCTGTGCTTCACGAGCATATATTGCCTTGCGTTGAGGATCAGAGGATAAGGTTTTCACCTGTTGGCCCACTTGACTGACTGTTGGGTATATAAGCCTCCATGGTGCTACTGAATAGGGGGCTTCTTACCAGTGACTAGAGGTCCCTGTCTCTGTCTCTCTGTCTGTGTCCCTCTCTGTCTGTCTCTCTGTCACCCTGTCTGTGCTGTCTGTCTGTTTCTCTGTCTGTGTGTATTTGGGTGTTTCAACCTCCAGCCCCTAGCCTGAAGAAGCTCGGTAACTGTATGGGAGCGCACAGAACACAGGCAGAAAGGTGTTTGTGTGCAGCTGCAAGGAGGATCTCTGTGAGTTCAAGGCCAGTCTGGTCTACAGAGTGAGTTCCAGGACAGCCAGAGTTACACAGAGAAACCCTGTCTCAAAAAAAGAAAAGAATATTTAAAAAAAATGCGATATGAACTTTGCAAGTACCTTCCTAAACAGCAAACAAATTAGAGGCAACAGTT
>JAQHUG010000041.1:1609768-1631517 GCA_028555095.1 Dicrostonyx torquatus
TGTGACTACAGATAGGTGTGGAGATGGTGTGACTGCGGGATAGGTGTGGAGATGGTGTGACTGCGGGATAGATGTAGAGATGATGTGACTGCGGGATAGGTGTGGAGACGCTGTGACTGCGGGATAGGTGTTGAGACGGTGTGACTATGGGATAGGTGTAGAGATGGTGTGACTGCGGGATAGCAGTGGAGATGGTGTGACTATGGGGTAGGTGTGGAGACAGTGTGACTACAGGATAGGTGTGGAGACGATGTGACTATGGAATAGGTGTGGAGATGGTGTGACTACGGGATAGTGTGGAGACTGTGACTTACAGGATAGATGTGGAGACTTAGTTCTCATTACTGTCCCCAGTTGCCATCCAGCTTTGCCTTTTTTAAAAGAAAACATTTAGCATGATGGCTTACATCTTTAATCCTAGCACACAAGGCAGAGGTAGGCGAATCTCTGTGAGTTCAGCGTCCACAGTGTTCCCCTGTGGCTAGTGGACAGTGGGTGTGTGGTGAAGCCCATTGTGCCTGTCCATCATGTGGAACCATACTCAGGTCCCCAGGCTTGTGGCAGATGGTTGATCACTGAGACATCTTTTTATATTTCCTCCTTCCAAATTAGTTTAGAGAGATTCCTGAGCCTGTTAGTAATGAATACTGGGTCTCCAGGCTTTATTGCGTCTGGATTTGATTTTCTTTTTTTCCGTGTGTGTTTCCCTCAGTAGACATGTAACATCTGCTTGTCTTTCTGAGGTCAGCAGCCATCAGTAATCATTCTAGATCTGTGATCTCATTAGAGGACTGTAAAATGACGATCCTCTATTTATTAGCTAGATATTTCTATAAAGACAAACCTCCTATTATCTTCATTATCCTGAGATATAGCCGTTCTTTAGAAAGGAAAGTGGCCGGCTGTGGTGGCACACACCTTTAATCCCAGCACTCTGGAGACAGAGACAGGTAGATCTCTGTGAGTCCAAGGTCAGCCTGGTTAACAAAGTGAGTTTCAGGCTTCATAGTGAGATCCTGTCTCAAAAAAAAAATAAAAAATAAAAGTAAATAAAAAGGAAAATAAATTTATCTATTTATTACCAGTTTTCACAATAATTAAGTACTTTCTTCTAGCATCCTTCAGGGGTGAGCAGTAAGACAGACACTTTTGGGCATAAAACCCAGCAGCATTGATAGTACTGTCATGAAGTCATGAACTGTGTTGATTTGGCTTGTTGTTTTTGAGACAGGGTTGGACACAGCGCCCAAACTGAACTCAAAGTCCTGGCTTTGTCTCAGCCTTCTCAAGGGCTGCAGCTGTGGCATGGGTCAGCACTCAGGACTTCAGCATTGAACCAGTCTCAATATGTTACCATTTCTCCGGGACAAAAACATCTTCAAGGAGAGGGATTTTTTTTGTTAGTTAGGTTTTTTTTGTTTGTTTTTTGTTTTGTTTTGTGCCTCACAGTTTGAGGGGGTACAGTCCATTGTACTAGGGAGACATGGGTGTGGAAAACGGAGGCATTCCCAGCAGAGAGAGATGGACACTGGGGCTCAGCTCACTTTCATTCAGTGCAGGACCCCAGCACAGGGGATGGTGCTGCCCACATTCAGAGTGGGGTTCTGAAGGTCCGTTACACCTTGCTGGAAACACCCTTATAGACACACCCACAGTCTGGTCTCCTAGGTGACTCTAAATCCCATCAAGTCGATTTTTACTGAGCTCTGCCTCTTGAGTTGAGACTAAATGTGTGTGTCTGTTGGTGAGTGAGTAGATTTGAAACTGTTTCGTGAGCTTTAAATCCACGTTTTTTGGGCAGAACCTCCTGTCCTTGTGTGGGGGAGGTGGCTCCCTAAGTCTCCCATGAGCTTTTATTTCTTTAGGTTGTTGGGATTTTTTGAATTAAGATTTATTTTTTTGTATGCGTGTCTTGCATGCATATCTATATATGTGCACCATGTGTGTGCCTGCTGCCCAAGGAAGGCAGGGTAGACCTTAACTCTCGGGGTGGGAGGCCAGCCTGGGCCATGTGATGGCGAGCACCAGGGAAAGGCAGTATGAGACGGTCTGTTCTGGACAAGAGATCCCTGTAATAGAATGCGGCTCCTTCAAAGTG
This sequence comes from Dicrostonyx torquatus, assembly GCA_028555095.1. NCBI lineage: Eukaryota > Metazoa > Chordata > Mammalia > Rodentia > Cricetidae > Dicrostonyx > Dicrostonyx torquatus. The sequence continues at coordinate 1,611,867 of JAQHUG010000041.1, forward strand.
TGCTGTGGACCAGCAAGATAGCGCAGCAGGGAAAGGCAAACTGAGTTTGATTCTTGGGATCCATATGCTGGAAGGAGAGAACTGACTTCTGCAAGCTGTGTTCTGACCTCCATACTCTTGCCAGGACATGCATGCCCACTTGTGTGTGTGCGGGACACACACACACACACATACACACACACACACACGCGCGCGCGCACGCGCACACACACACACACGATTTAAGACTAGTGAGATGGTTCTGGTGGCTCAGAGCTCTGCCCACCCTTCTGGATGATGCAGGTTATATCACCCACATGGCGGCTCACAAAACCACCTGTGACTCCAACACCCTCTTTTCGCCTCTTCTGTCACCAGACACACATATGGTGCACAGACATATATGCAGGCAACACACACACACATTAAAAAAGATGATAATAAACCTGTAAGTTTGGGGCTGGAGAGATAGTTCAGTGGTTAAGAGCACTGGCTGTTTCTCCAGAAGGCCCGAGTTTAATTCCCAGCACACACATGTGGCTCACAACTGGCAATAATTACAGTCCCATAGGACCCAATGCCTTCTTCTAGTAAGGACAAAGCACCCTTTTACATAGTACATTGAAAGAAAAAGCTGCTAGGGTGGTGTCACGCACCTTTAATCCCAGTGTTCTGGAGGCTGAGGCAGTATCAGGAGTTCAAGACCAGCCTGGGGGACACTAGACATTGACTCAAACAAACAACAGAAGTCTGAGCATAAAAATTGCTAATGGCCCAAATTCACATAGAAATCAGTGTAGCAAACACAGTGCCAAGCAACCTATGTGTGAGCGACTTGTTATTAAGAGCCGGGTATACCGATTCCGTAATTGTGATCACTTTATGAATGCAGAAACAGGATCTCTGTGAGTTTGAGGCCAGCCTGGTCTACACAGCAAGTTTCAGGACAGCCAGGGCTGTTACATATGGAAAAACCTTATTTAGAAAAACAAAACAAAGAACAAGCAGGTCGTCCAAGGTTATCCTCCGAGTGAGGGGGTGGGGCTGGGGTGCCCGTTTCCTCAGTCTCCAGGCTCTTCCATGTTGCTTATTGTACCTTGTTTGTTTATGTTAGAGATGGGGCACTTTGTGCTGTGGTGCAGAAATGAAGGACAGAGGACAGCCTGTGTAAGTCACCTGTCCCCTTCCAGATTGGGCCAGGCCTGGCAACAAGCACCGTTACCCACTGAGCCCCTTTGCTAGCTCTGTGCACCCCACTCCCACCCCCGGGCCTTGAAGTTGTGTGACTCTCTGGGTTTCCTGTAGGCCATTTGTCCTGGTCATGGGCTTGCAAAGTAGAGAGCAAGTGACATCAGTGAGAAATGGGGGCCTAAAGAAGATGCCGTGCTCGGTGCTGGGCACCTAGTATCCAGGACGCTCACTTGATCTGTAAAACCTTTAGGAACCGTGTTGCCTGAGATTCAAGTGAGGCAGTTTCCTTCTTGGGAGAGGGTGAACTCTTGATCATTCAGATTGCAGTTATGTTCTCCTGGGGCCTGGACCCGGGATGCCCTTGGGTTCTCACAGTTGAGCCCAGACCTGACCTCTGGAAGATAAGCTGTGTTCCCTCCTCATCCCGATGCTGGAATTGAACCCAGGACCCTGAATATGCTAGGCCAGTGACTCTACCACTGAGCTATATTCCCAGGCCATTTACTTATTTCCTTTTTTATTTTTATGTGTGTGGCTGTTTGCCTGCATATATGTTCTGTACATCAAGTCTATATCTGGTGACCAAGGAGGTTCTGTTCCTCTGGAACTGGAGTAAGATAATTGTGAGCCACCTTGTGGGTGCTGGGACTCGAACTCAGGTCCCCTGGAAGAGCATCCGGTGCTCTTATCGCTAAACTATCTCTTCATACTCAGTTCCCAGGCCTTTTACAGTTTTGTTTTGAGACATTCTTGCTAAGTTGACTAAGCTGGTTTCAAACTTGCTATATAGCCCAAGCTCACCTTGAATGTAATCCTCCTGCCTCAGCTTCTCAAGTAACTGTGATTACCAGCCTGCACCTCCATGCACAGCTGCTGTGGCTTTGAGGCGTGGCTCGTAAGGTCCCAGAGCTGCGGGTCTGCTGGGTCAAGGGTTCTGGAAAATTGGGTAGAAATGGCCCCACCGTCATCTAGCTCCTGGCCTAATGGCTCAGACCATTTTTAGATGTCAGGAAGTATAACAACATGGCACATTTCTTATGTTAAATAATGGATGAGGCCAGGGAAGGCATTGTATTCTTCCTGGTAAATTATTTACCAGGAGCCTCTAAATTGAGGGCTCTCCATTATAAACGTCGGAATCTTGCACAGGTGTGTGGCTCTTCCCCTCCCCCTCACTCTGTTTCCCCCATAGACAAGGCTATCACCTTCCTTGTGCGCTGTTGCTCTGGACAGACCTGGGGCCTGTGGCCAGCGACTGTTTGGGTCTAATGTCCTCTCAGTCTCTGCGCAGAGTCCCCTTCCTGGAGACCCAGGGTATATCTGCCAGGGGCAGCGAGAGTCAGTTAGGAGACCAGGGCCAGTGCTGCAGACATAGGGAGCCCTGTGTGGCTCTCAACTACCCTGTTTTGTCTATCTTCCTCCTGTGTCTCCCCAGCTGTTACTCCATCTTTGCCTGTGTCTTTCAGTCCCGTCTGTATCTTCCTGCCTGTTGGTCCCCATCTCCCTCTGCCCTGGTCTCACTTTCTCTTTGGCTCTTCCTCAGTCTCTCTGCCCCCTTCTCCCAGCTCTGTCTGCTAGCTTCTCCTAGTCCCTTCCCCTCCCCTCCTGTCTCTCCTGGCTCAGTGTCAGCCTGTCGTTTCTGGCTCTGCTGGTCTGTAAGAGGCAATTCTCTAAGAACCGATGGACGCTTAAGTAAAGCCAGACCTTGGGGCCTTCCAGAGCCTGACTACAGACTGGCAGAGTAAGCACCAAGTAAACCTTAGGGCTTTGTCATTTTTTTGCTATTCAAACCAGTTATTGCATCGGCTGCTCTGAAGAGCTCTTGTTTCTTGGGCTTTGTGTGTGTGCTCTGTCTTATGATGTCTGCCCCCAGGGCAGTCTGCTCTAGCCTGAGAGCATCTGGCTGTGTGCTGCAAGCTTTTGCTGCTTTTCAAAAATAACTTTAAGGAGTTGTTTCTGTTCTTTCTTCATCAGCTGATTTTTTTCATCTTTTGTTATTGATTTAGAAATTAAAATCCTTACTTTGCCATCTTTAGCCAGAATACATTTTCTAAATGATGTATTTTTAAAGTTGCTTTTGGGAGCCAAAGTGTGCATGCGTGTGTGTTTTGCAGGGGATCAAATCCAGAAAGTTTTTTTTTTTTTTTTTGAAGTAAAGTCGTGAGATGGCCCAGTGGTTAAGAGCACTGGCTGCTCGTCCAGAGGACCTGAGTTCAGTTCCCAGCTCCCACATCAGTGGCTCACAGCTGCCAATAGCTCCAGCTCCAGAGGCTCTGGCACCCTCTTTTGGCCTCTGTGGGCACCTGCACACCTGTGGCATACATATGCAAACAAAGTAAGAGGACACTGGATCCCCTGGGGCCAGAGTTAAGGGTGGGTTTTAAGGCTCCCTGTGGGTGCTGGAAAAGGACCTGGGCCCTCTGCCAGAGCAGCCAGTGCTCTGAACCAGAGCCATGCTTCAGCGCAGTGATAAGCTGTTCGCCTGGCTGCATAAGGCTCTAGGTGTAATCCCCAGCACTGCAGAGAAAACCAATAAATAAATAGAATTTAAAAATCCTAAGTCATTGTGTGTGAAAGAGTTTGAAATACTAGCAGTACAGTGGTGTTCGTGAGAAGTCTTGAAGTAGTTGGAGACATCCAATGGCTTAACTCTAACCAAGCAGCTGGTCCACCCAGGCCACAGATGCCCCCTCCATCTAGGCTCTACCTTTGAGTGACAGTTGGCAGCAGCCATTCTGCATTTAATTACATTACAAGGCTTTGCCCACCCCTCTTGTACATTCGAATCAACATTTCCAGCCACTGTGGCAGCAGAAGTGGCAGAGAGGAGAGTGTTTGATGGCTCAGGCAGAGCACTGTGCAGTCTTGCCCCAGCATCCTTACCCTCAACCCTCAAGTCCAGGAGGCTAAACCTTGCTCAAGCCATCAGCACTTCCCCGCGGGCCTGGTTTTCCTTCCCTTCATTGTCCCGGTTGTTTCTTTGAGGCAGGTTGGTAAGGCAGGTGGGGTGACTTCTCTGGGAAGGCAGGCAGGCAAGGGCCTGTGTGTGAACTGACTCCTGGGCCCTCCCTCTAGAGGACAGCCCAACTGCTGCCCTGGCCTGCTGCACACATGTTCGCCATCACTGCATGCCCCGGCCGAGTGGCAGATTCAGCTTGCCGGAGGCCTTCCACATCATGACATAGCAAAGCGATTTCCTCACATTCTGCTCCCTTGGCTGCTGGGGACGTGGTTTGCGGAACATTTCTGAATATAAAAATAGGAGAATGACGATGCTCTAGTTCTCTGAAGCCAGCTGAGGTCGAGCCTCTCAGACAACTTTTGGAGTGAAGAGACTGGAGAACAGAAGTGTGTGTGTGTGTGTGTGTGTGTGTGTGTGAGAGAGAGAGAGAGAGAGAGAGAGAGAGAGAGAGAGAGAGAGATGTATATTCAGGTTCCCACAAAGGCAAAAGGTGTATCAGATTCCCTGGAGCAGCCTGATGGTGAGCGCTAGGAACTGGCCTTTGGGAGAGCAGCAAGTCCTCTTTAGTCACCCAGCCATCTCTTCATCCCTCTAAAAAAGAACCTTTTTTGCTTCTCTGCTCAAACGAGAACAGCAGGGTGCAGGTGAAAGCCATAGAAAAGGAACCTTAAAACTATGGTAAATGGAAGTGAAAACTGCCTGTAGAGAAGACACAATACGAGACCATTTACATGTTAGAAATACCTGTGCGCATGGCTGCAGAACTGGCCCTCTTGCAGCGGACCTGAGTTCAGTTCCCAGCACCCGTGTTGGACGACTCACAGTCACCTCTAACTCCAGCTCCAGGTGCTCCCTTCTGGCCTGCATTAGTACCTGCACTTACATGCACACACCCAGTTAAAAATAAAATAAAAATCTTTTAAAAAATACTTACATATAAAACAACTGTTATATTTTAGAATAATCCTAACAAAAGGATTTATAATGAACCCGACAGAATGGTTGTGGGGAGTGGTGCTAAAGGGGACTCAGTGGGCAGAAAAGAAGCCATTGCTTTCCTTGGGTGGCTTCCTGGACCTGAGAACCATACCTCTGCCATTTAGGAAGATACCCTAACTCCAGGGTCCTTGTCTATAAAAGTGAGCTGAGGGTCGCATGAACATGAGGACTTGAGTTCAGATTCCCAGAACCTACATAACTGGGAGACAGGCGTGGCGTGCACCTAAAATCCTGGTGCACAGGAGGTAAGCTGGCTAACTAAACAAGCTGAATCAAGAGTTCTTTGTTCAAGAGAGAGACTCCACCTCAATATATAAGGTAGAGACTGATTGGGAAGATAGGTGTCAATCTCCAGTTTGTATTCTCTTTCTCTCTCTCCCTCTCCCATACACACACAGCACATCATACAACACATGCATATCACACACACCACACAACACATAAACACATGTCATACACACATACATCAGATACAGCACACATCACACACACATATACCACATACACAATACACACACTATCATATATGTACAGATATAGAAATAAATACTGCTGACCAATGTTGAAAATTCCTTGGGCCAGAAACAGCACATCGTCTTTTAGAGCCTGCAGAGGTGGGCAGGCTGGACCACTGAGCACACTCTTCTGGCATGAAGCAGTTTCCTCTGGTCGTTCACTGTGGTGACTGCAGGCTAGACCACTGAGCGCACTCTTCCTGAGTGAACAGTTTCCTCTGGTCATTCAGTGTGGTGACTGCAGGCTAGACCACTGAGTGCACTCTTCTGGCATGAAGCAGTTTCCTCTGGTCGTTCAGTGTGGTGACTGCAGGCTAGACCACTGAGTGCACTCTTCCCGAGTGAACAGTTTCCTCTGGTCATTCAGTGTGATGACCACAGGCTGGACATGACTCCGAGTACTTCGAATGTGGCTTGAAGAAGAGAATTTTCAACTATATTTCATTTTATTTTTATTATTCTAAAACTTGGTGAGGTATGGGGGGGCATGCTTTTTTTTTTTTTGATTAGTTTCATTGTTTGTTTTTTTGAGACAGGGTTTCTCTGTGTAGCCCTGGGTCCTTGGAACTCACTCTGTAGACCAGGCTGGCCTTGAACTCACAGAGATCCGCCTGCCTCTCCCGAGTGCTGGGATTGAAGGTGCTCTCCATTGCCTGGCAGCGGCATGATATTATCTCAGAGGGTTCACAGAGCTTCAGATCTTGTGAGCTGCCGGATGTGGGTGCTGAGACCTGGACCTGGGTCCTCAAGAAGAGCAGCCTGTCGTTACCTGCTGAACCGTCTCTCCAGCCCACATGGATTTCAGTTTAAATTAAGCTCCATTTAAATGGCCGCATGTAAGATGGGGGTGTGTGTAAATGTAATCTGTTCAAGGCGTCCTTCTTCCAGATGAGAAACTCAGGCCTGTAGAGAAAACCCACAGTGACTGGGATAGATAAAGATAGATCTAGACCACTATTTCAGGCGGGCTGGGAATTCACAAGACTGTTCTTGTCCCATACATCAGTGGTTCTCAACCTGTGGGTCGAGACTCCGTTGGGGAAGGGGTCGCTGAATGACCCTTTCACAGGGGTTGCCTAAGACCATCAGAAGCACAGATGTTTACCTTGCAGTTCATAACAGTAGCAAAATTACAGCTGTGAAGTAGCAATGAAGATGATTTTATGGTTAGGGGTCACCAGAATATGAGGAGCATTAGGAGGGTTGAGACACAGAGTTGTTATCGTGCATACAAATGTCAGCCCTCCATGTGGGTGTGGCACATGGCCTCAGTGGCATAGAAAAGCAGTAGAGGGTCTTATAAGGAAGCTGAGCCTAGGAGAGGGAGGGTCACAGCAGAGATGACAGATCCTCCTCTGTCCCCAGCTGCCTCATACCCCATGCACCTGTCGTGTAGAGGGTCACAATCCCACCAAGGCCTGGTCCCACATTTGCCAAATGGGAGCCAGCTGTACAGCTGGAGGCTGGGGTGGGGAAGCAGCCTGAGGAGTGGGGCCTCTGAGTCTCGGATGCTCCCCATCTTTGGAACTTACTCTTTCAGAGCTGTGTCTTGGAGGCTGGTGGGGTGGTCAGCTAGGGTTACAGTCTAGGAGGACTAGAACCAGGGCTCCCTAACCATGGTTCTTCCTCAAGATCACACCACTTCACTCTGAGTTTTAATCCATTTGGTTCCTCGGAGACGTGCACAGGTATTTGAGGGTTTCTCAGGGTGTGGCACCTGTCAAGCTCCACCCTCCCTGAGGAAGACAGAGAATGCCACACCTGTAATGTGGCCAGGGGCTGTGGAGCATTTATGCCACAACTCTGCTCAGATCCACATGGTACTAGACACGTGACCTCCTGGAGGTGAGCCATGCAGTTTTGAGGCTGGAGGGGGAGGACCGGCCCCCTGGGTCGTCCTCAGTCCCTGCTGATCTGTTATCTAGCCTAGATGAGGGAGCCTGCTCAGGGGCAGAGGCCAACACAGTGCGCTCCTGTTACCCTCTTGCTCTGCGGGAATGGAGAGCTGGGGACAGTAGGACTCCAGTTAGTGACCAGTCCACAGGCCCTTTGTAGACCTGGGGCACATAGAGAGGTGTCAGTGACTCTGACGCTGTGTGTTCTGTGCTCATCCTCAGACTTGGTGCCGAACCTGCACACAGTCCCCTTAGAGTAGGAGTCTCCAGCCTCAAATCCCAGCCCGGGTGAGCTGGAGATGCCTGGGCTTGTGATCCATCCCTGGGCTTTAGTCCCACAGTAATGGAGACATAGTCCTCAAACGTTAACCAGTGGGGCCTGCAGAGATGGCTCAGCAGTTAAATAGCACTGGTTGCTTTTCTGAAGGACCTGGGTTTGATCCCAACACCCTTAGAAACTCATTGTGGTGGTACAGACCTATAATCATAGCAGGCAGAGAACTGGAAGGTCAAGGTCATCCTCAGCTGTGTGGCAGGCCACCCTAGGCTGCATGAAGCCGGTCTCAAGAAGGAATGCACAAGGGGCCTAAAGAGGGGCCTGAGCAGTTGAGTGCCTGCTGCTCTTGCAGAGGAGCTGGGTTTGGCTTCCAGGACGCACGTGCCTCACAGCCATGTTTAACTCCAGGTCCAGGGCATCTGATGCCCTCTTCTGGCCTCCAACGGCACCTGCATGCATGCGGCATAGCTCAGATGCAGGCATGTAAGTTTAAAGAGAAAGAGCAAAAGCAGCAGTTTCATACGGAGTCTTCTGTTGGGGACCGTCTTTGTGTGGGACAGGAGCCTCACTGGCTCCCTTACCTGGAGCATTTGTGCTTCTCAAGTTGAAGGCTGCTTGTCCTGGCCTGTGCCCTAGTGTTGTCGCTCCAGAAAGGGCATGGAAACTTGGCACACTGTCCCGCATTTCTGTTGATATCTGCTCCAACAGGATCCACGTTGGTCTGGGTTCCAGGGCCACCTGGAGTTGAGGATTTCCCCCGTAGGGACCTGGACCCTGGAGCCAGCAGCTTAGTCTTGAGCTCTGGTGTACAAGAGCTAGCCAGGTGTGTGTGGCTGACTGGTGGGCCTTCGGTAATTTGTGGCTGGAGTTGAAATGCTCTTTTCACCTACTCTAAGGGATCTCCATGTGATTTCAGCACCAAGTCTGAGGATGCGCTCACAGTCACTCTCACGAACATACACCACCGTGTCAAATACCCTTGGCTCCCTGGAGCCTACTTCTGGATGCTTGGGCTTGGGCTGGCAGGGCACATGGTGACTCTGCCTGGTCTTGAGACACCCGTCCAAAGAATGGAATTTTATTTAATAAGAGGGAGAAGAAGGAATGAAAATTATTTGGTCACATGCAGTTTCTGAATCCTATACAGGTCCTAGAGGCATTTTTTTTCCCTTCATAGTCAGAGGATTAGGCTCTGGGAGATGGGCAGTTGACATGGATACTTGGAATGAACTAACCCAGATTACTTTGAGCTGAAATGGTAAAGTGTCCTGTTGTTTGGCAGTGTGTAGTTGGAGGCATATATGTGTTCTCTCAGTACTTGTGAGGCGGAGGCAGGAGGATCTCAAATTCGTGATTGGCTCGAGCTGCATTGTAAGACCCTGTCTCAAAAAACCAAGAACCAAGGCCAGCTGTGGTGCTATACTCATTTAACCCCAGCACCCAGGAGGTTGAGCAGATAGATTTCTCTGAGCTCGAGGTCAGCCTGGTCTATATACATCAAGATCCAGGCCAGTCAAGGCTACATAGTGAGACCCTGTTTCAAAGCATGCTCGTGCACACGCAGTACCACAAGGCAAAATCCCCAAACTAAACTTATTGCTGCTCTTTGCTCCATGCAGCTAGTGTGTCAACACATGTGCATGTGCACACACCCATGAACACAGACTGGTCTGGAGCTCAGAGAATGATCCAGGGGGTGGGTATCAGACCAGGGTTGTTTATGGGGTACAGCTGTGTGTCAGGCAGAGAGGTGTGAAAGCTGGCCTTGTCCTGAGAAGTTGGGGCTACAATGCAGTCATGTCTGTATAGTGCCTGCTAGAGACCCAAAAGACAGGGCTTGGGAATGTCCCGTGAGATATTCACAGCTGGATTCTGCTGGGGTTTCTGCCTGGTGGAGGGAGATGGCTCTGCCTGCATGTTGCTGCCATGGGCAAAGTCCTACCTGGACCCGTTTGGATGCTCCATGGTGTCTGTGGGCTTAGCAAATATGAATCTACATAGGCCTTGCACAGCTGGGATGGTAGCCTTGTGTCTTTATTGTTTAGTAAGGAAAAGGGTGCAGGGGGCTACAGTGAGGCAGCTCCCCCAGATTGTAACAGGATAGGGCCACTTTGTGTCAGGAAGACTGCCTACTGTCATGTAGCTCCACCACAAGGCCCAGTGATGGAAGACAGTGCAGCTTTAGGAGACTTAGGACCATTGAGTGCACCAGAGGTGGCTTTTCCCAGACCGCAGAACTGAGGGCATCCTCAAGTCGGAGGTAAGGGACAAAATGCACATCTTGAGAGAGGTCTTAAGTCTCTGAAAGCCCGCTCTGTCATTGTTATATCACTTGGTTTTTGAGACGGGGTTTCTCTGTAGCTTGGAGCCTGTCCTGGAACTCACTCTGTAGACCAGACTGGCCTTAAACTCACAGAGATTCTCCTGCCTCTGCCTCCTGAGTGCTGGAATTAAAGGTGTGCGCCACCACTGCCTGGCTGTATCCCATTTCCCACCATCTGCACAAACACCTTCTAAAGACCCCTGGGGCCTGACATTGCTGCCAGGGATGCTCTGGTTCCCCGAAACATCAATGGAGCAACGTCTATCACAGGCCATTCAGGTTGGCAGTCTGGGCACATTCCCATTGCCTTCTGAGTCAATGTGGGGCCACTGACCTGGGGCTCAGATAAGCCTGGAGGCTCCTTTTGGCTGGTTTTTGAAACATTAAAGTCCCAGCTAAGCACTAACCAGGCCCTGCTGTGAGCTGACGTCAGGACAGAGGCCCCTGGGGAGTCTAGCTTTGATGTTTCCCAGGCCTGGCATAGGATGCGGGATGGGGTGCTCTGAGTGGCAGTCTGGGAATGCAGCATCTCTGGTCACAGCTCTAGAGCAGCTCTGGCCCCAGGAGAGGATGTGGGGAGTGAGGTTGGGGTGACTGGGCTGCTGTCCTCTCAGATTTCTGCGGCAGGTGGTCTGTGGTTCCTGACCCCCAGGGCCTATTCCCTCATCCTAGCCACCATCTGGTTGTCTTCTGCTCTCCAGTGGTGGTCCGTCTGCTGTCCCTGCTGGGCATATCCTTGGGCCGTGGCATGAGGAGAGTTTTCTAACGTTCTGAGAATTTGAGTCCTTGAGCAGGAAGAGAGTTCATGGGATTAACAATAGCTGCCTCTTACGAAAGGCCAACTCTGGCCAAGGCACGTCACACATAGCTGCATCATGGCTCATAACATGGAGCACACGGAGCTCATGGAGGACGACAGATCTGAGTCTGATCTGTCTGAATCTGGACACACACACGTTTGCAAAGGAAATAAACCGTTAAGAAAAAAAAAACCTCACACAATCAGACTGCTCCCACCTTCCCGCAAAAGAAAAGAAAAAATCTCATGGGTTTAACCAGTAAGATGGTTAAGTGGATAAAGGAACTTGTCATCATGCCTGATAAATGACCTGAGTCCAATTCCTGGAACCCATATGGTAGAAGAGAACCAGTTCTAAGGAATTGTCCTCAGATCTTCATATACAAGCCCTCTGCCCACACAAACAAATCAATAAAACCACCGCAAACCGGAGGAGACAACTTAGTACAGTGCTTGGCACCCAGGCATGGAGGCCTGAGCTCAGTCCCTGGGCCACATAAGAATCCAGGTATGGTGGCATATGCCTGGAATCCTAGGACCAGAGAGGCACAAGACAGGAGACTCCCTGGGGATCACTTGGCCAGACAGCCTGATCTACTTGATAAGTTCCAGATCAGTGAGACCCTGTGGCAGAGAGCAAAGATGGGGGGAGCTCCTGAGGGATGATACCAGAGGTTGACCTCTGGCCTCTTCATGCACGTGCACATGTGTACAGCACATGCATTTGGGTTGTTTTAGACCCATGATGTTTTAAGCAGGTTTACAGTCTCGTGTCGCTCTGTATTCATGCTGTTCTGGGGAACAAATTGGATACCCTGACTACCACAAAGATCTCTCTGCTCTTTGGTGAACACCCTGCTGTTACAGGTTGAAGGTCTCAAGATTTTGGTGAATTGTATTTACAAAGGGCCTCTGGAGTAGAGCTGAATCTACCTTTCTCAGGAGGTGGTTGGTGAGTGTTGGTGGTGTCAATCAAGCCTGTCCCAGATGCAGATTTTCTTCAGGTCAACCAGTATTCTTTGAGTGTCTTTGTGAGCCTGGTGTTGTCTGTGGGATGTGCGTGTGCCACACTACCTGACTGTGGAAACTGACCCTCCTTTATAGGATGAGGTATTTCCAGGGCAGGCTGGGAAGAGCATGGGTGAGGAGCTGGCTTCTTTGAGTTACTGGCCTGGCTTTGAACATGTGAGTTATCTGATCTTTAGCACATCCTTCATATTTCTGGGCATGAGCTTACTGTTCGGTATGACACAGGGGTTGTACCGTGATACCTAGCAGGGGCAGGACCACACCCCTGCTGAGTATTCAGAAGTGTATAGGGGAGTGTCTGGGTTGGCATGGTAACTGGGGGTGCTCAGCAGTGCCTGAAGGTGTATTTGTTAACTGGCACAGTGGGAGGGATCACCCTGCTTGGTAGAGAATTTTCTTAGCCAGAGAACCAACAGGGCCCTATTGAGAAGTAACAAGGAGACTTTAGGACACCTCTAGCTCTCTGTGAATGTTTCGTGTCAGGAGATGTGGGATTTGGGGAGATTGGGAGATGGACTGGTACCAGAATAGCCCCTCATCTGGACCCAGCCCTCCTGGATCCTAGGACTTGTCTAGACATTGACTCTATGAGAAGACAGAGTCTCAGCCTGGAAGAACCAAACCTCACTCCAGGATCCTTGGAGAGTGCTCGCTAGGTCGTGACTGATCCCCAGCGACTTGGAAGGTGACCCTATTAGTGGCTCCCTCCCCTTACATGGTCCTCAGCCTGTTTCTTCCTGGTGACTGGGAACATTTCTTCCGTGTTCAAGCCCAGTGGCTCCAGGGCTCTGCACGGCACCCACATGGGGCAGGAACAAAGCCGGATGTATTCCTCCTGACATTGCTCTGACCGTGCCACCCACGTGCCCAGCCCTGCCCTCCGCCTCTCCAGGCCATCTGCTCAGCACAGGTGTTTGATCTCCCCTGTTCCCCTGGCGTGTTTCTGCCTTTGGTTATGGGGCCCCTCTTTGTTCCTGGTTGTTCCCCTAGTTATGACCAAAGGTGAGTGACCATGGTGCAGAAAAGCAGACATCTTTACATAGAAATCTGTGGCTCTGGCTGCTCCTGAATTTTTAGAGTTAGGAACAGAGGACCTTAGGACGACCTTTGCATGTCTGCCATAGCTTGTGTCTAGGGAACTTTGGCTCACCAGGGAAAAGTTGGTGTCTCCCAGAGCACCGCCTTTGGCTCCAGGGCTTCTCACCACCTCTGTTGCTGCTACTCTCGGGTGTTTCGGTCTAAGTCACGGTCTTTCCAAGATTGAACTTTGTTCTGTGCCTTGATTCTGGGGTCGGTAAGGGAGGGTTGGGTTGCTTGTAATGTCCCCTGCTCCCTGTTTGGCATCAAGACCTAGGATCTGGTCCTGTAGGTCTGGGGCCCTTCTCTTTGGGAAGCCTGATGCAGTCGGCCCCCATCCCAACCTCGAGGCTCCCTTCCACACCTGCACTCTACAGGCACCAGCTGCCCACACCATCTACTTGGCATGTACATGACCACTGTCACGCCTTGTGTGTTGGTCCTGTGTGTCCTCAGAGCTCAAGGTCCCTTGACCAGAGTGTGGTGCCTTTGGATTCTGCAGAGTGCCCAATGCAGTTTGAGCCCCTCAGTGGATTGTTGGGAGCTCTAGCCTTGTCCTTTATCCTGTGTTTATTGGCCAGCTGTGTCCATAGCCCCTTTCCTCTGTGTTAGGATGGAGATGTCAACTCCTCCTGACCCTGCTTCTCCCACATCTTCAGGTGCCCAGGCAGCAATTGTCTTCATCAAGGAGCCGTCTTCCCAGGATGCACTGCAAGGGCGCCGGGCGCTGCTCCGCTGTGAAGTTGAGGCCCCGGGTCCAGTGCAGGTGCACTGGCTGCTCAATGGAGTGCCTGTCCAGGACACAGAGCGACGTTTTGCCCAGGGCAGCAGCCTGAGCTTTGCAGCTGTGGACCGGCTTCAGGATTCTGGTGCCTTCCAGTGTGTGGCTCGGGATAACATCACTGGAGAGGAAGCCCGCAGTGCCAACGCCTCCTTCAACATCAAATGTGAGAGCTCGTTTAGAGGGCGGGTTCTGTGCCTGTGCATCCGTCAGACTCAGCAGCTGAGTCCAGGGAGCCTTGTGCCTCAGTTTCTCCTACTTTCAGTTGAACGAGGCAGGAAGTGTTTAGCTGTGGTACTGCTTGCGTGGAGAAGAGGGACTTGCCTCTCTCTTTTCGCCTCACTTTTCTTCCATCTTTCCATCTTCTGCTTCCCCACCCTGTCCTCTCCCCTTGATCCTTCCAGCCCCTCCCTTCCCCTTTCTTTGCTGTGTACTGGACCCAGAGTCCCACATATGCTGAGCATACACTATTACCACAGCTTTTTTCCCAGCCTCCCCCCACCACTTCAAGTTCCATTTATCTGCCAGAGGCTTTCATGGATGTCCTTGGCATGTATTAAGTGACCTGCCAGGGATAGGGGCTGTGACCTGTGTCTGCCATGGTCCCACTGTAGCTTCACAGTACCTACCTGCATGTGTGGCTCCAGAGCCTGCGGGCTCCATGGTGTCCTCCTTCGCGTCCACATTTCCCTGTCCTCTGCTCTCACTGTGTGGCCTCTGCTCCAGGGATCGAGGCAGGTCCTGTGGTCCTGAAGCATCCAGCCTCAGAAGCCGAGATCCAGCCACAGACCCAGGTCACGCTTCGTTGCCACATTGACGGGCACCCTCGGTAAGAAGCCAGGGAGAGTGGGAGACAGGTAGCAATGTCACCGTGTTCATCTATTTTGCTTTATGCTGTAACCACCTCCTCTGACCCAGATTTGCTCGTGCCCACCCCTCCCCAAGTGTGCCCACCTCTAGTGGCTGGAGAAGGTGAGCACTGCATGGGATGACCCTGGATTCTAGGAACAGACAGACCTGCCATCTCTCTGCTTCTGTCCCTGCACTAATGACTCCGCTCCTCAGGCCCCCGTTCCTCCACTTGTAAACTGGAGTGTCCAGTTAGACTTTTGATTCTGATCCTCTTTTGCCAGGCCTACTTACCAGTGGTTCCGAGATGGGACCCCCCTCTCTGATGATCAGAGCACCCACACAGTCAGCAGCAAGGAGAGGAACCTGACCCTACGGCCGGCCAGCCCTGAGCATAGTGGCCTCTACTCCTGCTGTGCCCACAATGCCTTTGGCCAAGCCTGTAGCAGCCAGAACTTCACCTTGAGCATTGCAGGTGAGCCTGTCAGGGGGAGGGAGGAGAAGAGGGGAGGTAGAGCGAAGAGGAGGCTCACACCTCCATGTTTCCCCTTCCACAGATGAAAGCTTTGCCAGGGTGGTGCTGGCGCCTCAAGATGTTGTCGTAGCAAGGAACGAGGAGGCCATGTTCCACTGCCAGTTCTCAGCCCAGCCACCCCCGAGCCTCCAGTGGGTCTTTGAGGATGAGACCCCCATCACTAACCGCAGCCGGTAAGACAAGTGGGACTTTAGACTTGTGCATCGTGAACTTGTATTTCTGCAGATTTCCAGCAGATGGCAGTGTGGCTAAAAGCATCCCACAAAGGGAAGTTCTAGGAAGTGCCTTCTGTGATTCCCACACAGACACTCCATGATCTAGCCATGATTGTGCCTTAATTCCCTTTAGTTCTTGCCCATGGTTCATCTGGGATGAAGAGTAGAGACGCAGGGGTGAGAACGCAGGTGTTGCCAGAGAGCCCAAGTGCTGCCTAACCTTGACCCCGATCCTGTGTTTCATCTGCGGCCTCCCCATCCCTTATGGCTGGACTGCTTATCGTGTTCAGTGCTTTAGAGAATATTGACATAGGCTAAAAGCCACGTTGTTATTCACCAGGCTGTTTGAGAAGAAATTGGAAATAGAGTTGGGACCAGAGTTGTAGAAGTAGCTGAGAATACCGGAGGGGAGGTGGGTGGGGAGAGGAGAGGGGGCTGTGGTCACAGCTTTCACAGAAAGGTCCAAGATGATACTAACATCCACCACACACACATTCTAGGAGGAGGCAAATGTCTCTGAAACTTCAGGGAGGGCTTGTCCTTCAGTCAGGACACTTGTCCAGACTATAGCAGGGGAGAAAAAGCCTTTGTGGTACTGAACGTAGTGGTGGTCACTGGGGGCATGGTGCCCTAGGCTAGGGGCTTGAGGCCTAAGGACATCATCAGGCCATCGGATTTGGCTTGGAAGCGCTTGTCCTTGAAGCTGGGGTGCCTACAGGAAGGCGGCCTCACTACCCTGACTTTCTCTTACTTACACTGTGCTCTTCCTCACCCTCCTTCCCCAAAATTGAGCTCTCTGCAGTTGGAAAGCACCTGCAAACTGAGCATCACAACTTGTGCTAGCAATCCCAATATTTAAGAGGTTGAGGCAGGGGGATGAAAAATTGGAGCTCAGGGACCGAAGAGGTGGCTTGGTGGGTAAAGTGATTGCTGAGCAGGCATGAAGACCGACGTTCAGATCCTCAATGCCTGTGTGGCAGTGTGTATGGAACCCCAGTGCTGAGAGGCGGAGATAGGTGGACCTGGGGCTGGCCAGCAGGCTAGCTGAAAAGGTAAGCTCCAGACACACATGCAGGCAGAACACCAGTATACATAAAATGAAAAGGATTTTAAAAAAGTAGTGCTGTGATGCACACCGTTAATCCCTTCAGGAGGCAGAGGCAGGTGGAACTCTGAGTTTGAATCCAGCCTGGTCTGCAGAGTGAGGTCAAGGACAACCAGGGCTACACAGAGGAGCCCTGTCTTGAAAGACAAAAAACAAAAACAAACAAATAAACAAACAAAAAAAACAAAAGAAGGAAAGAAGGATAGAAAGAAAAGAGGCTTCCAAATTTGATAGTACACACTTTGATCCCAGAATTCAGAGGGCAGAGGCAGGAGGTCCTATGTAAGTTCTAGGCCAGCTTGGTTTACATAGAAAGTTGCAGGCCAGCCAGGGGAACACAGAGAAACCCTGCCTAGGGAAAAGAAAGAGGCTGGAGAGATGGCTCAGTTAAGAGCACTTGCAGAGCATCTGGGTTTGATTCTAAGCCCCTACATGGCAGCCCACAGCTGTCTGTAACTCCAGTTCCAGAGTATCTGGCGCCCTCTTCTGGCCTCTGCCGACACTAAGCATGCACATAGTGCAGATAGACATACACAGGCAAATACACACATAAAATAAAATAAAGAGCAAGATAAGGAAATTACAACCTGCACATCCCCATGAACAAGTGCCCATATGCATCCTTCCCACAACACAGGCCCTTGCATCATGAAATGCCGTGGCATCCTGTGTCAGAAGGAGGCCTAGGGCCACTTCTAACAGTACCCTCTTCCCTCCCAGCCCCCCACACCTCCGCAGAGCTGTGGTGTTCGCCAATGGCTCTCTGCTGCTGACCCAGGTCCGGCCGCGAAATGCAGGAGTCTACCGTTGTATTGGCCAGGGGCAGAGGGGCCCACCCATCGTCCTGGAAGCCATGCTTCACCTGGCAGGTGGGTCTCTGGTGTGGAGGTAGGCACTGTGTCCAGTGTTGGTGGCTCCTGGAGATTTGGGACCCTCGTTTGGCTTAGCCACCACCTTGGAGTGCAGAGAGAGGAAAAGGACTCTGGGCTAAAAGAGGATGCCAAGAGGAAGAATTGTGGCTGAGGGGGCCAGCCTGTTGTAAGGCACCCCGTCCCTAGATGCCCAAGGCAGCAAGGCAGCTTACCTTCTCCTCACGCCCTTGCAGAGATTGAAGACATGTTGCCGTTTGAACCACGGGTGTTCACAGCTGGTGGTGAGGAGCGTGTTGCCTGCCCAGTCCCCCAGGGTCTGCCTACACCCAGTGTATGGTGGGAACATGCCGGAGTCCGGCTTCCTGCCTACGGCAAGGTCTACCAGAAGGGTCATGAGCTTGTGTTTGCCGCTATCGCTGAGAGTGACGCTGGTGTCTACACCTGCCATGCAGCCAACCTTGCTGGTCAG
The DNA here is from genome assembly GCA_028555095.1 of Dicrostonyx torquatus. NCBI lineage: Eukaryota > Metazoa > Chordata > Mammalia > Rodentia > Cricetidae > Dicrostonyx > Dicrostonyx torquatus. The sequence continues at coordinate 1,629,739 of JAQHUG010000041.1, forward strand.
CGGCGACAGGATGTCAACATCACTGTGGCCAGTGAGTATTCTTTCCCCGAAGGGCCAGGAGATCTGTGTAGGAGCCTAGGAGGTCTGGGGTGTGGGCGTGATGGATTGAGGTTTCCTTGGTGTACACCGCTCCAGGTTCTGGACTCCTGGGAATGTTGGTCATCTGGCAGTGGTGTGCCAGACACAAGTAGAAGTGGTACATCAGAGGAAGTAAACCTGCCCTCCTCGGAGAGTAGTCCCCTGACCACAGAGAATGAACACTGTCTGGGAGTCTGGAGACCAGGATCCCATTCTGCACACAGTGCACAGTGTAACCACTGGGATCATATTCCCTAGGCTGCAGGGCTCTGTCACCTTATCCATAACAAGATAGTTGGGAAGATCAAATGTTACAGATGAAAAAGGTTTCTCTCTTTCTCTGTGTGTATGTGTGCGTGCGTGCGTGTAGCCAGAGGTTGGTGTGCCTTTCTCTCACTGTCCACTGTTAGACATGGGCTGTCACTGTCGAGCCCAGAGCTTGCTGTTTGCACTGGCTTCCCCATCGGGTTCCAGGATCCTTCCGTCCTTGCTGCCCAGTTCTGGGGTACAGATGTGTGCAGTGGTCAAATGAAAGTTTTGTTTTAGTTCATTGTTCTTCGCAGGCTTTTTAAAGAGACATTACTGTGCCTGGAGGGATGGCTCGGTGGATAAGAGCCCTCATATGTGGGGGCTCACAACTCTCTGTAACACTAGTTCCAGGGACCTGATGCCTTCCCTTAACCTCCACAGGCCCTAGGCATGTGGTCTACATTTGTCCTTGCAGATAAAACACTGCTCTATGTAAAATAAAAATAAATACATATTAACATTTTTTTAAAAAAAAATAAGACATCTCGCCGGGCGGTGTCTTTAATCCCAGCATTCGGGAGGCAGAGGCGGGCGGATCTTGAGTTCGAGACCAGCCTGGTCTACAAGAGTGAGTTCCAGTGCAGGCTCCAAAGCCACAGAGAAACCCTGTCTCGAAAAAAAAAAAAAAAAAAAAAAGACATCTCTGATTCTTCCTGTAAAGATAATTAAAATCATGTTAGAGATGTAGCTCTGCTGGTCGAGTGCTCATTGGCTGTGCACAGAGCCCTGAGTTTGCTCCCCAGTGCCACATAAATTGGGAATGGTGGCCCAGGCTTATAATCTGAGCCTTAGGAGGATCGGTGTTCAAGGACATCCTCAGCTGAAGGAAACCCTGTTTCTAAGTAAAAAATACTGACATCTCAGAGGACTTAGTTTTACACTTGGGCCCCTACCGATGCAGAGAATGTTTATGCGACAACATATAGACAGGTGTGAGCTGCACTGCCACCCCTCACGGGGTTTGAGGCTCACTGCTTTGTTAAGGACACTTTGGGACACTCAGACTCAGGACCTCATGCTTACATGTGTTCAGTTTGGGAACTGCTGGCCTTGCCCAGTCCCGAGGCAGAGTGATGGAACTGTGCTGGGCACGCTCTGGAGAGACCTGAGAGATAGGAGAGCAGTATGCACATGAGCCCAGCCACGCTAGGTCAGGGTGGAGATGCCGGGTGGAGAGTCCGGAGCCACGCTAGGTCAGGGTGGAGATGCTGGGTGGAGAGTCCAGAGCCACGCTAGGTCAGGGTGGAGATGCTGGAGCCATGCTAGGTCAGGGTGGAGATGCCGGAGCCACTCTAGGTCAGGGTGGAGATGCCGGAGCCATGCTAGGTCAGGGTGGAGAGTCCGGAACCACACTAGGTCAGGGTGGAGATGCCGAGTGGAGAGTCGAGCCAC
>JAQHUG010000041.1:1632010-1643507 GCA_028555095.1 Dicrostonyx torquatus
CTAGGTCAGGGTGGAGATGCCGAGTGGAGAGTCAGGAGCCATGCTAGGTCAGGGTGGAGAGTCAGAAGCTGGAGTTCCGGGACCTCATTCAGTCAGCAGAGATCTCTTGGGTGACCCCTTCATGCTAGGGTATACAGTTCCCAGTTCTGGGAACATGGCAATGAGTAGCACACACACATGCATCCCATGTAGCTTATTCTTGCAGGGGAGACAAAGCAAATGTGAGAAACAACTTAGAATTCTAATAGCTTTATTTTCATTTGTGTGTGGGTGTTCTATCTTTGCAGCACATGCATGCCTGGTGTCCACAGAGGCCAGAGGGAATATTGGGTCCCCCTCCCTAGGAGTTACTAGGTGTGAGCTGCCATGTGGGTGCTAGGAACTGAGCCTAGATCCTCTGCAATGACACCAAGTGCTCTTAATTGCTGAGCCATCTCTCCAGACCCCTAAATATATAATTTTAGGTTTCAGTAGTACTACATAGAACAATAACCTGGTAAATGATGAGATTCGAGGGATGGGAATGGGGGGAAACCTCTCTGGAAGGTGACGTTTGAGCTGGTAACTAAGGAAGAATCAAGGCCAGTCTCAGGCCACCCAGGTTCCAGGAAGTAGAGAGAGAGAGAGAGACTGCCTCTTGATGGAGAACGTGTGACTGTGACATTAAAGAGAGATAAAAGGGGTCTCGCAGGCTGCCCGCTGCTGCTGTTGCAAACACTGCCTCACCAGGGCCGTCAGCAAGTCCTGCAGGCTTCTAAGTGGAAGAGTCTGTTCTGAGAAAACTGGAATGGTGGGGCCAAAGTGGGAACGGGCCTGCTCAGATGGTGGGGTGGATGCTTGCTACCAAATCTGACAACCCAAGTTCTGTCCCTGGGGCCCACAGGGTGAAAGGCGAGATTGCCATCAGCAAGTTGTCACTGACTGCCACACATGCCACCCCGACTAGCCAGGAGCTCACTGTGTAGACCAGACAGGCCTTGTACTCAGAGATCTGACTGCTTCTGCTTCCCAGGTGCTGGGACTAAAGTAATAAAAACATTTTTAGGAGTGTAATAGGAGTGGGGCGTGGTGGTGCCTCCCTCAGGAGGCAGAGGCAGGTGGATTTTTGTGAGTTCAAGGCCCACCTAGTGTACACAGGAAGTTTCAGGATAATCAGGGATATATAGCGAGACCCTGTTTCAAAACAAACAAGAGTGTAACTAGGAAGAGCAATAATAGATGGCAGCTATTGATTGATTGAACCTGAACAAGAGGTAGTAGCGGTGAACATGAGACTTGGGCAAAGTCAGGCAGGGTTGGTATAGAATAAAGGTTATGGCCTTGAGACATGTCAGGACTGGACATGTAGCTTCTACATTTGGCTAGAAAACAATGTTCCTTATTGAGAGAGAGAGAGAGAGCATGTGCTAGGACAAGCAGGCTTTGGAGGGAAACGAATTTAGTTTTCTTTTTTTTTCTTTTCTTTCTTTCTTTTTTATTTTTTTTTTTTGAGACAGTTTCTTTATATAGACCCTGCTGTCTTAGAACCTACTCTGTAGACCAGGCTGGCCTCAAACTCACAGAGATCCGCCTGCCTCTGCCTCCCGAGTGCTGGGATTAAAGGCGTGCGCCACCACCGTCCAGCAAGTAAGCATGTGAAGTATGGATGCCTCCAGCTATCCATCCGAGCACACCAGTAGACAGTTTGCTTGCCGTGGGGAGACACCATGAATATAAATAGGGTTGGGATCATTTATTCATATGGTAGAGGAGATTATTCAGGGAACCAGTGCCCCTAAATTGCAACAGTTTCGAGGACCAAGTCCTCGCTACGACAGATGTTTGAGGAGTTAGGTATAAAGAGGAAGGATTGATGTTTGACTTTGGTCTGTTGGCTCCGTGGCTTTGGACCTAAGGGGAGCAGAATATTAGGGCTGCAGCAGCCCGAGTCAGAGGCTACTCATCTCAAAGAGGCCAGGAAACAGAGAGAGGGGTCCAGGGAGGATGGGTGTGGGAACACACACAGGCAACTTGACCTGCAGACCCTCAGTGACTACTTCTTCCACATAGCTTCTGCCATATTCCAGAATAGTGCCACCATCTGGAGACCGAGCATCAACACATAAGCCTGTGGGGGGCATTTCACATTTGAACTATAATACTAACTGTGGTCTGGTATGATGTAATGTGAAAAAGAACCAGGATGGTAGGGTCCTTTTTTTTTTTTTTAAATAATTTATTTTCATTTTATCTGTAAAATGGTTTTCCCCATCTGTATGTCTATGTACCATATTCATGTGTGCCGTCTATGAAGACCAGAAGAGGATGCTGTACCCCCAGAACTGGAGTTGTAGATGGTTGTGAGCCATCATGTGGGTGCTGGGAATCAGATCCAGGGCCTTTGGAAGAGCAGCCAGTGCTCGGGTGGGGCCTTACAAACCACAGCTGCAGGTCCTCTGCCTTGGGGTAGCAGTCGATGTTACTTCCTAGCTGGACCTCGGGTGGAGGAATGCACCTTGGGTATTTATGGAATGAAGGTGTTGGAGAGTTCGGTGTCATCCGGGCAGCCTGGTGTCTAGTGTCTTCTGGGACTGGGTCCTTTGGTTGTTATTTAGCCTTTGTGGTTTCTCCTTGTCCTTCCAGCTGTACCCACGTGGCTAAAGAAGCCCCAAGACAGCCAGCTGGAGGAGGGCAAACCCGGCTATCTGCACTGCCTGACACAGGCCACACCCAAGCCTACTGTCATCTGGTACAGGAACCAAATGCTTATCTCGGAGGTGAGAGAGGGTGGCTTTGTGTGAATGGGAGAGGTTTCCTCCACAGCCTGTCTCGGTGTTTACCCCAGAGCTTCCAAATCCCTGAGGCTGGTCTCAGGGAGATGTGTGTGGGGCCCTTGGTATTAGCCCTTTTTCACACAAGTCTGTGTCCTGCAGGACTCACGGTTCGAAGTTTCTAAGAATGGGACCTTACGCATCAATAGTGTGGAGGTGTATGATGGGACATTGTACCGCTGTGTGAGTAGCACCCCAGCCGGCAGCATCGAGGCCCAGGCCCGTGTCCAGGTGCTGGGTGAGTTGCATACATGATGTGTTGGGATAGTACCTGGGCTGTCTGCACAGAGGAGCGATGGGAAGGAGCGGTGGGGATGGCCCTGGCCTCTCTCCTTGTCTCAATCCCTCCTCTTCTCCTTCCTCACTGACCCAGAGAAACTCAAGTTCACGCCCCCGCCGCAGCCACAGCAGTGCATGGAGTTTGATAAGGAGGCTACAGTGCCTTGCTCAGCCACTGGCCGAGAGAAGCCCACAATTAAGTGGGTACGGGCAGGTGGGTACCATGTGACATAGACTATGGCAGGCAGCTTGTCATCTGTGTGTGTCTAAGGGACAGGGAAGTGCCCAGCCTGCACCCAGATTGTGGGGGGGGGGAACCAGAAATGTAGGAGTGATTGATAGTCCAGTCGAGGGGGGAAAGCTGTAACCTCAAAGGGCTCAAGAGTACAGCGCGGGACAGCGCAGGTGACTCCAGGCAGCACTGCTGTCGAGGCCGCTCTTGGCATCAAAGTAGCATGGACTCTTTGACAAACATTGAAGGGGTGTGGACCGACTCCCATCTGCCATCCTTATGTCTGTCTTCTTTTTCTATTTACTCTTCCATAATAATTTTATGTATTACACTTCCTGAGCAAAGACATGCTTATTTTGTTTATTGTTGTTGGGGGTAGTGGGGCTAGAACCCACGACCTCACACACGCTGGGCAAACTGCCCCATTGAGCTACATCCCCGGCCACTTTTTTTTTTTTTTAATATTTATTTATTTATTATGTATACAATAGTCTGTCTGTGTGTATGCCTGCAGGCCAGAAGAGGGCACCATATCTCATTACAGATGGCTGTGAGCCACCATGTGGTTGCTGGGAGTTGAACTCAGGACCTTTGGAAGAGCAGGCAATGCTCTTAACCTCTGAGCCATCTCAACAGCCCCCCCGGCCACTTTTTAAACTTTTTATTTATTTACCTAGTTTAGGTTGTTTGTTTGTCATATATAAGGTCTTGCTGTATAGTCTTAGCTGGCTCGACTTGGAACTAACTCACTGTGCAGCCCTTTTTGTTTTGTTTTTCGTTTTTGAGACAGAGTCTCACTTTGTAGACCAGGCTGCCCTCCAGCTCCCAAAGATCTACCCGCCTCTGCTTTCTGAGATTAAAGACATGAATCACGGTGTCTGGAGCTTAGATGGTTTTTGTTGTTTGATTTTTACTTACGTACATGGATTGGTGTTTTGCCTGCATGCATGTCTGCGTGCTGTGTGAGCGTAGTGTCGCAGAGGCCAGAAGAGGGCACTGGATCCACTGGGATGAGTTACAGATGATGCTAAGACTCAAACCTGAGACCCAGAAGAGCAGCCAGTGCTCTTAACTAATACAGCCATCTCTCCAGCTCACCCCTCCCCCCAATCCCGCCCCCACACCCTTTTTTTGAGACAAGGTCTCACTGTGTAGACCTGACTGATGTGGAAGTTGCTGTCCTTGTTCCTTGTAGACCAGGCTGTCCTCAAACATAGATCCTCCTGCCTCTGCCTCCTGAGTTTTGGGATTAAAGTATGCTACCACACTCAGCACTTTTAATTTAACATTAGTTTTTCTCCCTGTATTTATATGGTGTACATAATATCAGTTTCAACTGCTGTAATGATAATTTCATTGAATTCATTATCATTTACTAAAATATTCTCTATGAGTTAGAGACTTGAATTGTTAACCCCTCTTTTTATTCCTCTAATAAATCTCTAATCCCAGGGTTATTGAGGTTTATTTTTCTGGATTTATGTTTGTTTCCTTTGGGAAAGAATTCTAGAAGTGGGGTTTTATATATCTAGGTTATGAACATTTTTATAACCATCTGTTCAGCTTGCCAAATTGTCCCATACAAGGCTGGACCAATTTCCCGTTTGTGCCAGCTGTGGAAATGAAAGTTGGGTTGTGGCTTCTGCAGAGGACTCCCTCGTTCAGGTCTGGGATCTTTCTGGAAGAAGGGAGAGCTCAGGTGGAACTAGGATGGGGGATCAGGAGTGAGCCGCTTCTAGGAATAAGGAGTAACAAGCAGTGAGGCGAGGACAAGGCCAGTTCTTGGCCCGGTCAGAAGTCTGTGAGCCTGGAAAATTGGGGAAACAAGTCAATAATAGGGGACTTTGAATTTGGACTTTGCCCATGAGTAGGAAGGAGCGATGGTTTGGGGTAGAAATGAGTAACTAAGGGCCTTGTCAGTTACCCATGTAAGTCTAGCCCATCCCATAATTTCTCCTGATTGTCTCTGCAGATGGGAGCAGCCTCCCTGAATGGGTGACAGACAATGCTGGGACCCTACACTTTGCCCGAGTGACCCGAGACGATGCTGGCAACTACACTTGCATTGCGTCCAACGAGCCACAGGGCCAGATCCGTGCCCATGTCCAGCTAACTGTGGCAGGTGCGACTGGTGGCCGGTAGAGCGCGGGAGCCAGAGTTGGCAGGCTTGGGGAGTGACAGCTCCGTGATGCTCTCTGGTCTTTCCCTATCCAGTCTTCATCACCTTCAAGGTGGAACCAGAGCGTACAACCGTGTACCAGGGCCACACAGCGCTGCTGCGGTGTGAGGCCCAAGGGGACCCCAAGCCTCTTATTCAGTGGAAAGGCAAAGACCGAATCCTGGACCCCACCAAGCTGGGACCCAGGTAGGTGGCCTCCCTTTCCTGCCATGGCTGCTCCCCGGGGGCTGGCCAGGTGAGCATTAATGTGACTTCTCTTGCGGCAGGATGCACATCTTCCAGAACGGTTCCCTGGTGATCCATGATGTCGCCCCTGAGGACTCAGGGTCCTACACCTGCATCGCTGGAAACAGCTGTAACATCAGGCACACAGAGGCCCCGCTCTTTGTCGTGGGTATGGCCAGGAAAGGGCGCCCTACACAGGAAGTGGTAGAAGTCTTTCTCCTCTTCCATGCAGTGTTGTATGTACAGAGAAGACACACAAACTGGGGGGACTTGGGGTGTCCTTCCCAGTGTGCCATCACAGCCCTAGATTCCCGGCTGGGCTGTCACTTACTTCACGTTCCACAGATGAGATGCGTTTGGGTCGGCTGAAGGATACTCTTCCTAAAATGCCTCCTCTTCTTGCACACACGGAAAAAAACCTTTTTTTGCTCACACACTCCGAGTTTTCTGCTGAGAGCCTGGTTACCTTGAGTCTGTGGCAACACAGTACACGGTGCTAAGAGCATGTGGCAGGGGACAAAAGAGAGAGGAGTGGACTGGGCCTTAGTTTCCCCTTCAAGAGACCCCCCCTCCACCAGTGACCTCGCTTTCTTCTACTAGGTCCCAGCTTCTGAAGGTCCCACTGCTTCCCAATAGCATCATAGGCTGAGGAATAGGGCTTAACACGTGGTCCTTTGGGAGGGAAGCACTTACCATCCAAGCTTAGGGCTAGAGAGATGGCTTAGAGGTTAAGAGCTTACTGTTCTGTCAGAGGACCCACATCCTTCATCAGGTGACTCACAACTGCCTGCAGCCCCAGCTCCAGGTGACCCAGGCCTCTGGCCTGCGATGGTGTCTGTACTCACAGATAGATCTGCACATAGACACACATACTCACGTAATAACAAAGAAGTCCAAACCTATAAACCAGCCATGACAGTTCATTACTGTAATCCTGGATCTTGGAGGCTGAGACAGGAGGATTGTCATGAGTTCAAGGCTACATAGTGAATTTCAAGATAGCCTGGGCTACAGAATGAGACATTGTCTCAAACCAAAGAAAATAAGTTAAAACTCTAAACTATTGCAAGCAGGGAGGGAATCAGGTCAGGATACAAGAGGACCAGAGAAGATGTGACAGGTTAACAGCCCCAGGCCAGACCTGCCCTAGTGATCTCTGTCCCTGAGAAGTTGTCTCTGTGGCTGTGGCTGAGGAGAGGATTTGAAGGGGAAGGAAGTCCACAGCCTTTTCCACACTTCTCCACCCAGCAGTACTGCTTTGCGAGTAACGTATCTTCTAGAAAATGGAATGTGGGGCCTGGAGGGATAGCTCAGCCGTTAAAGGCTAGGCTCACAACCATAAAATATAAGAAAATGGAATGTGGGATCCCTTGGTTGAAGCTGTTGAAGTGGTACGTCAGGGTCCAGTGTGTTCTCAACGGCTCCTCGAAGCTTACCCGATGACTCATGGGACTTCTCTCTCCTGAGCTGCTGAAAGCCAGTAGACTGGCCGGCCACACGGGAACCTACTCAGAGCTGGTTGATAACTGGGATTCTAAGGAGAGGCTTTCCAGGGTTAGCTCAGTGCTGAGTCAGCCAGCAAGGTCTGGTTTGCTTGAGTAGACCTGCTTCACCTTCCCATGTGTCTCTCAGACAAGCCAGTGATGGAGGACTCGGAGGGCCCTGGCAGCCCTCCCCCGTACAAGATGATCCAGACCATTGGGCTGTCAGTGGGCGCAGCTGTAGCCTATATCATCGCTGTCCTGGGCCTCATGTTCTACTGCAAGAAGCGATGTAAAGCCAAGAGGTTGCAGAAACAGCCTGAAGGCGAGGAACCAGAGATGGAGTGTCTCAATGGTGAGGACCCCTCTAGGGGAGGTGGGTCACATGGGCACAGAGCGCCCTCCTGTGGCAACTGTAGAGGAAGACCCTGATACTCGAGATAGGGGGCTGAAGGTGGAGTGTGTGCCTCTCTGACTGCAAGCCTGGCTTCTGAACTGTTTGGCCCAGGACTCCCTCATTGGAGCCTCTCGGGCTAGCCTTCTCTCCCAACTCTTAAAGCACAGATACAGTTGGTATGCATATTCTTGCTTCAGCGCCCCCCCCTCCCCAGCAGTCAGCCGCCAGGGCAATCTGTCCATCTTTTTTCTAGCCCCTCCCATCATCAGAAGCTCCCTGAGGACATTGCTGGTTTCCACTCAGTTTAGGCATTCACGTGACTCTACTCAGTGATTTCCCTCTTCACACAAGGTTCAGTGAAAACCACAGAGCTCGTGTGGGTTTCACATTCCGGGCCAGTGATTGAGACTAGATTCCCACAGCAAGCTCCTGTCATAGCTCCTACTTCCCTGCGTCTGTAAATGGCCACACTCTTAGGCCTGCCTCAACCTGCCCCAAAGCCCCGGCAGTTTATCTGTGGGAATAGCCAGGTTTTGTGGAAAGAAGCAAAGTGGGTGTCGTGGACGACAACAGGAGATACATCGTCCCACAGGTCATAGGGACTGAGCTCTGTATAATCAGGGTGTCTTATCTTAGGATATTGTTCTGACCCCTTGTTCCCAGGTGGGCCTCTGCAGAACGGACAGCCATCAGCAGAGGTCCAGGAGGAAGTGGCTTTGACGAGCTTGGGCTCTGGCCCCACAGCCACCAACAAGCGCCACAGCATGGGTGACAAGATGCATTTCCCTCGGGCCAGCTTGCAGCCCATCACCACCCTGGGTATGTGGCCTTGCTTCAGGAGACTGGTCTGGAGGCTGGGTAACGGGCTGAGGTGGTTCTCACAGCCTAGCATGTTAGAGGTACCGGGGTTCAGGTTGTCACACCCCACTCACATGGGGTCAGTCCTGTACCCTGCTTATATTATTCTCTTGATGCCTCGAAAGTGGTCCTTTAAAAAAAAAGAGCTATGTGAGAAATTATGGTTTTGTACTGATTTTTTTTTTTCTTAAGGTACCTCAAAACTTAGGGGACTGGAGAAATGGCTCACCTGCCTAATGGTTGGAGTGCAGCAAAGAGGCCATGCTTGTGTCTCTCCCAGTCGGGCTCCCTCTGCCTGGGTGAAGGCAGCTGACCAGCATGGCCCTCTGCCCACAGGGAAAAGCGAGTTTGGGGAGGTTTTCCTCGCGAAGGCACAGGGCTTGGAGGAGGGCGCGGCAGAGACGCTGGTGCTCGTGAAGAGCCTGCAGAGCAAGGACGAGCAGCAGCAGCTGGACTTCCGGAGGGAGCTCGAGATGTTCGGGAAGCTGAACCATGCCAACGTGGTGCGGCTTTTGGGGCTGTGCCGGGAGGCCGAGCCCCACTACATGGTGCTGGAATATGTGGACCTGGTACGCTGTGGGCTGGAGCAGTGACTGGGCAGTGTGCCGGCGGAGGAGGGTGGAGGAGGGCTTCAGGGGCTGTGCTCCTGAGGTCTTGGAGCTTTCTGATCTCAGAGCTGCCTCCTGCTACCTGAGCCACCTGCCCTCCCAGCTCTCCGTACTGCCGCCCCTTTAACTGTGTTCAGTTTCTCCTATCTTTCTGGAGCTCAGTCCTTAGCTCTGGGGCGTCTCATTCTCTACCCTGCCTGGATGCCCTTCAGGTCCTTCCGCCAACTGGGTTTCTTTGCTTTGTTATTTTTTTCAGCCAATAACTTGCCACCACTTGAGAACAAGTTTGTCAGAACCTGGCAGGCCTCTCTTCCCTTCCTGTCTCTCTTCCTCCCTCCCTCCCTCTCTTCTTTTCTCTCCTCTCCTCCCCTCACCCAGTTCCTCTGCTGGCTCAGGTGTCAGCCCCACCACCAGCTTCTCTCCACCAGGTCTCCTGGGGTCGCTCCTGCCTCTGCCTTCCCCATCTTTGCTAGGACCTGGTCTCCTTGGTCCTTCCACTGCTGCTGAGGAGCAGTGGGGTGGGGATATGCTCACTCTGCTTCCAAGCATTGCGGGTGTATGGGGAGGTGTGTGTGTGTGTGTGTGTGTGTGTGTGTGTGTGTGTGTGTAACTGTAACCCCTTTCTGTAGTCCATGAGAACAGGGTAAGGGATTGTGTTTTCCTCTGGTTCCAGAGTGGGAAGGGCAACTCGGACAAGAGAGGGCACCCTCCATATGGTCTTTAATTCTCATTTCCCAGTGCACTATGCCCACCAGGGTGAGGACTAGGTGCACATTCAGGTCAGGGCTTGTCACTGTTTTCCAGCAGGGACCCTGCAAGCGCTGGCTTGGTCTGGTGCTTTAGAGCCCACCTCTGGGCTATGCCTAACAGAGGTGTTCGGCCCTTCCCTCAGGGAGATCTCAAACAGTTCCTGAGGATTTCCCAGAGTAAGGATGAAAAACTGAAGTCCCAGCCCCTCAGCACCAAGCAGAAGGTAAGAACATGGAGGCGGGTCACCCGGGGTGGGCCGCAGTAGGGGCCTGCGTGAGCTTCCTTCGCTCAGCACTCCTTTGGAGTCGGGCCTCATGCAAGTCCGTCCCCTGAAACGTGTTCATGGACCAAGAAACAAAGGCTTAGCGACATTAAGTGACAGGTGCTGGTAGCCTGTCGTCATCATCCTGGCCTCACAGAGGTAGCTGCTCCGGCCCTTGCCCTCTCTGTGGGAGCTTCTGTTAGAGCAAACCCCCGCATGCCTGCAGCTCTGAGCGAAGGCAGCAGCGAGCACCCCAAGTCCAGAGGCTGTTGGGTTGGGCGTGGCTTTTTTAACTTGTGTGTGGAGACTATGACATTGCAGGCTGACACACACGGGAAGCGAGTGGGAGGCCTCGGTGGGAGATGTGGAAGACATCCAGGCCCTAAGGTAGACAGGCAGCTGTGGTTAACAAAGGAGGTTTCCTGATGGAGAAAGCCAGCTGAGTTCAGTTCTCAAGGACAGGAAGTAGCTGAATGACAGGAAGGGGATGGCTTCAGGAGAGAGGACCAAGGTAAGTGGCTGGGACAGGGATGGAGATAGGTTGACACGAGTGTGATGTTTCACATCTGTAATCCAGAAGTTGGGGCAAAGGAAGACTTTGAGGCTAAATTTAGTCTGGGATACGTGGTGAGAGCTTGAGGCCAACCTGTGCTATATAGTGAGACCCTGACTTAAGAAAAAGAGAAAAGCAGACGGAAAGGAAGTCAGTACCTCTGTCACTGAGGTGCTGTGACAGCCGTCACCTTTGCCAAACACCGTCCTGCATGGTTTTGCATCTCATCAGTAGTTTGATGAGCAAGTTTTCAGAAACTGGGATCCATGCCCTTCTAGAACGTGGAACCTGTCAGGTCAGCAGGAGAACCGCTTCATAGATCCAGACTTAGGGGTAAGATAGCTTCCATTCTTCCGAAGGACCCAGGTTCAGTTCCCAGCATCAGGTGACTCAACCCTCCTGTAATTGCAGCTCCATGGAGATCTGGAGCCTCCAACCTCCCCCGGGCCCCAGCACTCAGTTCAGACCCACACACAGACAGACACACACATACCATTGAAGAGGGAATAAATCTTTGTGAGAAAGTGCAGGTATAGCCAGGCTTGGTGGTGCCTGTCAGTAATCTTAACACCCAAGAGACTATGGCATAGACATCTTGAGACTTTGAAGATAATACAGACTGTATCGTGAGTTTCAGGCCAGTCTGAGAAAAAAGATACTTGCTATTATTTGTGTGTGTGTAAGTCAGAGGACAGCTTTGTGAAGTTGGGTCTATCCCTCCACCTTTTCTTCCCTCTATTTTTGGTTTTGGAGACAGGGTTTCTCTGTGTAACAGCCTAGAACTTGCTTTGTAGACCAGGCTGGCCTCGAACTCACAGAGATATGCTTGCCTCTGCCTCCTGAGTGCTAGGATTAAAGGCGTG
>JAQHUG010000041.1:1644492-1680873 GCA_028555095.1 Dicrostonyx torquatus
TGGGCCATTTCATTTCTCTAGCCTTGAGTCTTCTGAAAAACACTTCTTATTGGTGTTTCTGTGCGTGTCTACATCTGCACGCACACCTGCACGCGGAGTTCCGAGGACAGCTTGAAAACGTTGGTTCTTTCCTTCCGCGGGGTTCCAGAGATTAAGCTCAGGTCAAGTCTTGGTGGCAAGTGCCTTTGCCTGCTGAGCCATCGCAACAGCCCAAAACCATGGATCTTTACAAGCACTCCCATAGTGCTGTGACTTTATTCTCTAGCATTGTCCCCTTCTCCGGGAACAATCTTTAGGTCTCCTGGAGTCTGTCTTTTTGCCTAAATCCGGTCTTGGCCAGTCTTGGTATATTTTACGAGGACCTGTTGTATATGACATTAGTGCTTGCCTAGTGTTCAGTCCGTTAACCGTGCGTTTTTGAGTGTCGATGCAGAGCTGGAGAGATGATATGGCTCAGCGAAGAGATGGTTCAGTGGCGCTTGCCCCTCTTCTGGAGGACTTGAGCCTGGCTCTCAGCACTGATGACACTGAGTGACTCACAACTAGCTGCCTGTAGCTCCAGTTCCAGGGGGAGCTGATGCATTGTTCTGCCTCTGCCTCCTGAGCACTGGAACTAAGGCCTGATCCATCAAGCCTTATTTTTTGAGACAGACTGTATCACCGAACCTGGAACTCACTGATCGGCTAGCCCAGCTGGCCAGGAAGTCCTTTTCATATGTTCTGGAGATCCAGACTTAGGTCCTTACGCTTGCCCAGCAAGCACTACCCACCAAGCCCTCTCCTCAGCCCCTTAGTGTAATAAACCTTTGAACAACCTCGTGGAGCAGGTAATAGATCCCATTTTCTGGAGAAGGCAGCTGAGGCTGTTGTGTGGGGTTTCCTAAACAGTACTCCAGAGGTACTAGGAGAAGTAGACAAGGGTTTGTCTTGCTGGATTCCCTTAATCCCTGGTCCTGAGCTGTTCTGACAGGCTGCTCTCTCACCAGGTGGCCCTGTGTGCCCAGGTGGCCCTGGGTATGGAGCACCTGTCCAACAACCGTTTTGTGCACAAGGACTTAGCTGCTCGCAACTGTCTGGTCAGCGCCCAGAGGCAGGTGAAGGTGTCAGCACTGGGCCTCAGCAAGGACGTTTACAACAGGTAGACGGGCTTGGGGGCTGCTGGCTCCTTCCAAAGAGAGAAGGGGAAAGAGGATAGATAACAGTGTATGAAGGGGTAACAAGGGGCTCATGGCTGCTTAGCTGAAAAGTGGAGGTGGGGTGGGGTTTAGCGGCTGGCAGAGCCTAACCATTCCCTCCTAAAGGTGAAAGATGGCGGGGAGGGGGTACTGACGGGGTAGGGGCAGCCATCCCCTCTCTAAAGGTGAAATGTGGGGGGTTACTGAGGGGGCAGGGGCAGCCATCCCCTCTCTAAAGGCACAGCAGGTTGCCAGAGTGGCTCCAAGTCGCTGTTGGATATGACTTAAATAATTTATTTGTTTGTTGCTTTATGCACATTGGTATTTTGCCTGCTTGTATGGCTGTGTGAGGGTGTCAGATCTCCTGGATCAGGAGTTATAGACAGTCGTGAGCTGCCATGTGGTTGCTGGGAATTGAACTCAGGAAAAGCAGTCAGTGCTCTTAACTGCTGAGCCATCTCTCCAACCCATGACTTTTCTGTAGTGATTTTATATATATAAAAAACCGGGTGGTGGCAGCACACACCTTTAATCCCTGCACTCAGGAGGCAGAGGCAGGTAGATCTCTATGAGTTCTAGATCAGCCTGGTCTATAGAACATGTTCTAGGACAGCCAGGGATGCACAGTGAGACCCTGTCTTATAAAACAAAAAACAAAACAATACACAGAAAAACAACACATATACACCCCCCCCAAACAAAACAAAACCCCAGTGTTATAATCCTGGAACCAGTTTGGTTTTAGGGGTCAGTGAGAGAGAGAATTTTTTATAGCTAGTTCGTATGTCATTAACTGTGCATGTGACATATGGCTCCCTCTGTAAGTTCTTGAATTTGGGAGCAATTATTGTACAGCCTAAGCTTGAAGGCTTAGCCACCACAGTCAGAGATGCTCTAGATTGCCTACATATGCCACTTTGTGGGGGTACCCAGCCACCCCAGGTACAGCCCACCCCAATGTGCCCAACTATTGCTTTGGTAACTTTTTCTACTTTTTAATTTTTATTTTATTATTATTATTACTTATTTTTTGCAGTGTTGGGGCTCAAACTCAAGATCTTACACAAAGTCCCATCAATTTTTAAGAATTTGAAACAGGATCTTGCTAAGTGTCTCAGACTGGCATTGAACTCACTCTGTAACCTGTGTTAGCTTTGAACTCATGATCCCCCTGCCTCAGCCTTTCAAGTAGCTGGGGTTTAAAGGCTTATATCACTAGGCCTGGTTGGGTTTTTTTTTGTTTTTTTTTTTATATTTACCTGTTTTTATGAGCGCTTGCTGGCATGTATATATTTGTACCATGTACATGCCTAGTGCCCGAGTTCAGAAGAGGCTATCAGATCCCCTGGAACTGAAGGTAGAGATGGCTGTGAGCCACCGTCTGAGTGCTGGGAATCGAACTCAGGTCCTCCGGAAGAGTAGCCGTTGCTCTTAACCTTGAGCCATCTCTCCAACCCCTCTTAATGGAATATTTATTTACTATTTTTCATGATGGTTTTTTGTCTGCATGTATGTCTAAGCACCAGTGTGATATCTTGTGTTCACGGAGGCCAGAAGAGAGAGTTGAGTTGGGCTCCTGGAAGTGGAGGTTGTGAACTACCATGTGGGTGCTAGGAATTGAACCTGGAAGAGCAGCCAGTGCTCTTACTCAATGAGCCATCTTTCCAGCCCCTCTTAATGGAATTTCTAAACCTTCAAACCTCACTCAAATGGATCCATGTCCAGAGCTGATCCAGCATAAACATGTGCTCAGCGTACACATTACTGATTCCTTTGAGGTCGGTGTTGGGGAAGGCCTGGAGCCTTGGCCCTCTCTGACCTCCTTCCCTGTGTTGGTTCTCTGCTTCAGTGAGTACTACCACTTCCGCCAGGCCTGGGTGCCTCTGCGTTGGATGTCCCCAGAGGCTGTCCTGGAGGGTGATTTCTCCACCAAGTCTGATGTCTGGGCCTTTGGTGTTCTGATGTGGGAGGTATTCACTCATGGTGAGATGCCCCATGGTGGACAGGCAGATGATGAAGTGCTGGCAGGTAAGTAGCTGTGTTCCTGAGAGATGACTCTGGATGTGACCCCCCACCTTCCCCATCCTACTTCTGCTTGTCCAGCCCCCAGGGTTATTGAGCCTACCTCCTCCCTTATCAGTTGTGAAGATCTGACCTCTCCAGTTGTTAACTGGATACAAAAATACATAAATATGGGCCAGTAAGATGGCTCACCAATAAATAAGTAATTTTAACTAGGTGTGGTGGACCATGCCTTTAATCCCAGTACTAGGGAGGCACAGGCAAGCGGATCTCTGTGAGTTCGAGGACAGCCTGGTCTACAAAGTCAAATTCAGGAAATCCAGGGTAGACAGAGAAACTCTGTCTCAAACAAACAAACAAATAAAGTAGTTCTAAAAAAATACTGAGAAGCAGGCTCAGGTTGAATGGGAAGTGATAGACCCTGGCTAGAATATGAGAAGCCCTAGGTTCTTCCCCAATTCTGTAAAACACAAAACTAACTTACTGGGATACTTTCATACTGGATAGCAAAGAACACTTCTCTTCAGTGCCTCTGTCAGTCACTTCAGCTCCAACAGAGCAGAGTTGTCTCTTTGTCTATAAGATATTTGCCATACTCGTTAGAATGTGGTACCCACACTCCGGCAGGTACTGAGAAGTCACTCAGCATCCACGCTAACACTCTGCCTCCTGTCTGTCCTGCAGACTTGCAGGCTGGGAAGGCTCGACTTCCACAGCCCGAAGGCTGCCCCTCTAAGCTCTATCGGCTGATGCAGCGCTGCTGGGCCCTGAACCCCAAGGACCGACCCTCCTTCAGTGAGATCGCCAGCACCCTGGGAGACAGCCCTGCAGACAGCAAACAGTGAGGAAGCCTTGCAGGCTGTGCTTCAGGATGGCATGGACAGGGAAGAACATCTCTTGAGGGGAGCCTGAAGCATGATGGGCAAGAGTATCCTGTCCTTCTTGGCCTGGGGTCCCTACCCAAGCACAGAGCATTGTCGTGGGCAGGCAGTGCCTAGGCGTTTCTTTGCCTCAGCCATTGGGAAGGCTGATTCAAACCCAGGCTGGATGGCTAAGACATTGGACTGGGCATCTTTCTTTGCCACCCCTTTCCTCATCAGGGACAGTATGGGTGCCTCAGGTAACCCCGATTTCTGGTCTGAGACTTCTTTTGGCCAGGTCCAGCCCTGCCACTCATCTGCCAGTGTTGCCTAGGGAGGGCTGGGCTTGGGCCGAGCTAGGTTTGGGGAACTTCTTTAATATACTAATATACGCAAGTTCCAGGATAGCTCTGGGCACACAGGACCAACAGGCCACTTGGCTCCTGGGTCCCACCTGGGGGTCTAGCAGATTGTGGAGGACATAGCAGTTGAGTCCTTGTGCACACTAACCAGACCTGTGCCCCCATCTCCTTTCCTCATCCCAAGTGCCTGGCAGATGAAGTGTTCAGGGGCTTTTGACACTTATATAGCCCGCCCTTTTTGTATGCACCATGGGCGGCTTTTTTATGTAACTGCAGCGTTGGGTGGGTGGGCATGGGGAGGTCTGGGTGAACCCTAGAGGAATTGGGGAGGGTGGGCCACCCCTGCCTCATACTTTTATTGTTGTTGTTGTTATTGTTTGTTTTATGTTTTGTTTTTTTACACTCGCTGCTCTCAATAAAGAAGCCTTTTTTACAGTCTGTTTGTAAGATTCTTCTTCCTTTGCTCATGAAAGATGTTCTTGTTTTCTTCTCTTCGCTGATGAGAAGGGGCAGTGTGACTTCATTTCATCTAGTCGGGTGTGGACAGGACTGGCTAGTGGATACTGGCTCTGCTTTCCAGTTTGTTTTGTGATCCGTCTTAGCCTGTGTGACAGCCACTTATTCTCTGCTGGTGACTTGGACCCCACACTCAGGGAATGTAGAAGTAGGATACATGGACGATGGAGGACTATCAAAGAAAACAGAAAAAAGGGTTAATGACATAAAACTAGGAAGGCCAGGGCTGAAGAGACGATGGCTCAGTGGTTAAGAGGACTGCTGCTCTTGCAGAGGACCTGGGTTCAGTTCCCAGCACCCACATAAGCAGCAATTCGGAACTGGCTGTAACTCCAGTTCCAGGGTAGCTAACACCCTCTTTTGTCACCTGTGGTGTACCAGGCACACACTTACATACATAAAGGTAAAACACACATATGAAATAAAAATAAATCTTGAGAAAAAAATAAGCTTGGAAATGGCTCAGTGGTTAAGATCCCTTATTTGTTGTTCTTGAAGAGGACCCAGGTTCAGTTCCCAGCAACCACAACACAGCTCACAATTATCTGTAACTCCAGTTCCAAGGAGCAAGACTCCCTCTTCTGTCCTCCTCAGGTATCAGGCACACAAATGGCACACATACATACATTCAGGCAAAACACTGATATACACAAATCATGTGTGCATGTATATGTGTATATATATATATGTGTGTGTGAATATGTATTATATATATGTAAAGAATATCTACAGTGTATATATTATGGATTTTTAGGTATATTATATATATTTGGAAAGTACCTCAGGAGGCAGAGGCTACAGAATTGTGAGCTCCAGGCCAGCCTGAGCTACATAGCCAGGCTCTGTCCCAAAGAAAACAAAAATAAGAGCACTCCATTGATAGAGTGCTTGCCTGGCATGCATGATTCCTGTTAGATCTCCAGCTATAAACTAAGCATGGAGATAGATTCCTGTAATCCTAGAATCTGGTTGGTAAAGGCAGGAGGATCAAGGCTAAGGGACTGGACAGATGGCTCAGCCATTAAGAGCACACACTGGCTACTCTTCCAGAGCACCCAGTGGAGTACCGCCTTGCTCCACTGTGGATGTGATGGAGTATACCGCCTTGCTCCACTGTGGATGTGGTGGAGTNCTCACAATTATCTGTAACTCCAGTTCCAAGGAGCAAGACTCCCTCTTCTGTCCTCCTCAGGTATCAGGCACACAAATGGCACACATACATACATTCAGGCAAAACACTGATATACACAAATCATGTGTGCATGTATATGTGTATATATATATATGTGTGTGTGAATATGTATTATATATATGTAAAGAATATCTACAGTGTATATATTATGGATTTTTAGGTATATTATATATATTTGGAAAGTACCTCAGGAGGCAGAGGCTACAGAATTGTGAGCTCCAGGCCAGCCTGAGCTACATAGCCAGGCTCTGTCCCAAAGAAAACAAAAATAAGAGCACTCCATTGATAGAGTGCTTGCCTGGCATGCATGATTCCTGTTAGATCTCCAGCTATAAACTAAGCATGGAGATAGATTCCTGTAATCCTAGAATCTGGTTGGTAAAGGCAGGAGGATCAAGGCTAAGGGACTGGACAGATGGCTCAGCCATTAAGAGCACACACTGGCTACTCTTCCAGAGCACCCAGTGGAGTACCGCCTTGCTCCACTGTGGATGTGATGGAGTATACCGCCTTGCTCCACTGTGGATGTGGTGGAGTACCCGCCTTGCTCCCACTGTGGATGTGATGGAGTACCGCCTTGCTTCACTGTGGGTGTGGTGGAGTACTGCCTTGTTCCCACTGTGGATGTGATGGAGTACTGCCTTGCTCCCACTGTGGATGTGGTGGAGTACCGCCTTGCAGTATAGGACTTAAAATCTTTGGAAGCTGGGTGGGGCTGCTGTGGATTACAGACTCTCCCACCTCTATGCCCCACCTCCACTCTATCTGTGACCCATGAATCCTTCCAGAATTTATTTATTGAGGCAGACCTATTCTGCCTCTTAAGATAATGCATTCCTAGGTTTAAGTAACCATGGTGCAAATTAGAGGTGAAATGGGAGCGAGGAGAGATCCTAGTTCCTGTTTTCAGAGATTTAGTGACTAAACCTATATTGTTTGTGCATGTATAAACATGCTTTATCGCAAATCTCTTGATATTTCTATGGTTTGGACTGTGATTCATGGTAAGCATGTGATGAACACTGTCGCCCAGTGCAAACATAAAGATGAAATCAACAGTTTTATACCCTCTTCACCTATAAAATAGCACTTTTATATGGCTCAACTTGTATATAATTGAAACAAAAGTGGTTGGTTTATATTTGTGTGTGTATGCGCATGCACACGTGTGTGTTTTGAGAAAAGATCTCACTTTGTAGCTCAGGCTGGTCTGGAACTCACAGACCAGTGCACAGCTGCCTCTTGAGTGTTGAGACTGCAGTCACGGTCCACCACACCCAGCCCATGCAGGAGGTTTCTGCAGCTGGATGTGGTCGCTCCCGCTCTTTCTGGGAGCACTAGAGGGCTGGAGTGAAGAAGGAGTAGATGTTCAAAGTCACTCACCCTCAGCTTTATAGTTAGTTCAGTACCAGCCTGTGATGACGGAGACTTTGATACTTAATACTGCACTTTGCGCTTTGTTTCTTATATATGGGAGAGGGTGTGAAGCCATAGGATAGTCTTGATTGCCATTCCTCAGAAGCTGCCCACTGTGGGTTTTTTACTTTTTAAAATTTATTATATTTTATTTGCGTATGTGCACAGCATTTATGCGAGTATGGAGGACAAGAGTTGGTCCTTCCTTCCACCATGTTGTTCCAGGGGCTGAACTCAGGCTTGGCAGTAATTGCCTTTACCCACTGAGCCATGTCACCAACTCAGACTTGTTTTTAAAGACATTGTCTCTCACTCAACTGCCAACTGTAGGGTAGCCTGAGTGACCAGGGTCCCTAGGTGTCTGCCTGTATCCTCCCAGCACTGAAATAGACAAGTATGTGCCACCATAGCTGCTCCCTGCCCCTGAGACAGGGTTTCTCCGTGTAGCCCTGGCTGCCCTGGGACTTGTTCTGTAGACCAGGCTGGCCTCAAACTTTTAGAGCTCTGCCTGCCTCCCCAGTGCTGGGATTAAATGCATGCACCACCTGCTTCTCCTAATTTATAGCTGACTTTTTTGATGTGAGTTTTGTGGCTTAAACTCAGATCTTCATGCTTTTCAAGCAAGCATTTCACTGAGTGAGCCGTCACCAAAATCCTTAATCTCGTGGGCTAGTGGGCTAGTGGGGAGGTACTTATTCTATTACTAAGACTAGCCTTTGGACCCTGATCATCCTTCTGGTGACCCTACTTTGGCCTCCTTAGTGTTGCAGGCATAAGCCACCACATCTGGCTAACTTGTATGTTCCAAATGCTTGTGTTGATAACCAGTATAACAAACCAATCACTTTATCTTCTTCCCAAGGGCACTTAAAGGAAACCCGTATCACTGAACACACCAGGATGTTCATTCATGGGCTAGGGAGACTTTCGACAGGCAGCTCCATGTAACTAGCCACAGACTACTATTGTGGTTTCCTTTACTCCTCACACCCATTAAATCTGTACGCAGAACCTGAGGGATGGGCACCAAAGCCAGACATGGACCGGGTCGCTTATTTCCAGGCACAAGCCTACCAAAAGGCAGATAGGCTTCCTATTTCAATACTTTTTTTGAGTAGTTTTGCTGTGTGGTCCTGGCTGGCTTGGCACTCACTACAGGTCAGGCTGGTCTTGAACTGGGCGCAATCCCCCTGCCTCAGCCTCAGGAATAGCTGGAATTAAATGTGTGCACCATCCCATTTAGTCAGATTTGAGTAATTTCAGTAGCAGACGTTCAAGCTATTTTCTCTATCTTGAAGCAAAGACTCAAGACTCTTGGACCCTTAACGTGGGCTTTGTAACGCCCACGTTTTAACCTTTACGTCTTTCCTCCTTACTCCTATCCGCACTGGCTGCGGGTGTGCTGTAAGAACACCCCCTTTCAGCGCAGCCGGCAGCTGGAAGTCTTCACTGACCTCTCGCTCTCCGCCCTGCCCCCATCTTGGATGGGAGGCCGTCTCTGTACCTCCTCCTCTTCCAGATGTGAACCAAAGACCCCCCCACCCACCCGTGGAGAGGATGATGAATGATGTGACCTCGCAGCTAGACTTGTGGGAAAGTGTTGATCCTTTGAAAAGAGAGAAGGGGAAGTGGGGGGGGGGCGGGATGGGACGAGTGGAGCCGCTGGGCTGAAGGAGTCTAAACACTCACACTCCCTTGGCTCCAACCACTTTACCTTCCCCAGGAAGTGATGGAAGCGCTCCAATCTATTCCTACACCCCTTCGCTGGAACTGGGGAGTACTTTTCCTCATTTGCTTCAAACCCCCAATCCACACAGGGGTTCCCTCTTCTTGGCAAGCCAGTACTCCAGTCCTCTCCTAGGCTTCCTCCGTGCCAGCCCCTCTCAATACTCCTCTGCGCTTCACCACTTGGAGGCGGAGCTGGCTCGCCCCGACTGTTCCTTTAAGGAGTTATCCCCGCCCCTCTCGGAATCGCGGTCTGACGCGGGATGACAGCAGCGAGTTCGGTATGTCTATGCAAATAAGTATCCCCTTCGGGCCAATGGGAAGCGGAGGTGCCGGAAGCGCGGACCAATAGGGCGGGGGCACTGGGGCTCACCATATAAGGAGCGGCCTCGCCATAAAAGGAAACATTGTATCTCTTTATATGGGGGGGGAAGGGTTGGGGGATACCTCCGCCGCCAGCGCGTGGTCCCGGCCCCCTCCACCCGCGGTCTCGGCCGCGGCCAGCAGCCCCTGCCCCCCGGGGGACGCTGACGGCCGCAGGGCGCGCCTCCCCAGCACACGGACAGGGGGCGCTGCGCGCGGCCTGGGGCAACCCCGGCCATAGGGGCAGGAAAGTAAGGGCCCAGGTCGGCCCGGGGCGTGCAGGGACCGTGGGTTCGCAGCGGCGGCCGCGGCAGCGAGAGCGGCTCTAGCAGCGACGGGAGTGAGTGCCCGGTGGAACCGGGAAGCCGATGGCGGCGGCGGCCCCGATTCCTCGCTGACTTGCCTGTCCGTCCTCCTGCATTGAGCGCCATGTTACCGAGCCAAGCTGGAGCCGCGGCGGCTCTGGGCCGGGGATCGGCCCTGGGGGGCAGCCTGAACCGGACCCCGACGGGGCGGCCGGGCGGCGGAGGCGGCGGTGGGACTCGCGGGGCGAACGGGGGCCGGGTTCCCGGGAACGGTGCGGGGCTCGGCCCGGGCCGTCTGGAGCGGGAGGCTGCAGCGGCAGCGGCGCCCACCCCGGCGCCCACCGCCGGGGCCCTCTACAGCGGCAGCGAGGGCGACTCTGAGTCCGGCGAGGAGGAGGAGCTGGGCGCCGAGCGGCGCGGCCTCAAGCGGAGCCTGAGCGAGATGGAGCTCGGCGTGGTGGTCGGTGGGCCCGAGGCGGCGGCAGCAGCCGCCGGGGGCTACGGGCCGGTGAGCGGTGCAGTGAGCGGGGCCAAGCCGGGAAAGAAGACCCGGGGCCGCGTGAAGATCAAGATGGAGTTCATCGACAACAAGCTGCGGCGCTATACGACCTTCAGCAAGAGGAAGACGGGCATCATGAAGAAGGTACCGGAGCCGGAGGTTGGCGCGCCCCGGGGGGACCCGGAGGGTGGGTGCGCGCTAGGGTAGCCCGGGAGCGAGACAGAGCCGAGGCGGAGGTGAGAGGCGGCGAGTCCGCAGAAGGTGTGTAGGAGGGGATGGTTGTACACGGGCCGAGCGAAAGGGGAGGGGCAGCCGGGGAAAAGTGGGGAGAGGGGAGATGCTGCGAACGTCCGGAATCCAGGGCTAAGGCG
The DNA here is from genome assembly GCA_028555095.1 of Dicrostonyx torquatus. Taxonomy (NCBI): domain Eukaryota; kingdom Metazoa; phylum Chordata; class Mammalia; order Rodentia; family Cricetidae; genus Dicrostonyx; species Dicrostonyx torquatus. Next base: position 1,655,299 of record JAQHUG010000041.1, read on the forward strand.
CCGAGGTGGGAGTGACCAGCGCGCGGGAGAAAGAGGGACCCGGAGGAGTGCAGGAGTGAAGAGGGGCCGGCAGGAAGGCGGATAACCAGACGCGGGGTGTCAGCCGATCCACTGTGTCCTGGTGTGCGGAAAGGGCGGTGTGAAGGGGAGCAGAAGGTTTTGAGATGAGGAGGCTGGAGTTGGATGACAGCAGTGAGCGAGCGTGAGTGGGAGGAAAGGTGGGCATCGCTGAGTTGTGCAGGCTTGAAGGACAGGCAGGGTTAGGGACCAGGTAAGAAAACTGGGTGGGAGAACTGCTACTGCCTTGAGGACCGGCAGGCTGGGACCAAGTCCCGCCCTGGCCATGTGTCTTCCGTTGCTTTCTCTGGAAAGCTCATGCTGCCCGCAGGACTGGCTACAGAATCACCGGTCTTCGGGACAAGTAGGGTTTCCAGCTCGAGGGCAAATCAGTGCATGCAGTATTGGAGACAAAGATTTGTAGAGGTATCTTTTGCCAGTCGATAGCCTGTGAACAGTAGTGAGGAAAGGGGTCGTACAGGAAGACAACCTACAACCTGGGGACCAGTGTTGTTATCTGTTCCTTGTAGAAGCTGGAACAGCTTCCAAGGTGGGTTGTGCAATTTAGCTGGGGATCCCATTCCTGGGCTCATGGCAGAGTATCTGTTGCAGACTTGCTCTCACCGTTTTGGGTACTGTCTTATCAGTAGCCCTTGATCAGGTTTTGAGAGATGGTAATAAGTACCTTGGGTCCTTCCTTATCCTTCTATCCCAAGGCAAAGGAAAAGGGCAGTATAGCATTACAGGGCAAAAGGAGTTTGGCTGTGGCAACAGGTTAGAGCCCGTGCAGTGTCCTGGCGGGAATCATGGGCAGTTCTCTTAGATGACTGTTGTTACTCATGTGATGTGTGAATTCAATGTGGTAGGATCTCACAGTGAGGAGGAAGCGCACACCAGGTAGTGTTAGGGATAGCTAACTGGGTCTTTCTGTGTCCCCTCGAGGTTAGATGCTCAATCCCTGGAAGCTATTTCTGTTTGCTTAGGGTGTCTGCAGTCCATGCGACAGCTTCTTCAAGGACATAGGTAGCTTTTCCGCTGGCAGCTCACCTTCAGATATCCAGATAGGACCCTGCTCCAGTCACTGGAGTCGAAGGTCATCGCTGGAGATCACATAATTTCCCCAGGGAAGTAGAGAGGAAATTCTGACCTGCCCATCTCCCTCCCAACTCCCCAGGCCTATGAGCTGTCCACGCTGACAGGGACACAGGTGCTGTTGCTGGTGGCCAGTGAGACAGGCCATGTGTATACCTTTGCCACCCGCAAACTGCAGCCCATGATCACCAGTGAGACCGGCAAGGCACTGATTCAGACCTGCCTCAACTCGCCAGACTCTCCACCCCGCTCAGACCCCACCACAGACCAGAGAATGAGTGCCACTGGCTTTGAAGAGCCGGATCTCACCTACCAGGTGTCGGAATCTGACAGCAGTGGGGAAACCAAGGTGTGTTGTTGGGGTCACCTGTGTAAAGGGAGGGAAGAAAAGAAGGTCCCTCTCCTTTCTTGGCCTAGTACAGGTAAACAGATATTCTTAGGGATGTGGAGTGGGACCAGGTTAATGTTCCTTATCCTAGGAGACAGGTGTCCATCCTCCATTCCTGACAGGAGGCTGTCCCCCTAGATAAGCGGGCGGCCTCCGTGCCCATATAAGGCCGGTTCGGGCTCCACGCCGGCCTCCCGCCCCGCAGCCCGCCTGCCTGGCAAGGCCTTTGCATTCCTCCCGCCAGCTGTCTCCCCGCTGGGGGCGGGGGTGTAACTTAGCCCTGCCCTCCTGGCAGGCTGGGAATAGGAAGGGAGCCTCCGAATCCAGGGTCCTGGGAACCCACTGCTGTTGCCAAGAGGTTGTCAGATTGGGCAAGGAACTACCATAATAGCGAGCCTCATACCGGGTGTTCTGGATACCGAGGCCTGGGCTGTTCGGGAGAGCTCTGGCCTGCTACTAAGGATGCCGGCTCTAGTTAAACCGCCTCCCTCTTATTCCTGGTAAGGAGAGAGGGGCGGATCTTCCTGCTGGCTGTCTGTGGAGCTCCACCTTCCGGTGCTTAAGTAACTGACCAATGGAAGGAAGCGGCACTGTTTGCCTTAGCAACGCCTCTACCAACCAAAGGCCTTGGGGCCGGTTGCTTAGCAAACATCCCGTGCTGACCCACCCCGGCTTTTTGAATCAAGTCGGATCTAGGCCTTTCGGCTTGTTTCTCAACTCCTGGCTTCTTCTTCCCTTAGAGGAGAGAGTCAATACTCCAGGTTTCCCCTTGTTTTAGTTATCTGTTATCTGCAGTCATTTTCTGGTGTGTGTAGGCCTCATTTCTGTGCCTGTGGGTAAGTCCCCTGGTAGTTGGTCTTTGGCTAAAGTGCTTCACTGTCAAACCTTCATGAGCTTTCTTTTCTTTGAAAATCCCGGTCCCTGCCATAGAGCCCATCAGTTCAGAACCATAAGAACCCTTTTGAAGAGAACTTAAGCCCAACCGTCTCACGTTTTGAAGAGGAAATTAAAACTCATAAAAGGGAAGTTATTATCTCAGGGTCACCCAGACAGTCACTGCCAGAACTGAAAACAGACCATGAGTGAGATTTGTGCATGTCCCTGGGGTGGAGTTCTCACTGTGTTTGTTTTGATCTTGATGTGAGCTTAGATGCTTCTCTCTGAGTGATTTCAGGAATGCCACCCCGCTTAATCTTTTTTTTTTCTTTTTCGAGACAGGGTTTCTCTGGCTTTGGAGCCTGTCCTGGAACTAGCTCTTGTAGACCAGGCTGGTCTCTAACTCACAGAGATCCACCTGCCTCTGCCTCCCAAGTGCTGGGATTAAAGGCATGTGCCACCACCGCCCGGCCCGCTTAATCTTCTTAACAGCCTCCGAGTTAAGTAATTGTAGTTTTTCTTTGCTGGTTTGTAATATTTATTTATATTTTGAGACAAGATCTCTGTGTAGTCCTTATTGTCCTGGAACTCATTATGTAGACCAGACTGGCCTTGAACTCACAGATCTGCCTCCTCTGCCTCACAAGTGCTGGGATCAAAGGCAAGCGCCACAACACCTTGGTGTTATTTTTAAGTTTTGAGACAAGATTGCACTGTGTAGATGAGACTAGACAACTGTTAGGACTTGAGGCCATGCCACCGTGCCCAACAGCATTATGACTTGCATGGTGCAAGTAAATGGTATAACTAAGGTTTTAACTGACTGAAACACCAGTTTCTGCTGAATTCTCAACTCATACAAAGCTACTGCAGGGATGAAGTCTTAGAAGCTCACTGCTCCATCTTTACTCTGGGTATAGGACACACTGAAGCCAGCATTCACAGTCACCAACCTGCCGGGTACCACCTCCACCATCCAAACAGCACCCAGCACCTCAACCACCATGCAAGTCAGCAGCGGCCCCTCCTTCCCCATCACCAACTACCTGGCACCAGTGTCTGCTAGCGTCAGCCCCAGTGCTGTCAGCAGTGCCAACGGGACTGTGCTCAAGAGCACAGGCAGTGGTCCTGTCTCCTCTGGGGGCCTGATGCAGCTGCCTACCAGCTTCACCCTCATGCCTGGTGAGTTACAAGGGGCAGGGAGAGGTTGGTTCTCCCTGGGACAGATTTTGAGACTATTAAGGGTGACTTTAGGGCTAGTCCCGGGAGGACCTCTTTCTTTGCTAAGAAAAGGTGGACATGGGTTAGAGTCAAGGAAAATCCTCGTATGTCCCATTGGGAGACAGACTTTGTCCAGTGAGATCCCTGCTGGTGGGGTAGTCAGTTTCAGCTCTTCAGTCTGGTCTGGTCTGGCTAGCTCACCCTTAGACCTGATATGACTGGAGGACAGGTTATGTCCTTGATGGGTTAAGGACAGCTCTGGGTCAGCTGAGGAAGACGGAAGTCACTTCATTCTGAACCTGAAGGACCTTTTCAGGTCTTAGGGGAAAGTGATAGAATTGGGAACCAGTGTGCAGGTTCCTGGGACTATAGTACTCCAGCATGTTTGATGAAGGCGACAGACTGTATAGGATGGAGCCCAAGTAAAACACTGTGTCTTGTAGGTGGGGCAGTGGCCCAGCAGGTCCCTGTGCAGGCCATTCAGGTGCACCAGGCCCCACAGCAAGCGTCTCCCTCTCGTGACAGCAGCACAGACCTCACGCAGACCTCCTCCAGCGGGACAGGTATAACTCCTTGTCACCCCCACTCCATGCCCTGCCTTCCCACAGGAAGTCTAGCAGAAGGTGCTTAGCAGCCTGGCTCCTGTACTGAGGACCCCAGGGAATTAACTAAAGTAGGAACTGGGGTTTTGGTCTCTTGTTTGTAGGAAAGCCAGGTGAGCAGGGCTGGGGTTTGAACCCTGCTTTGCAGTGGGGATGTGGAGTCAAGGACGAACTAAGGAAGCGCTGAGAAATGATTTGGTCACTGCCAAGGAAGAGGCAGCTGGTGTATTCGTCACCAGATGTGAGGGCATTGCAGGTCGTAAGTGGCTCTGATTCCTCTCAGCTGTCTCTGGTCATTTCAGGAGTTAGAGCGAACTCTCACATGTAAGTTACTGTCGTTCCAACCTTATTACAGTGTGGTCTAGGGACCCAAGTAACTAAGAACTTGGGGTTTTCAGAAGTTCCAGTGTTACCTCAAACCCAATGAGTCAGAATTTGCACTTTAACAAGGTTCCTGCTGTCTCAAGGATGGACTGTTTAGGTGTAAGCTCAGGAAGGGGAGAGGAAGGAGCAGGTGGAAATGAAGGGAGTCGTGCAGTCCCCGGGAGAGGGCCCATCGCTGTGATGAAGTTCTGGGAACAGAGAATCGGATCCTAGTATCCCGCTCAAAAGAAAGTGGCAGGCTCTTTTTCAGTTGATGGCAAGGAACAAAGAAACAATCTTTTGTCAAACTTGTGACGCAGAGCATGGTCCAAAGATCCTAGAGGTTGGACTCCTGGGGCAGGATGAGAGATAGCAGTGGGAATCAGCTCCCTGATGTGTATCTGTGTTTTCCAGTGACGTTGCCCGCCACCATCATGACGTCGTCTATACCCACAACTGTGGGTGGCCACATGATGTACCCTAGTCCCCATGCAGTGATGTATGCCCCCACCTCGGGCCTGGCTGATGGCAGCCTCACCGTGCTCAATGCCTTCTCCCAGGCACCATCCACCATGCAGGTGTCCCACAGCCAGGTCCAGGAGCAAGGTGAGGGAAGGGTCAGGGCTGAAGACAGTAGGACCATTTCTCCCTTCTACAGGCACTCAGATGTGCCCCAGCTCCAACACTGAGATGCATTCTCCCCTCCTATTTATGTCTCTCCCCAATGCCCACTTATATTCCTGCACAAATACACAGACTTGGATATTCTCACACTCACTGGACAATTGTATTTGTTCATTTGGACACTCATGCACATTTAAACCCTTGAACTACAGGCATCCTCATGCATTGCATGAGACACTTTGGGGCACACATCCTTTGCCACATGTCTGAAGCTCCCCAGTCACATATATATATATATATATATATCACACCTCCGATATCTAGAGATCCTCCTGAGCACGAAAATGAGTATTTCCCGTGCTTTCCGATGCAGGTGGTGTCCCTCAGGTGTTCCTGACAGCACCCTCTGGGACCGTGCAGATCCCTGTTTCTGCCGTTCAGCTTCACCAGGTAAGTGGGGTAGGTAGACCCCACCCTCTCTCACCCCATCCCACTCAGCCAGTCTTCCCTAGCCAAGGGGCCCATCTGATTCTGCTCAGGCCTGTGTTGGACCGGCAGGCCAGCAGGGGCCGCCTGAACCTTCTTGTCTTCCCTACCTCCGTCCTCATACTTCTCCTTCCCTGCAGATGGCTGTGATAGGACAGCAAGCTGGGAGCAGCAGCAACCTCACCGAGCTACAGGTGGTGAACTTGGACGCCACCCACAGCACCAAGAGTGAATGATCCGCCCGCCACCCTGGACAGATGGCCCAAGGGACGGCACCACTTATTTATTGTTGCCTTTTCACGTTTTCTTTACACACACATTGACTGGCCGAAGGAGGGAGGCAGGGAGAAGGAGTGGGCAGCCACAGGACTATGCCCTCTCACTCCAGCCAAAGAAATGGGCCCGCCTGCCCTCCACCTGCCCTCCCTCACCCTCCCCTCTTTCCTGCTCCACCAATCATGCTGTTGATGGTAGAGCCGTCCTCCCTCCTTGGACCCCTTGCCAGCTCGGCTCAATGTTTGCTATGAGTATTAGCTTACCCAGTGGGACTGGGCGCACTGTCCCCTCTGAGGAAGCATTTGGGGCCCTCTCTCCAGCCTCTTTGGTGACCTCTGGTTAGTTCTGTGTTTGCCACAGTCTGGGTCAAAAGAGCCCTGCCCCTGCCCCTCAGGGAGCCAGGTGGGAGAGATGGGGGTTTCTTCCCTCATGCCGCCACCCTCTGCCCCTTTCAGCTCCTGAATGGCTGGGCCTGTGCACTGGACAGGTTACTGGGGCCACCTGCCCTGCCTTGCCGCTCTGTACCCATGGACCTCCAGGAGCTCTTGGGTTGGAGGGAACTTCCAGCGTTCTCTCTCTCCCTTTGTCTTCCCCTTCTCCCAGCTGCTTTACTTAAAAGTTGATTTTGAACTTTTTATTTGAGGAGATGAAGTGAAAACAAATCTATAAATATATATTTTTAAAATATTTAACTTTTTTTTAATGGCGTTTTTCTCATCCCCCTCCCTGCCCAAACTCCCCTTTCCTGGGGAGCCCTTAGGCTCTCTAAAACTGGCTGGGCCCCTGGGGACAGCCACCCCATGAGCTTGGGGTCCACCAGTGTGTATGGGGGGAGATTCTGGGTTTGCCCCACGTCCTGGGTTCTTTCCAGGAGAAAGCTGGGAGAGGGGCCCTCAGGCCATGCCCCAGAAGTGGGGGGAGGGTGACCCACAACCTTAGGCCTCTTGTCCTGTAGGGTTGTGACTAGGAAGAGGGAGACCAAAAGTGGGGCAGGGTCAGGGGTCAGACAGAGGAGATTTCATTTGTGCCACAGCATGGTCATTGCAGTCTTGCGTTCTCCCAGGCTTGCAGCTACCTGGGGCCCAAGTTGCAGTGAGCAGGATGGGGTCTGGGAGGTGGGGAGACACAGGAATGGGGGTCATATAGGAGCAGCTCTTGTGCTGAGCAGCAATGGAGAGCCAGAAATGGGCAGCTCTCCCAGGGAGTGAGCAGCTACTGTAACTTTTATAAATTAAGACAAAAAGCCTTGAAGAAAATGACTTTATTTTTCTAAGTGTAACCTCAGTATTTATGTAATTTGTACAGGGCCGTGCCCCACCCCCTTAGAACCTGCTTGGGGACCTTGAGGGTGGGCTAGCATAGGGGGGGTATTTTACCCTGTGTCAGAGCCAGCCTAAACCACCTGCTTCCAGTAAGGGAGCTTTTTCAGGATGGCACCTTGGGGTGGAGTGTTAATCCCTTGCTACTGCCCTCAGTAGGCACATGCCTACTTCTGAGGTTAAGTGAGGGGTGGGGAGGGGTTTATGCACAGCCTAGGTATCACGGGGATGATCTGCTGACATGTTGGAGAACCTCCCAGCCTCTAATCCCCATTGCTATCTTCCCCAGCTGGGGATGCCACCATTCTGGGCTTTCTCCTGGAAATAGCTGGGGCCTTGGGTGGCTTTCAAGACTGAGGCATGGTAAATCAGGGGTCAGAGTCGGGGAGCTTGGGACTCAGGTCTGTAACTGCCCAGCCCCTTTCTCTGCTCTTGTCCACTCCACCACCACCTCTCACTCATCACTCCCCCAACACATAGGAGGAGATGTTAGTTCCCCCTCACAAGGTAGATCCAGTGAGTGAATCAGGCAAAGTGCTTAGAACGCGTTCTGTGTGACTGTGGCCTTGGGAGAACCTGCTTGTCGGGATTGAGGTGGCATTTATGTGTGCAGCAACCCTTGGTGTTTCCCTTCCTAAGTGGCTCTGGGGTGTGTGTGCTTATGTTTGAGTGAATGTCTGTGTGAATGTGGGGTGTATGTGGTGTATCAGTGGTTTCTACTTCCCTGGGATGTTGACCCAGGAATAGTGGACATGGTCACATCCTATGTACAGAGCTTTCTTTTGTATTAAAAAAAAATACTCTTTCAATAAATGTATCATTTTTGTGCACAGACTGGGGTCTTTGACTGTGTCTTTGGGATCTTTTCAGCATAGGGAGGGAGGAGGGAATACAAAATCGCCTAAATTCTGCTCCCAGAAGTGGGGTACTTTGGACTACTGAATCCTATGTGATTGAAGAAATCAGGGTTAGGGACTTTCTTGCTATGCATGGTTTTGCTAGCAGCTCAGGGCAGTTCAGTGGTTTTACCTAAAAGTCAAAGTGGAAGAACTAACAATACCGCAGGGTTTGGGTAGTGCTGGGAAACTTAAGAAAGGTCATAGGGTGGTGGGAATATGGGTTAACAATCCAGGAGTGGGTGCTAACCATAGGTGGATGAGGAAATGGACCCCGGGTGGAGAGAGGTTGCTTCACACCTGGAAAGGACACTGGCTGCGGACTCCCGCGGCTAGTACGCATGCTCCATTCACGCGCCGTTTTGCCACGCTCGTAGTGGGCCACGGTGAGACCCGTAGCTGCCGGGCCTGTGCGTGTACCCGGCGTGTGACCCGGAAAGGAGTTGTGGAGGTGGGCCGAGCTTTGGGACCCGCTGCTGGATGCCAGTGAGGGTCGGGCAGGGCGGTGAGAGGTAAGAGTTCTCCGCCCACCGGTTCCTTCCCCTTCCCCAGCCTCAAATCCCTCACCCCCTCTCCCTGGGACTGGAGTGGGAAGTGGAGTCTCGCCGGTCCTGTCAGCTCGGCGCCCGCCATCCTCACCCCCATCCCCCAGACCATTCCCAGCGCGGTTCTGGGCCGGCTGCTTTCTGTTCAGTCCCGCGGCCAGGCGTCATCTTCACGCCGGTCTGGACGCTCCTGGTCTAGGTCCTCCCTATGCCGTCCCCGCCCCCCAGGCCAAGCGGGTAACTGACTCGTGCTGATGAACAGCCGCTGTGGCATCAATGATTATCTCCTAGCCTCCCTTCCATGCTAAGTGGCTCCATCCCCACTGAGGCTCACAGCTTACCTGACTCCTCCTCCTTTCTTCTTTCTGTGTACCCTGACATGACGGCCTGCTCTGATCACCATTTCTTCATCTTGGTTGCCTTCCATTCTACTCTCCCCATTGCACCTACACTGCTTCAATTCACACAACCCCTTTTTCTTATCACTTTACTCCCATTAATAGTCTGCCTTAATACCCATTCCCATCTGCTTCCTGCTGCCTACCGTCTCCATCAAAGAATAGTATTAGATTATGTAGTAATACACGTTTACTGAGCACTTACGGGCTTGATTACGTGCAGTTTTGTTTTCGTTTTTTTAAAAAGATGGTCTTACTATGTAGTTGGGGTTGGCCTGGAACTTTCTGTGTAGCCCAGCCTAGCCTCAAAATGATTTTCTTGCTTCAGCCTTCCGTATATCAATATAGGCATGTGCCAGCACACCGTGCTTAAATTCATAGCCTTTACATAGAGATGTATGAGACTGGAGGTGTAGTTTAGTTGGTAGAGTGCTTTCCTAGCATCTATGAAGCTCTGGATTCAGTCCCTAGCACCCATATATTTCTGACAGCCATCTATAACTATAGTTCCAGGGGATCTAATTCCCTCTTCTGGCCTCCAAGGTCACCAGGCAAGCAAGGGGTACACAACATACAGGCAAAACACACACACACTCACACACACACACACACGCACTTATCATATATAATAAACATATAGATATTTTAAAAAATAATAAATAGGAATGAGTGTTTTGTCTGCCTATACAAATGTATAAAAATATACAGGTATGTATGTATGTATGTATGTATGTATGTATGTATGTGCACCATGTATATACAGTGCCTTGGAAGTAAGAAGAGGGTGTCAGACCTCTGAAACTGGAGTTACAGATGGTCTTGACCCTGGGTCATCTCATATGGTAGCAAGTGCTGTTTTTTTTTTAATTTTATTTATTATGTATACAATATTCTGCCTCCATGTATGCCCACACAACAGGAGAGGGCGCCAGATCTCATTACAGATGGTTGTGAACCACCATGTGGTTGCTGGGAATTGAACTCAGGACCTCTGGAAGAGCAGCCAGTGCTCTTAACCCCTGAGCCATTGCTTCAGTACCCATAGCCCCCTCCCCCAGTGCTTGGCCTCTCACATGCTAGGCAGGGCCACTACTTTTGAGCTCTAGCCCCAGCCCTCTTCCCATTCCTGAAATGCTTCATCTGCTTGCTCTTTTCACTGTAGTCTTCTCTCATGGAATATATATCTTATATAAATATAGCTGCTTATTTTATCCTGTCCTATACTTTGTCTTTTCTGTGTTCTAAATTTCGTCACACAGCCCACCAGTCACCACCTACCCCATTTTGCTGCACAATCCCATCATGTTCTATGTGGTGGTTTCCTCTTTCACATCCTGCCTATCTTTCTCCCTGTGTATTCCAGGTCAAGATGTTAGGGGAACAGCGAGCAGGGAACCTGATGGTGCCCCTGGGGCCCCAGCTGCAGGTATACCCTGAAGAACTCATTCGACAGAGGCCTGGACATGATGGACATCCTGAATACCTGATCCGATGGCGTGTCAAGTGTGGAGAAGAGGGTAAAGTAAATGGAGAGGAAGACAAGCCGGAGCACCTCCTCATGTGGCTGTCAGCCCCCGAGGTCTGTGCCATCTGCCCCATGCTATTGCGAGAGCGAACACTATCTAAAGGACCTCAGTATGATCCTGCTGGAGAGTTAGGAAGCTTCCCACGAGATCCAGGAGACCTGGATGAGTTGGCAGTGGCAGAGATGGAGGCTGATGTGCGGGCACTGGTACGTAGGGCCACCCGGCAGCTGGCAGACGGGGGGAGCTCAAGCCTGGTGGCTGCTGTGCTCCACACTGTCCATGTGCTGAGTGCCTATGCCAGCATTGGGCCTCTTGCTCGAGTCTTCAGGGAGACCGGAGCCCTCGATCTGCTTATGCGTATGCTGTGCAATCCTGAGCCTCAGATCCGTCGGAGTGCGGGCAAGATGCTGCAGGCTCTGGCAGCTCATGATGCTGGTGAGAGAAAGTGCCAAGGTGGGGCGGGGATAGCGGGGAGAGAATGGGACCACTAAGAGTAAGGAAAGAGCTGGCGGACAGTTCCCAACCATTACTAATAAGTAGCAACTCAAGGTAAAGGAAGTACAATGAATGGTGCACACAAGACAAAAGGAGTGGGGTTTATCTGTCACTCTCTGTGTGGCAGAGTGTAAAGTGGGCAGACTGGCATTTGTTGAATATTTGAGATGTTTTAGTTGCTTATAAAATTACTATGGGGAGGGGGTTACAACCAACTTTAAAAAATTAAAATACCTGTACACAGTTTGGTATAGGGGCGCATGCCTTTAATCTTAGCACTTGGAAGAGGCAGTTGGGTCTCTGTGAGTTCAAGACCAGCCTAGTCTGGTGAGAGATCCAGGACAGGTCTACATAGTATGACCCTGTCTTGAAAAAAACAAAACAGAGCTGGGCAGTGGTGGCGCAGCCTTTAATCCCAGCACTTGGGAGGCAGAGGCAGGCGGATCTTTGTGAGTTCGAGACCAGCCTGGTCTACAAGAGCTAGTTCCAGTGCAGGCTCCAAAGCCATAGAGAAACCCTGTCTCGAAAAACCAAAAAAAAAAAAAAAAGAAAGAAAAAGAAAAAAATGTGTGTGTGTATCAGTACACAGAATTTAGTAATTTTTAAAAAATATTTATTTATTGTATATATAGTGTTCTGACTGCATGCATGCCTACAGGCTAGAAGAGGACACCAGATCTCATTACAGATGGTGTGAGTCACCATGTGGGTGCTGGGAATTGAACTCAGGACCTCTGGAAGAGCAGCCAGTGCTCTTAACCTCTGACACATCTTCCAGCCCTGAATTTAGTGATTTTAAGTTTAATAATGTGGTGTTATGTTTCAGTTCTATGTGTGTATATGTTTCTGCTAGGTTACATATAAAGTGTATTTCTTGCCTTGGGTCTCAGTCACAGAGAGGTTTAAAAGCCTCTGGGGAAGGAGAAAGCCTAGGATAGGCAGGGAAAAGCAATGGGGATTGAGAAGATCTGGACTGCGTGTGGCTTACAGGGAGTCGGGCTCACGTCCTTCTGTCACTGAGCCAGCAAGATGGCATTGAGCAGCACATGGATTTTGACAGCCGCCACACTTTACTAGCGTTGTTTGCAGAGAGCACCTCCACTGAAGAGCGCTGCATGGCCTTCGAGGGCATCCACCTTCCTCAGGTACTCTGCCAGTTGTGCAGGAATGCTGGGTACATAGCGCTACTTCTCCAGGTATGTTCAGGACTGTGGGCTGGCACCTGAGCACGCTGGAGGGCTAGTCAGAGTAAAGGTTCAACCTCTCCCAGTGAGGATTTATGATACCAGAAACTAAGACTAGAATCTGGGGAGATGGCTCAGCAGGTGAAGCCTACCAACCAGAGTTAGGGTCTTTAGAACCCATGTAAAGCTGGGTGGTTTATGGCAGCCTGCCTTCATCCAGCCAGATGAGCTAAAGTGGGGAGCTCTAGGTTCAGGAAGAGGTTTGTATGTAAGGTGAAACGTGATCAGGAAAGATACCTGATGTCTACCTTGGGCTACTTTACTTGTGTGCACACATGTACATGTTCCCCCTCCCCCCACGAGTGTCACAATGCAAACAACACACACACACGCAAATATACACAAAAGCAAATACAAGAATCTGTGTTTTAAGATAATTACTTTGTCAGCTAGAGAGATGGTTCTGTGGTTAAGAGCACTGACTAGCTCTTCCAGAGGACCCAGGTTCAATTCCCAGCACTCATGTATTAGCTAACAACCATCTGTAACTTTGGTTCCAAGAGATCTGATTACCCTCTTCTTGCCTCCACAGGCACTAGATACAAACATCCTACACAGACATACATACAGGCAAAATACCCATGCACATAAATAATTTTTTAAAACGGTAATTCTTTTGTGTTTCTTAGACAAATCCACCTGAGCAGTGTAGGCCGAGGAATGAGGCTTCCTCATTTGTCTGTAGAGGAAGACACTGAGGGGTGAGGGAGATGACAAAGCAGGAGAGAACTTAAACCAAGGCTTGTGTCCTGCAGGTCCCCGGAAAGCTGCTCTTCTCCCTGGTGAAGCGCTACCTGTGTGTCACTTCCCTGCTGGATCAGTTGAATAGCAGTCCAGAGCCAGGAGCTGGAGACCAAAGCTCTCTGTGTCTCACAAAGGAAAAGAATCTGGGACAGCGGGAGCTAGAGTTCAGTATGGCAGTGGGCAACCTCATTTCAGAGCTGGTGCGGAGCATGGGCTGGGCCCGGAACCTTAGTGAGCAGGGCACTTTGCCACCCCGGCCATCCCGGTCCATCTTTCAGCCCTGCATTTCAGGCCTTCCACTGTTACTGCCCACCATTGTCACTACTCCCAGGAAGCAAGGGCGGGCCTTCCGCCATCGCTCTGAATTTTCTAGCCGTAGTGGTTATGGTGAATATGTTCAGCAGACAGTGCAGCCTGGCATGCGAGTTCGGATCCTCGATGACTACGAGGAAATCAGTGCTGGTGATGAGGGCGAGTTCCAGCAGAGCAACAATGGTGTGCCCCCTGCGCAGGTGGGGGTCAAACAGTGGCGGGCAATAAAGGATCTCTTCTGACATAGCCTGAAGATAGAGCTCAGCTGATAGAGTGCCTGCCTAGCATGGCTGAGGCCCTGGGTTTAATCCCCAGCACCATATAAAGCTGGGAATGGTTCCATGCTTGTAATCTCAGCACTGGAGAGGTGGAGGCAGGGGGATTGGAAGTTCAAAGTCATCCTTGGCTACATAGCAAGTTGGAGGGCTAGCCTTGGCTACATGAGACCCTGTTTCAACAACAAAAAGAAATAAAGGGAGGGCCAGGCATGGTGGTATGACTTTAAGCTCAGCACTCAAGAGGCAGAGGCAGGTAGATCTCTATAGTTTTGAGGCCAGCGTGTTCAACATGGCAAGTCCCAGGACAGTCAGGCTATATAGAGAGACCCATAAATGATGATGATGATGAAGAGAAATCCCCCAGATGTGGAGTGATTATTAAAACAAAAGAATCTGTACACAAGACGGCAGAGAAGGTTTGGTGATGTAGGTGGGCTGTGAGGTCACAGGGACTCAGGAAGCAGAATATAATATGCTGAGATGATGCCCCCATTGCTGTCAGCAGGGAGGATGCCAAGGAGTGTGGGAGTAGAGGTCAGGAAGGAGAAAAGAAGGCCCACTTCATCCCCATGTTGTCAGGAAGCCGTTAGTCATGTGATTCCTGTAGGCCTAGCCAGTTGTGGTCTGGTCAAAGGGCTGAGTCCTCTCAACTCTTCCCTTCTACCAGGTCTTCTGGCAGTCAACTGGCCGCACCTACTGGGTACACTGGCACATGCTGGAGATCCTGGGGCCTAAGGAGGCTACTGGGGATTCTGCTGCAGCAGCTGTGGAGAAGAGAGAAGGGGCTACTGTATTAGGCACAGGTGAGCCTTGGAGAGATCGTGGGTAGTGCGTTTCAGAACAAAGGGGCACTGGCTAGCACTAAGCCATTTCTGAGTGGGGCCTGCCCCAGAGGTTCAGAAACTGACTCTTCCTACATCCTTAGCATTTCCCTCCTGGGACCAGAAACCTCCATATGGCCTGTACTCACTGCCGTATCTCCAGCCGGAGCCCCGGAAGAATCAGGAGTCAGGATGCCTGACCCAGGCAGAGTGGTGGGAACTACTTTTCTTCATCAAGAAGTTAGACTTGTGTGAGCAGCAGCCGATTTTCCAGAATTTGCGTGAGAAACTGGATAAGGTACCAGAAGCCTGAGGTATCTGAGTTGAGGGATGTGGTGGGTTAGAGCTGGGCACTCCAGGGGGATTTCTAACCGTGGAATGTCACCTGGGGTGTGTGTGTGGCAGGGAGCTAATGGCTGAAGCCTGTGGCGGTTCCACTAATGGAGGAGGCATACTTTGAGGGTCTAGCATGTAGGAGCTAGGAGCGAATGGCAGGGAGACACTTCCCATGATGTTCCTAGGAACTTTGTGTCGTCCCTGAAACAAATACCCTTTGATTGACAGGCCCTGAGTGAAAAAGCCCTAGGTGAGATCTCTGTACCCATAGAGGTGGCTGAGGGGGTGCTGCAGGTTCTCAGTAAGCGCTTTGAGGGCAGCAACCTCTGTGACCTGCTCAACTCCCAAATCTACACCAAGTATGGACTAATGCCTGAGGAACTGAGCACCTTGTCTTCTTCATGGAGTCACTCCTGTACCCCAGAGCCAGAGGAGGAGTCAAAGTCGGCAGCCAGCTTCTCAGAGGAAGAAGCTCAGTCCTGCAAGGACAACACTGAGCCCTCAAAGGCAGAGGCAGAACCTGCCGGTGCAAAGACTAAGTCCCCCAAAGCCCAGAGTGACTCACAGCTATTCAGCCAGCTTCTGGTGACAGAGGGGATGGCCCTGTCCCCTGAAACACAGGAGGCAGCTGCTGGTGAGTTGAGTTCTCGGAGGGGAAGGCAAGGGCATTAGAACAAGACATGCATTGGCCCAGCTGAAGCGGGTAGAGTGGAGGGAGAACCATGGAGGAAGGGCCCTTTCTTGTCAGAGAAGCCTTGAAAGCACACACGTGTCTCCACATGAATGTGATTATAACTGATAGTCACCCTTTCTTCAGTAGCTTCAGAAGAGTTGGTTTCACAGGCATCTCCACCTTGGGTGTGACTAGATCTTTATGTGCTCTTGGGAAAGCCAGGAGTGCTGAGCTGCAGTGGTGAACACCGTTGCTAACAGAACCGGGCTTGACTTTAAAAACGTCCAGCTTGGAGGAGTCACTGTTGTTTTAGCTACTGCCTTTCCCTCACTAATTACAGAAATGGCCAGAGCCTTGCGGGGTCCTGGTCCACGCAGCGCCCTGGATCAGCATGTGGCAGCGGTCCTGGCCACTGTGCAGATCTCCAGCCTGGACATTGACCTGCAGCTCTCGGGGCTCTGTGCCCTCTCCCAGGCTGTGGAGGAGGTCACGGAGCGGGACCACCCACTGGTCCGTCCTGACAGAACATTGAGGTTAGCATGTTGCCGAGGGAAGAGGTTTGGATTGAAGCTGTAGCTGTTCAGGGTGATGGTAGGAGGGAAGGAAGGAGTAATGAAATCAAAAGGAAGTGTGGGGCCTGAGGAGCCGTGGAGCAGAAGACTGGGTGGTAGCGTGCTCTTTGAGTGTTTCCATTAATTTACATGTGTGCCCTCATTAAATCAGCCTGCCACCACAGAAACGATGATGCCATTAGTCCTGTAGTAATATTAGTATTATACTTTACATGAAAAAAACTGAGAATTCAGCTCATGAAAATGAAATTATATATTTTAATATATATAATTAAATATAATTATATATTATTATAGTTTACATGAACAAAGCTCAGAATTCTGCAGATAGCAGAGCTAGGATCCAAACGTAGGCCTTTGACCCTACTGCTTTCTCTTTAAACATTGTTTTCAAGCCAAGTGTGGTGGCACAGGTCTAACCTGAGACTCGGGAGGCTGAGGCAGGGGGATCATGAGCTTGAGGCCAGCCCGAGTTGCATAATAAGACCTTATCTAAAAAATTTTTTTCTCTCTTCTTTTTCTTCTGTTCCTACTTTCTTTTTATTTTTCAAGTTTCTTCTGATTTCATTATTACACAAGTATACTCTCATTTTTAAAACAGTTCCTGTGAAGGAATATTGAATGAAAGCCCTGCTGGGATGTGGTGGCACAAACCTATAATCACAGAATTTAGAAGTCAAGCAAATTTGAGTTAGCCCAGAAAGAAAGAGAAAGACTTAGAGGGGGTTAGTAAGAAGAGAGAGGGGGGAAAGAGGAGAGGAAGGAGGTAACTCTGTACGTCTGAAGGGGCACCGGCCTGGGCCACAGCTTGTAACAGAACAATGTCCCTTTCTTTCTCCATTGTCAGATGTACTCTTGGGCCATCTTTGTAACTGCATTGTAGGGACTAGAGAGATGGCACAGTGGTGTGGAGCACCCACTCGCAGAGCTCACAAACGGCTGTGACTGCTGCTTCAGGGGCCATGATGCTCTCCTCTGTGCTCCACAGCACCTGCCCCCTGAGTGTGCATGTCCAAAGAGTCACACACGTACAATCAGACATTTAAAATAAATATTAAAACATATGTAATTTTTGTTTGTAAAGATTTTTATAATATTTTAAAGGTATAAATTAGATTTTTAAAAAACATGATGCATAAAAACATTAAAATTAGCCGGGCGGTGGTGGCGCACACCTTTAATCCCAGCACTTGGGAGGCAGAGGCAGGCAGATCTCTGTGAGTTTGAGACCAGCCTGGTCTACAAGAGCTAGTTCCAGGACTGACTCCAAAGCTGCAGAGAAACCCTGTCTCGAAAAACCAAAAAAAAAAAAAAAAATTAAATTGTGTGTACTAGCCTGGCGGTGGTGGCGCATGCCTTTAATCCCAACACTTAGGAAGCAGCAGAAGCAGGAGGAGTTCTGTGAGTTCATGTTCAGTCAGTCTACAGAGCAAGTGCAAGGACAGGCAAGGCTGTTAAAAAAAAAAACCAAAAAAAGAAAAGAAAAAAGAAAAAGAAAATGTATTATTTGGAAAATTGCATGTAATGTATTTGTATTTGTGTTTTAGCTTCCGTGGTCACACTCTTCTGTGGCATTTCTGTGTCCCCAGTCTGTCTTTAGAGGACTTTTTGGTGTCAGTCATTATTTTCACTGTTGTATAGAACTGTGATGTGGCTGCAGCCAACTTCAAGTACACTGCTCTACTGTCCTCATTTCCTGTACCTTGACCAGCACAGTATTGCTTTCCAATGGCTCAGACTGGCACATTAGTAAGGGGTGTGTGTGTGTGTGTGTGTGTGTGTGTGTGTGTGTGTGTGTGTGTGGAGTACTGTGCTGTGGCATGTATGTGGAGATCAGAGGACAGCTAGAGCAAGCTGGTTCTCCTTCCACCATGTGGCTGCTGGAGCTCTAACTCAGGCCATCAGACTTGGCAGCAGGTGTCGTTACCCCTGGGCCATCTGGGATGCCCAATCAGCAAGATTTTGGCTCATCTGTGGCTGTGTCTGTTAACTTCTGATGACGTTGGGTGTATTTGTGTGAATCTGTTTCTGCTTCCATAAATGTCCTATTTATGAAATATCGTACCTTTCCCCCAATTTTTATTGAGCTGTTCCTTTTTATCTTAAAGATTTAAAGGCATTCTTAAATTGTTATCTGTGTTAAATATTTTGTTTGTCTGTTTGTTTTTAAACCATGTTAGCTTTATTTTTGTGACCACAGGAGAATCACTACTCAGTATAAGAAGGTCAAAGCTAGACATGGTGGTGATGCTTGTAGTCTCAGCCTCGAGGCAAAGGCAGTCAAACCTTCAAGTTCATGGCTAGTGAGTTTCAGGCTAGCCAAGACTACATGGAAAGACACTGTCTAAAAAAAGAAGGAGGAAGAAGGAATGAAGGAGGGAAGGACGAATAGATAGAATTAGATAAAAATTATCCAAAAAGGCTTTTCTACAGAGATATCCAGCTAACACTTTGGTAAACATTCCAACTTCTGTTTTACCTTTTTCATAGGTATCATCCATTAGATGTAAGTAATTCAGAACCAGTCTTGGTTTGCAGCTGGGTGTGGTGACGCATGTCTCTAATCCTTGCCCTGGGAAGCAGAGGCAGGAGGACAGAGAGTTTGAGGCTGGCCCTGTTTCAGATAGAGTGATGTCCGAGTACAGAAACAGCTGTGCACTTAGTCACTCTAGTTCATGGTGTGGTCACCGTAGGTTCTGATGAGGTAGGTCTCATTCCATGAGGGTTTCTGCTTGGATTGTTTCTCTGAGTAGTTCCGGCCCTCTCACCTGTGTTGACCACTGTGCCACAGTGTGACAAGGGTTAGCCTTCACCATGGTGTGACAAGGGTTAGCCTTCACGATGTGACAAGCGTTAGCCTTCACCATGGTGTGACAAGGGTTAGCCTTCAGGATTCGCAGCTCTCTCGCTCACAACCAACATTTTTGTTTGTTTTTTTTTTTCCATGAAAGGGAGAGTTGTATTTTGAGACAGAGTCTCATACTGCATTGCCTGGACTGACCTTGAACTTGTGATCCCCCTTCCTCCACATCTCAGTGTTGGGATTATAGCTAGCTGGGATTGCAGACATAAACCTCCATGTCTTGCTCTATCAGTGTTTCTCTTGGACATTTTCTCCAGCTCATATCATTTCCCTCTTATTCTTGTTTGTAGTGTCTTTCAGTGTGCTAAAGTTTTTAGTTCGCTATAGTTTTCAACTTTTTATAGCCTCAAAAATTTTCTGTCCTATTAAGAGAGAGTCCGTTCTTGCCGGGCGTTGGTGGTGCACACCTTTAATCCCAGCACTCGGGAGGCAGACACAGGTGGATCTCTGTGAGTTCGAGACCAGCCTAGTCCATAAAACTAGTTCCAGGACAGCTAGGACTGTTACACAGAGAAACCCTGTCTCAAAAATTAAAAAAGGAAGGAAGGAAGGAAAGAATATCTTGGCTAAAGATATTCAGTTTAGCTCAAAGCACTCACATCACGAGGCTCACAACCTTCTGTAAACTCCAGCTCCAGGGGATCCAGTGCCCTCTTCTGACCTCTACACATGTGTGCATGCGCGCACGCACGCACGCACACGCACACACACACACACACACACACACACACACAATTAAAAATAAATGTAAAAGAAAGGTCCCTCCTATTCCAGGATGCTTTTTTGGCACGTGGTGGTCAAATGTTGGCATCTCACTCAACCTCTCTTCATCTTAGTTTCTGAGAGTGAGTCGCTCACTGAAGCCTGACCTCACCCATTTGACTTGACTGGTTGCCAGCCGCAAGCCCAGGGGTCCCCTGTGTCTGCCTCTTCAGTGCCCAGCTCTTTTTATGTTGGTTTCAAAGCTCTAGATTGAAGTCTTGATGTTTGTCAAGCAAGTGCTTCACCAACTGAATCATCCAGCCTCTGAAAAATATCTTATTATTTTTCTAATATCTATTATTTCTGGTTTTGTTTTTTATATTTATTTCAAATTCAATGGTAATTTTATTTTTGCATCTGGCATGAAGCAAGCCTAACCTCTTTTTCAAGTGGATAGCAGGGTGCTGTCTTTCTAGGTGCTAGGAACTGAACCCAAGGCTTAACACACACCAAGCACATGCTCTGTCCCTGAGCTACAACCCCAGCAACATCAGGGTGGGTTTGTTGTTTGTTTGAAGGATTTTGACTTTATTCTTTTGCATTTTGGCTTTTTAACTTTTGGAGATAAAGTGTGTTTATCACACTGTGCTTAAGACTGCCCTTGGGTTCTTGGCAGTTCTGTCTCCGTCTCCCAGATGCTGGGATTGCAGCATGAGCCACCATGTCCAGCTCCACCATCCACTTTTCAGTAGTCGGTTCTTGCTCACTGGCTGAGACCTGTCTGCCGTTACTTCTTTAGTCTCCTCATCTCTGGCCCCTGTGTTCACTGCAGAGTTCCAGTCATATACTTTTGTTATATTTGACTAACCAGGAACAAAGCTACTATGATTTTTTCCAAGCAAACCTTGATCATTCCAACGTACTGTTTCTCTTCCTGAATCTACCTGCCGTTTCTTCTTTTTTTAACTTTTAAGCCATTTAATTAGAAGTACATTCATTCTATAGATTCACTTGAGTTGAGAAACCAAGGAGCAGACTGCAGAAGGGAGGGGTCAGGAGTGAGACTAAAGTCAGGAGACAGGTTGGGGGTAGAAGAGCAGACTGAATCTTGATGGATGGAGTTGGCAGGGGGTCAGAGAGCATCATGTCAGGAAAGCTAGGCAAGGTTGCTTGGGATGGGAAATCTCAGTGTCTTCTCTCTTCTCAGAGAGAAGCTAGTGAAGACACTGGTGGAGCTGCTGACCAACCAGGTGGGAGAGAAGATGGTGGTGGTGCTGGCCCTACGCCTCCTTTATCTGCTCATGACCAAGCATGAATGGCGTCCACTCTTTGCCAGGGAGGGTGGCATCTATGCTGTGCTGGTTTGCATGCAAGAATATAAGACATCGGTTTTGGTACAGCAGGCAGGACTGGCGGTGAGTACACTGGGCAGAACTGGAGAGAGTAAGACAGGTAGGTGGGTAGGATAGCCACTGACCTTGGAAGCTACTGTACTGACTTAGACTAAGTTGTGGTTATTGAAGAGGGAAAACACAGATAGCTTTAAGAATGGGCTCGGGTGGTTTTGGAGCTTGAGTGCATGACTGGAGAAAGGTACAATGGAGTTTTTAAGAATAATATTCAAGCTGGCCAGTGGTAGTACACACATTTAATCCTAGCAGTTGGGAGGCAGAGGCAGGTGGATCTCTGTGAGTTGGAGGCCAGCCTTGTTTACAGAGTGAGTTCCAGGGCAGCCAGGGCTACACAGAGAAACCCTGTCTTGAGAAACAAAACAACAACAGAAATTCAATAGGTAGTGCTGGAGTCAGCAGCTCTTATGTACAGTGTTCTGCCTGCATGTATTCCTGCAGACCAGAAGAGGGCACCAGATCTCATTAAGATGGTTGTGAACTGAACCCAGGTCCTCTAAGCCATCTCTCTAGCCCAAGGCTACATCTTTTATAGTCTATAATTGCACATAGGCTTAAATGGGAGAAAGAGGGCATGGGAGCTGGGTGTGGCTTGTGATCAGGGATTGATACCACAGTCATATATTAATGGTGGTCTACAAATTCTTCTTGCCAGAGATAAGAATGACTCCCTTTTTAGCAAGCAGGAACTTTCTTCAAGCCCCTGGGCGCTTTTGTCTAAATGCCTGATCTTGGGAAAAGGACGTTTTCGGGGACCAGACACTCCAATATAGAATATCGCAGTTTTTTACATGGCTTGGTTTACCCAGATAGCTAAAGCTTGAAAGTGAACAGACTAGAAACTAGACAAATGTTACCGTGAGCCTGAGTAGACCTTAGAATTTATAAATCTTGATTATCAAGTATACCCTATTTATCAGGCATATGTTACTATCTAAATTTTCTAGCAGCTTGGTGTGAACTTGTGTTAGCAGGCAGAGTCATGCTATATGTGAGAATAGAAACATGCCGCAGAGCGCAGTCAGTTTAGGTATTTGGGCGGGGTGGGGGGAGTGAAAGAAGAAATGGCCTCAGAGTGGGGACGTGAGAGGCAGACAGGCAGAGACGAGGCACGAGGGGGACCAGTAGAGACAAGAAAGACAAGAGAAGCAAGAGAGTGACAGTCGGACACTTTTAAGGGGGTTGAAAAACTGACAGTGGAAAGGCACCCAGTGGCAGGTGATGACATAACTACCTCCTTTGCTGCTGAGGCAGGCTGGCCACTGCTGCCACAGAGCTGGGAACTAACAGTATGGCTCCACAGTGGCAGAAATTTTTTCCAAATAATAATTTTTTTTAAAGAGACTGCCATTTTATACGTTATCCTTCAAAACCCACACAAAATTTCCCAAAAGAAAAGGCACAAGGGAACTCCCGTAACACATAGCGAGGATCATTAAAAGTGAACGTAAAAGGTGCTGGAGACCTGTGGTCTGAAAAGTCAAAATGTTGGAACTTGGTCAAGCAGCAGCAACTGCCATGTGGCCCACGCTGTCCTTGTGAGTGGCTTAGTAGTAAAGGTGCTTGTTTGCAAGCCTGGCAGCCCGGACTCAGTCCCTGGAGCCCCGAGGTGAAGGGAGCCGGCTACTGACAGGAACAGGGGCTTGAGGAGAATACAGGAGTTTAGCTTTTAGGTGTGTTGACTCTTCCACACTTGAAATTACAGGTAGGTGTAGTCTGCAAGACTAGCATCCTAGGTATGATGACAGAATAATAAATTATATAAATAAATATATAAATATATTTATATAAATATATAAATAAATAATAAAAAATTATTTTTTTCTTGGGAGGGGGTTGGTTTTTGTTTTTTCTTTTTAAACTGAGTGGACCCTGTGTATAGAAATAACCCCTCCCTGGATTTGTGTGAAACAAAGGTAACACTACCATTGCTCTGCCACCTGGGCCAGTCAGCAGGGAAGGAAGACCTTGAGAAGATTGGCTGCCTAGCCACTCACTACCAAAGTGCTTCCGCTAGTGTGGTGTTGGCATCGTGGCTGCATATGACCTCATCCAGAGCCCCTCTGACAGTGGCTTCTCACAGTACAGTGGGCACAACATGGACAAGACCACAGGTCCTCTCAGAGCTGGCTAATCCGGGAAGGCCAGGACACAGTTCCGCTCCAGGGTTATTTGGGTCTTCTCCTTCCAAAAGTAGCCAGACATTATTTAGACCACCCATATGCAAAAATATTTTCTGATTCCCCTAAATTCATATTCTTGCCCATGACAGAATTACAGCATTTTGCTTGTAGCTTGAAGTCTATAGACTCCAGCTGTGTGGGCTACACTGGGGCAATCAGGAGCGGAGAGCTTTGCTTGGAGCGCCTGCGCCTCTCCTGAGTTGTCCCGAGTGCTACTTCTAGACCAGTTCATTCCCTAGGCATTTGTTTCAGAGAGACATCCTTCCCTCTAAGGCATGATGTTTGTTTTTAATTTAGTTGCCTCTGTAATACCAGAAAATAAGATTTCACATCACAAGTGATTTTCCTATAATTTCCACTACTGTGCTTGTGAGACAGCTAGACAGCCTTGGGCCAGACGGATGCTGGCCAAGGCTCGGGGGCATAGGTTTGTGTGGATATTGGTGTTCACAGGAGTAGTGGATGAGGTTGCCTAAGAAGGAGGAGAGAAAGCAGAAAAGGACTGTATTTGAGGACCAGACAGAGAAATGCAGAAAGGGGAATGCCAGGAGGCTGTGAGAGGAGGAACTCAGGAAAGAGGGGTGGATGTCATCAAGATGGGTGTGACTTCAAGGACTTCCTCAGTAGTTAGCTGCGGGCTGTAAAAGGGCAGCATGCTGTGGTGAAGAATCAGAAGGGTAGCTTGGTGGCCTTGGTGTTGGGAGCATCAGCCTGTGGATTTACTACCCACTGTTCAGTTGCTCTGCTTGCAACTTCCTCTTTGCTCCCCCCTCCCCTCTTCTCTTGTGCTATCCCATCCTCTTCCCCACTCCCCTCCTACCCATGTCTCCCCCTTCCCTCAGGCCCCAACACCCCTGTTTGCCAGTAGTCCAGCTCTGCCAGAGCTCGATGTCTAGGATGATGACAGCAGCTTCCTAGCTTCTTCTGGGGAGGGTCTGGGTATTGACCCCAGGGCCATGCACATTGCTAAACAAGTACCCTACCACTGTGCCATATCCTTTGTGGATGGTTTGTTCACCCCTAATTCTGCTGCATTCTTCTTTCAGGCACTAAAGATGCTAGCCATTGCCAGTTCTTCAGAGATCCCCACTTTTGTGACCAGCCGAGATTCCATCCAACCTTTGTTTGATACTCAGATGACCAGAGAGATCTTTGCCAGCATTGACTCAGCTACACATCCAGGGTCTGAGAGCTTGCTCCTTAGTGTCCCTGCAGCTGTGGTCCTGATGCTGAACACTGAGGGGTCAGATACTACCCTCCAGACTCTAGATCCTTGCTGTGTCCCGAAGCTCCCCTTCTTCTATGTCCCAGGCTTGTGTGCTCAGCAGAAATTGTACTTATGTTGTCCCCTTTGAGTAAACACTGGTGGCCTTCTCAGAATGTCACTGGAGGAGACACAAAGTGGTTGATGTAGGGGATTTCCAGGGAAAGTAGAAAAACTAACTTTCATTCAAGGGATTGGGAGTAGTGGCCCAAGGTCCAATAGCCAGGAGTTCTTTCTCAGAGGGACCACTGGAGCACCCTACAACCTAGCTGCACTTGTCTCCCTACCTCTTGCATTCACTGTCAACTTCTTGGGTTGCCCCCTTTCTCCTAGGTGCTCCTCTGCAGTGAGAAATGGTCTGCTTCTCCTCAACCTGCTATTGTGCAACCATCACACTTTGGGAGACCAGATCATAACCCAAGAGTTAAGAGACACCTTGTTTAGGCACTCGGGGATAGCACCAGGGACAGAGCCAATGCCCACCACACGCACCATCCTCATGATGCTTCTCAATCGCTACTCAGAGCCTCGGGGAAGTCCTGAACGAGCAGGTACCCTTGTGGAGGGAATGTTCTGTTGACAAGTGACATGTACCACACTGTGACCAGTCCTTTACTGAAGGATACAGGACTCTTCCAGAAATGACTGAAACCTTAAATGTTCAAGCTAGACATTTTTTCAGGGTCGGGGGAGTGTAATATGTATGAGGTTATGTGGCCCAGGCTGACCTCAAACTCAAGGGCTTCTTGCCTCGGTCTCCCAAGTGTTAGCAGTATCAGTGTGCAACACCATACCAAGTTAGACCCAAGCAGAACTTCTTGACCCAAAGGAGGACTGCTGATGTCATAACAAATCCTCTGTGTTTTTTAAAAAAATAGGTGAAACCCGAGACAGTGGATACTGAAATAAGCAACATGTGTCTTTAAGTGTGTATAACAAAAGCCTCCAAACTTTAGAGGTGTCATTATAAGAGTATTGTTTATTATAGCTAGCATTTAAACTTTAGAGGT
>JAQHUG010000041.1:1692435-1713889 GCA_028555095.1 Dicrostonyx torquatus
CCTTTATGTCACTTCTTACTCTGTCACTTCAGGTCAGCAGATTCCTGGCTGCAGCCTGGAGGGCTTCTGACTTCGTGCCTCGTTACTGTAATCTCTATGAGCGCTTGCAGAGAGCGGGCTGGGAGCTGTTTGGGCCTCGAGCAGCCTTTACTCTGGCTCTGCGCAGTGGGTTCTCCGGAGCCCTGCTGCAGCAATCCTTCCTCACCGCTGCCCACGTGAGTCATGCCAAGGACCAGGCCTGGGCATGCCCTCTCCCCTCCTTCTCCTTTGCCCTTTTGCTTTCTTCATTCCATTTTCCCACATGGCTTGTCTGATGGTCATTCTGTTGTCCCCAGATGACTGAGCAGTTCGCTAGGCACATTGACCAACAAATCCAGGGTGGTTTGCTTGGTGGAGCCTCTGGAGTGGAAATGTTGGGGCAGCTTCAGCGGTACCTGGAGCCCATCATGGTTCTTTCTGGCCTAGAGCTGGCCACTACTTTTGAGCACTTCTATCAGTGAGTCACATTCTGGAGAGTTTGGGAACAGGAGACTTAGAGACCAGAGAAAGGGAAGATTTGAGTTAAGGAGAGATGAAGGAGGAGGAGTGGGGAAATTAAGGCATGCTGTTGGCTGCGCACACTGGTAGAGATAAGGTGGGTCTGACTTAGGTGAGCTGTAATACAGACACTTAGCTTCTTGAGGGGAAGGCTGGGCCTGAGCCAAGCTGGCCCCCACACTGAGACCTGGCCCGACTGTGTGTGCTGCAGGCATTACATGGCTGACCGTCTCCTAAGCTTGGGTTCAAGCTGGCTGGAGGGGGCTGTGATGGAGCAGATTGGCCTCTGCTTCCCCAACCGCCTCCCCCAGCTGATGCTGCAGAGCCTGCGCACCTCAGAGGAGCTGCAGCGCCAGTTCCACGTTTACCAGCTCCAGCAGCTCGATCAGGAGCTCTTGGAGCAGGAGGACCAGGAAGAATGGAGACTGGAGGAAGTGGAGGTGAGGGCAAGGGGAGGGACAGCAGGACGGGAGAGCAGGTCCATTAGGAGAGCTTGTGGGCTCATCTCCCTGCTCCTTAGGAAGAAGACACGGTGCAGGAGACCAGAAAGGAGCTTTCTGTAGAAGACCCAAGTCCAGAAGTTTCTGTACTGGTCCTGTCACCACGCTGTTGGCCCGTCTCGCCACTCTGCTACCTGCACGGTCTCAGACAGCACCTTCCCACAGAGTTTTGTGATGCCCTGGGCCGCTTCTCCAGCTTCTACAGCCACAGTGAGGAGCTAGGGACAGGGACCTGGAGATGGGGATACATTCTGGGTAGCAACAGAGGAAAGGAGTGGTCCACCATACAGGAGTGTATAGATAGGAAGGGGTTCTTTCTAGGTTTGGCAGTTTCTTAGGGGAGGGTGCAGATGAATGGGAATAGCTTCATTAATGCTTGCTCTCTCCTTCAACTTCCTGGAAACTGGGCCTGTTTGCATTTTCTGTCTTTCAGGTTGTGCTCACTTTGTTCTCAGTCTTAAGAGCTTCTTTTCAAGTAAAAATATTTGACTATTTATACCCCATCATTTTAACCACATCCTATGTTGTTGGGTTTTTTTTTTTGAACATTTTTACTGGTATATAGGTAGTATTCAGTAGAAGGCTTAATGAGTTCATATTCAATAATACATACTCAACACAGCCATATACCCATCCCCCAGATCAAGATGCGGAACATTCTAGCACCCAGCAGGCTTCTCCTTCATGCCCCCTATCCAGACAGTATCTTCTTTTTATCTTCCTTCTGTCTCTATGAATTTTTGCTGCACCTGCACATATAGTAGATGGGACCATAGCATAAGTTCTCTACTGTGTCTGCGTTCTTCACGTAGCTGGGTTTCTGGGAATGGTCACTGGTAGCATTAGTTTTTGTCCTGTAGTTTGCTGAATTCTGTTCTACTGTTTGGCTGTATATACTTTTCCTGTCCTTATGGGACACTCCAGGTGTTTTTTTTCTTTTGGGGGGGGTTTCGAGACAGGGTTTCTCTGCAGCTTTGGAGCCAGTCCTGGAACTAGCTCTTGTAGATCAGGCTGGTCTCGAACTCACAGAGATCCGCCTGCCCCTGCCTCCCGAGTGCTGGGATTAAAGGCGTGTGCCACCACCGCCCAGCTAATCATACAGTTTTTGTATGTAATTTTAATCTTAATTTTATTATATGCATGAATATTTTTCCTGGATGTGTGTCTGTGCACCACATGTGTGCCTGGTGCCTAGCAAGGCCAGAAAAGGGATCCCCAGGTACTAGAGCTACAAATGGCTTAAGCCACCATTTGTCTACTGTCGGTCAAACCTAGGTCCTCTGGAAGAGCGTTTATTGCTGTTAACTGCAGAGCCATCTCTCCAGCATTGTGTATAATTTTTAAATATTTTTTTGTGTGTTTTACTGCATGGATGGACGTATACCATGCGTGTGCCTGGTGCTTTCACAGGCACAAGAGCGTGTTCAGTTCCACAGCCACCATGTGGGTGCTGGGAACTGAATCTAGGTCTTCCACAGGAACATTGGCTCTTTGTTGCTGGACCAAATCTCTAGCCTTTTCCGTAGGATTTTATATATCATATGTTTCATATTGTTCACTTCTAATACATCTCTAATTTTCATTATTTTTTTTATATATAGGGTCTAGCAGTATAGGCATGACCAGCATGACACTTGCTATGTTTACCAGACTGGTCTAGAAATCACAGACATTCTCCTGCCTCTGCCAGAGTGCTGAGACTAAAAATGTGTGCTGTTTGCCACTTCTTCAGTTTCTTGGTTCATGGATAGTATATTTTTAAACCTCCAAACAAAGAGTTCAGTTGGTAGAGCACTTGCCTAGCACACAGAAGGTTCGGGTATAAACCTCTGAGCACCACATAAACCATGCTTAGTGGTTCATGCCATAATCCCAGTTCTTGGGAGGTGGAGGCAGTAGGGTAAGGAGAGCAGGGATATCTTTACTTACATAGGAAGCTTGAGCCAGGCTGGACTAGAGACCCCATCTGACAGATCAATTCAACTTTCTCAAACAAGAGTTTCTTTTGGTTTAGTAATCTTAGAGTTCTGCCTTCATTCCACTGTGATTAATGTGCATGGTTTCTGATGGTCTGAGTCTTCACTATATCGGTACTTCACTTATGAGCTAGTGGATGACAGGATGTTATAAGCTGCGATTAAGGAAAAAATGTGTTCTTTGGTTTTTGGAATCAGGGGTCTACATATTTGATGAAATATGAACTTTTTATTTGTTCACATATTATATACCTTACTAATTCCTGTCTGCTTCACCTACTACCGAGAGAGGTGGATTAAAATTTACCCTTATGGCTGTGATCTTTTAATGTTTATTATTATTTATGTGTATAGATATTTTGCCTGCATGTATGTCTGTGCACCACGTCCTATAACCACAGAGCCAGAGGAGGGCCACAGATGATCCCCGGGGACTGGAGTACGGATGCTTGTGAGCCATCATGTGGGTGCTCTTAACCATAACCATCTCTCCAGCTTTGTAATCATGTCAGTATTGGTTCACTTTATTTTGGCTCTGCTGTTAGGTGCACATTTAAAATCATTCAGGAGTGCCATCTGAGAAGACCTTTTGTAAAGACAAGAAAGTGTTACCAGTGATGGTGCACACCTTTAATCCCAGCACTAGGGAGGCAGAGGCAGGCGGATCTCTGAGTTTGAGGCCAGCCTGGTCTACATACCAAGTTCAAGGCTAGCCAGGGCTACACAGAGACACTTGGTCTCAAAAAACAAAAACAATTTTTTTTTCTGAACTTTTCAATATGCTAACCGTTCCTGGCCATTCTAAGCTCTTGAATTTGTAAATATGACTGAGGGACAATTCACTTTAAATTTAAAATTGAACTACATGTAGCTAGTGATTGTGTCGGTTCATAGTTTCGTGGTAAATTAAACATTGTTATTACTGTTTTCCCTTGATGACACTCATGTGCTAGCGTGTTTTAGTTAATGTTTCCCTTTACTTTGGGTTTCATACTGAAAGAAGGTCTTTGTGTTTGAGGCACATCTCATGGAGTCCAGGCTGGCCTCACGCTCGCTAGGTAGAAGAGGAGGACCTTAATTGTTGATCATTTTTATCTTCTCTGTGCCAGAGTTCCTGGGGTTTGTGTGGTGCTGGGCTCAAACCTAGGGCTTCACACTGCACACACTGGTGCGCCTGCCTCTGCCTCCCTGTTGCTGGCGTGCACCACTACCATAAAAAACCACTTTCTTGTCTTTACAAAAGGACTTAATCAGGTGGCACTTTGGAATGATTTTAAATGTGCACCTAAGAGCAGAGCCAAGATAATATGAACAGCTGGGCGTCCATTCCACCAAGTGGGCTACATCTCCAGTCCTTGGGTTTCTTCTTTCTCTTCTTTCTTTCCATTACCTCTCTCCCTCTCTATGTATGTATTCATGTGTGCTTGGGATGTATGTGTATATACATGTTTGTGGGTAGGTGTGAATTGGCATGGCTAAACATGTTTGTGTGTGGTATATGTATGTATACATGTGTGTAGCATATATTTTTTGTGTGCAGGTGCATGTGGAGACCAGAGGTCAACATGGGGTGTGTTCTTTAGTCCTTCTAAAGTATTTTGGAGACAGGTCTTTCACTGAACCTGGAACTCACCAGTTTACCTAGACTAGCTGGCCAGTGAGCTCTGAGGACACCTCTCTCGGCTTCCCGAGTGCTGGGACTGTAGTGTTCCAGAACTTCAGCTCCTGGCTTTTATGTGCTGCTGGGGTCCACACGCAGCTCACTGTGCTCATCTGACACATACTCTACCTGAGCTGTCTTTCCAGGAATAACTTTGTTTCTTGTTTCTACTTTTTCTGATTGTGGTAAAATATGTCTGGAATAGCATTTCCCATTCTGACAGCTTTAAGCTTACAGTTTCAGACACCCTTCCTTATTTTTTTCCCCAAGACAGGGTTTCTCTGTGTAGTCCTGGCTGTCCTGGAACTCACTCTGTAGACCAGGGGGGCCTTGAACTCACAGAGATCTGCCTGCCTCTGCCTCCTCAGTACTGGGATTAAAGGCATTTGCCACTGCCTGGTCCCTAATTTTTTAAAATTTAGAAATAATTTCAAGTTTACAGAAAAATTACAAAGAACACCCATGTAAGCTCTATCCAAGTTACCTTTTGTGAACACTTTGCTTTTTATTTTTTTTAATTTTTTAATTTTATTTTATTTGGTTTTTCGAGACAGGGTTTCTCTGTAGCTTTGGAGCCTGTCCTGAAACTAGCTCTTGTAGACCAGGCTGGTCTCAAACTCACAAAGATCCGCCTGCCTCTGCCTCCCAAGTGCTGGGATTAAAGGCATGTACCACCACCGCCCGGCTATTTTTTTCTTTGAAAAAAAAAAAGGTCTGACTATGGAGGTGAGCAGGTACTCATCATGTGAAACTTGGTGTGTGTGTCACTGTGCTGGCTTTTGTTAGCACTGGCATTTTTTCTTTTCAAACGGTTTCCCTCTGTAGCCTGGACTGGGCTCCAGCTCCTAGACAGCTTGCCTTTACCTCTCAAGTGCTGGGTTGGATATCAGGCATGTGCCAGCATACCTAACTCATTTGCCCTTTGCATGCACATGTGTGTGTATCTGTGTGAACACATACATGTTATGTTGTTTTTTAGAACCATTGAGAGAAAGTTGCCTTTTTCCTGGTCCTTTTCTTCTAAATATATTACCTAGGCATGAAGGTGTTCTGATGCATGGGGATTAAGTCAGTACCTTAATTTACCTTCTGTATTGCAGTTTTGTCAACTGATCCATAAAGTAAATCGTCTATAACTTTGCTTTCCATCCAGGAGAGGATCCAGGCATCTGCACTGCTGGTTTAGGTCTCAGGTGTCTCCCTTTAATCTGGAATAGTTCCTCAGTCATCTTTGTCTCTGAACACTGACATGTTTTGAAGAATCCAGTCCTCTAAAACTTTAGCCAGGCTGTGGTGGCACATGGCTTTAATCCCAGCACTCGAGAGGCAGAGGCAGGTGGATCTTTATGAGTTCAAGGCCAGCCTGGTCTACAGAGTGAATACCAGGACAGCCAGAGATACACAGAGAAATCGTCTTGAAAAAAAATTTTTTTCAATAGTTGCTCACTTTGTGTGGGTTAGGGCTCAGGCTCTGGGATCATCACACTAAGTGGTAACTGTCAGAATGTTTATCTCCTATCTCCCCACCCCCACCCCAGTTCTGGGGTTTAAACTGGGGGCTTCTAGTGCTAAGCATATGCTCAAACACTAAAATCCCCATGCCCAGTGATGTTAAGTCTGAAAACCTGGTCAAGGACAGTTAATACTTGTCTCTTGCCTCTGTTAACAAGCTGTAGGGGGAGCTGTTCACAGAGGGCTAGTCATTCTCAGGGCACTTCCTTTTATTCTCCTTTCACACATCCCAGGCTGGCCTCAAGCTTTAGACGTCTCTGAGGATGACCTTGAACTTGTTCCCTTCACCTCAACTCCTGTTACTTACCGTGCTCAGTTTTATACTGTATGGGGATGAAACCATGGGCTTCATGCATGGTAGGCAAGCATTCCACCAGCTGGGCTACATCCCTAGCTCTCTTTCATCTAAAATATTTTTACTAAAGGAGCTGGAGAGATGGCTCAGCAGTTAAGAGCACTGGCTGCTCTTACAGAGGACCTGGGTTCAATTCCCAGTATCCACACAGCTGCTCAAAACCATCTGTAACTCCAGTTTCACAAGATCTGATGCCCTTCAGCCTCTTGAGGGGATCACACACACAAGCAGTGCACAGACATACATGCAGACAAAATATTCATACACATAAAAAAGATAAATTTTAAAGTATTTTCACAATGATAAATTTCAAACATATACAAACAGCATAAACTCCAGAATACCAAGATATGGCCCAGCACCACGTTCTCCTCCTCTTTCTAAAGACAAAGGTGTCATCACTCTCAAACCCCTTAGAAGTCACAGACCTTCCCAGAGTCATCAGCTGTGCATGTTCCTGTTTCCCTGATTGTCCTGAGTTTCTGTCTTATTCTTGCTTACTTTGTTTAGTGGGGATCCAAACGAGCCCAGGCATTGCTCTGGTGGTCAATCAAGTTTAACATCTTCAGTCTAGGTCCTGCTGTCCCTCTCTCCCTTAATGGCTATTTGTGAGGAAGTAGGGTTGCAGGTTTGTCCTTTGGGATGCTAAGGGAGACCCGCAGATTTCCACATCAGCAGGCTCTTTAGTACAATCAATTTTTGTTTGTTGCTTTGAATTTTGGTTTCTGGGGATAGGGACTCAGGTAGTTCAGGCTGCGCTCAAGCTCTCTATGTCACCAAGGATGACTTTCAACTTCAGATCCATCTCTCTACTTCCTAAGTGTGGGATTGCAGGCATTTGCCATCATACCTGATGTATGTGGTGTAGAGATGGGACCCAGGGCTCTGTGTATACTAGGGTCGGTATTCCACCAACCGAGTGCCATCCCCAGCTCCTTATGTCTGCCACTTCATTGGCGCTTATGAAATAGTGAAACTCTAGTTTGTCATTGTTCCTGCATATGTGAGCAGGATGCTGTCTCTCTAGAGAAGCTAGCTTTTAACTAGCTGCTAGGTTCTTTTTTTTTTTTGCCAGGAAAGCCTGGGCCTGCCCTCTTCCCTCTAGATCTGTTTTTGTTTTGGGTTTCTTTTGTAGCTCTGGCTAGCCTAGATTACTCTGTGTACACCAGGCTGGCTTTGAACCCAGAGAGCCTCATGCCTCTGCCTCCTGAGTGCTGGGATTAAAGGTGTGCACCACCACATCTAACAACTATTTTTGTTTGTTTGTTTGTTAAATTATGAACTGATTCTCTGGAATACTCCAGAGATGATCAGTGAGGTCTTTAGATATATGGCAGTGTCATCACAAACCCACAATGTAAACTGCTGCCTTTGTTTTTACTACCTCAGCCCTAGCCCCATTATTCCTCCACTCTCTTCCCTAGGTCAGAACTACCCAGTCTTGGACATGGGACCACATCGGCGACTTCAGTGGACATGGCTAGGCCGGGCTGAGCTGCAGTTTGGGGACCAGACCCTGCATGTGTCCACAGTGCAGATGTGGCTGCTGTTGAATTTCAACAAGACTGAGGTTCCTCAGCCCCTCCTCTCTCTGCCCGAGTCTCTGGCCCCTCCCTCCCCTATTTCCTTTCCTCTTCACTCCATGGGCACTGTTTCTCCTCACCAGGAGGTGTCAGTAGAGACCTTGTTGAAGACGGCTGACCTCTCTCCAGAGCTTCTGCAGCAGGCACTTCTGCCCCTTATTGCTGACAATGGTCCTTTGACCCTGGAGGAGGCTCAGCACTTTCCACAGACGGGTAGGTCAGCAGGGCCTGGGCTGAGCCTCTGAGGCTTGATGGAAGGAGGTCCAGAGGTTGGGGGGAGTATCTGGGGAATGAGAATGTGGTGGGATCCTCATTCATGTGTCCCTCCCTGTCCTTGGGTACCTGACTGGGGACCGGATTCCAGGGATGCTGCGGCTTCGTGAGCCTAGGTCCCAGCCCCATGAAGAGGTCCTGTGGCTGATACCTCCCCAGACGTATTTCAGTGTAGAAAAGGATGAGGGCCGGACCCTGGAACAGAAGAGGAACCTCTTGAGCTGTCTTCTTGTCCGCATACTCAAAGCCCATGGGGAGAAAGGCCTCCACATTGATCAGCTGGTTTGTCTGGTAGGCAGAAAGGACCACATCCTGAGGACAGGGTCATGCCTGGGGTTGGAGATGGAACCAGAGATCAGCACAAGAGAAATTAACCTCTTTCAGTAGGAAACATCCTTGGGGTAACATTCCCACCTGGTTCTTCTTGTTATGTGTGTATGACATTTGTATGTGTATCCTCGTGTGTGTGTGTGTGTGTGTGTGTGTGTGTGTGTGTGTGCATGTGCAGATCAGAGGACAACCTTGAGTGTCTGTCCTCACCTTCCAACCTTGTTTGACACCAGCTTTCTTGTTTGTTGCTGCATGTGTGAGCGCCTGGCTCTTGTGTCTCTGTCTCCTTTCTCTCCTTCGGGATTCACACACGCTGCTCTCCAGACTTTGTGTAGGTTCTAAGGATTCAGACTCAGGAGCAAGCACTTCATTCCGCTGCCTCTGCAGCCCTCCTTCTGGGTTCTCTGTCCTGACACGAGTGCTTGCCATGTGTGTGATTGAGTAACTTGGTCCTCAGCAATAGTATAAATAAAATTAATATGAATATTAACTTATACGACTACTAACTTTTGATGTTGGATGGGTGAGAAAAGTGAGCATGAGAAGGCCTTACCTGGTCTCATGACCAGTAGGCACTGGTGGCGCCAGGTATTGAACCTGTGCAGGCTGGCTTCTTGGGTAAGTGTGATCTGCTTGTTTCTCCCCATCCAGGTTCTGGAGGCCTGGCGGAAGGGTCCCAATCCACCTGGGAGCCTGGGCCACACTGTTGCCAGGGGCGTGGTCTGTTCCAGCACTGATGTTCTCTCTTGCATCCTGCATCTCCTGGGCCAGGGCTATGTGGAACGGCGAGATGACCAGCCCCAGGTCCTGATATATGCCACCCCAGAGCCCATGGGGCCCTGCCGGGGTCAGGCAGATGTCCCCTTTTGTGGCAACCAGAGCACTGAGACCTCCAGACCTAGGTAGCCACCCCTCCCTCTATCCACTTTCCATGGGTGAGAAGGGTTATGGGGCCAAAGCCCTGTAAAAGTCACTTGTATAAAAACATTTTCCTGATGATCCCCAGCAGCCAGAAGCAGGCAGATCTCTGTGAATTTGAGACCAGCCAGGGCTACAGAGTGACACCTGTCTCAAAAAAAACCCAAACTAATCAAACAAAACATCATTTCCAGTCTGTCCTGCCCATTTTCCTATCTCTATTTCTCCTACTTGCTAATTTTCACCCTCCCCTTCTCCATCCCTCCACCCCCACCGCTCAATGCCTTGCCAATCAAGGGTCTTGACGTCTGTCTCCATCCTCCTGGAGCCAGCCCTTGGGCACGAGACCCAGATGTGTTGACGTCACTCTTCGTGAGCAGATTTGGTCTGTGCTGTAATGTGCACACAGCACTAGCGGTGCACTTGCCTTGGGATGTGCAAAGCTCCAGGAAGCTGTTCTGCTTGGGAGTTGGCTGGAGGCTGTTTTAGGTTGCCAGTACCCCTAAAACTTCCAACCTCAAGTGCATCCTCCTAGTGTGTTCAGCATTGTTGTTGGTCCTTGGTGCCTGCCTGAGGTGTGGAATGAGTTCTTTGACTTCTCACACCTTATGAGTGTTATGTGTGGCTGAGTGCAGATCTGACTCAGCCATTCCTTCTGTAATGCCCAGACTGTTGGTGCACACGTTACACT
The DNA here is from genome assembly GCA_028555095.1 of Dicrostonyx torquatus. Taxonomy (NCBI): domain Eukaryota; kingdom Metazoa; phylum Chordata; class Mammalia; order Rodentia; family Cricetidae; genus Dicrostonyx; species Dicrostonyx torquatus. The sequence continues at coordinate 1,702,771 of JAQHUG010000041.1, forward strand.
TCGCATAGGAAGACTTGAGACAGGCTGCTTGCATTCTGACAATGGACTATCCTCTTCATTAGAAGTCATTTATCACTCCGACCCCTACCTACTGGCCTACAATGCCACCAGTCATTGCTCAGCAGCCAACCCCACACCTACCCAGTGCTTCTGTGAGGGCTCTGCTCCCCTAGGAGGTTCAGGTGGTTGTATGTAGGCTGCTGAGACAGTGTAAGCGCTGGGTCCTATGTGGGAGCTGGGAGATAGCTAAACAGTGGAGACACTAAACACTGTGCTTCTCTCTCCCTCAGCCCTGAAGCTGTGCTAGCCCTGGCATCTCTACAGCTGCCTGCAGGCCGTACCATGAGTCCCCAGGAGGTAAAAGGATTGATGGCGCAGACGGTACGGCAGGTGCAGGAGACGCTGAACTTGGAACCAGATGTAGCCCAGCACCTTCTGGCACATGTCCACTGGGGCACTGAGCAGCTGCTGCAGAGCTACAGTGATGACCCAGAGCCCCTGCTTCTTGCAGCTGGGCTGCAAGTGCCGCAGGCGCAGGTCGTCCTCACACGTCCAGACCACTGCCCTGTCTGTATCAGCCCCTTAGGACCCAAAGACGACTCGCCCTCCCTCTGCTGCCAGCACTGCTGCTGTAAGGTGAGCACAGGGCCTCTCCTTCCCTGCCTTTCCACTTGGTTGACCCCAAACTTAGGATCTCCAAACTTTGATGATAAATTCAGGAAAGAAGATAAGCTTGGGTGATGTCATACAAAGTGACTGGCTAGGGTTACATTGAGGATATCAAGGGAGGCCTTCTAGGAGATGACATCTTATGAGAGAGGGCTATAACCAGAGAACAGCAGGCTGTGTGTGGCAGCTAATGCTGTCTGTTTAGATGGTGATTTGTGGAAAACCATGATGGGTTTTAAGCAAGGTGATGATACCTTATTTACACTTTTTTTTTTTTTGAAGACAGGGTTTCTGAAATTCACTCTGCAGACCAGGCTGGCCTCGAACTCACAGAAATCTGCCTGCTTCTGCCTCCCAAGTTTGGGACTAAAGGCGTGCGCCACCACTGCCCTGCTTTATTTAAACTTTTGAAAACTTACTTGGGAGCTGGGGAGACAGCTCAGCAGATAAAAGATGCAGCGTGAGAACCAGAGCCCACGCAGAAGCCAGCTTAGGTTAAGCAAGGGTAGGCATGGTAGGCTGCCTGTTATCACAACACTCCAGAGGCAGAGACAGGATCCCTGGGGCGAACTGATGAGCTAAACTAGTCAGGATTGGTGAGCTTCAGGCTCAGTGAAGAAAGTGAAGACCGGTCAAAGATGTCACCAGATGTCAGCTTTGGGCTTATACCCCACATGAACAGACACATACGTACCCATTCAGATGTACCTGCACCCATACAGACACATGAGCACCCGTACAGACACACACCTGTACTCATACAGACACAAGAAGACCCACACAGACACACCTGTACCCATATAGACAAACACACATACAGACGCACAACTGTACAGATACACATCCGTACAGACGCACCTCTACCCATACAGACACGTAAGTACCCATACAGACGTACCTACACCCATACAGACACACGAGCACCTGTATAGACACACGCACACCTGTACAGACACACGCACACACCTGTACAGACACACACCTGTACAGACACATATCCGTACAGACACACACCCCATATAGACAGACACACGCACACCTGTACAGACACATGAGCACCCGTACAGATGCATGACGCATGCACACCCATAGACACACATGCACCCACCCATCAACAACAAAGCTAACCCTTTAGCTGCTATGTGGAGAGTGTTATGTAAAGACAAGATGCTCTTTGGACTTGTGTGGTGTTGACAAGGCAAGTAGATGGACTTTGATATGTTTGCAAGTAGAGCCCACAGTACTCAGTGTGGTAGATGTTCGGGCTTCAGGTAGGAGGATCAAGACAGTCCTTTGTTTTTGAGCTAAGCATCTGGCTGGATAGAATGTGCCACTTTTACTATGTTTGAGAGGATTTGGGGGCAGGGTATTGAGTGGAAACTCAGTCACAGCTGTGTAAAGTGTGAGTTGCTCAGTGGGCATTATGTGGGAAAGGCAGCTAGCCAGTGGGATTTGGGATTCAGTGGTAACACTACAGAAAAAGAATGGACACCCCCCCCAGCAGAGATGCAGATAGGAAGCCTGCAAAATGTACCTGAGAACAACAAGCTGAGGTGGTGGTGGTGCCCATCTTTAATCTCAGCACTCAGGAGGCAGAGACAGGTGGATCTCTATGAGTTCAAGGCCAGCTTGGTCTATAGAGCTAGTTCTAAGATAGCTAAGATTACATAGAGAAACCCTGTCTCAAACAAAAATCAGTTAATTAAAAAGTTTCCAACCAGAGCCACAGCCGTGTGGCTCTCTGAGGGAGGGCCATTTATCAGGAGGCTCCTGCAGTTAAGGACACACAACAACCTGCTCTAGGGGGTGGCAGAACAACAGAAGAGTTTGGGAGACAGAAATTCTGGTGCTGGTAACTAGGGTGAGTTGAGGAGGCTGTGCTGTTGATCAGGACAGGGACACCACAATCAAGTCTGTCTGTAGGGACAAGAGCAAGTCTGTTTGAAGGTAAGCCCCTGAAGCCACAGCACTCTGAAGCTCCGTTTCCCCTTCTTGCTTGTGCTAATCATATACTCTACTGTGACAAATGTCTGTGAGAACTAGCTTAAGGGAGGAAAACTGGGTTTTAGTCTGCAGTTGGCTGCCTTCATTGTTTTCAGCCTGTAACAAGGCAGAAACATCAGGGTGGAAGGCAAGAGGATAACTGCTCACCTCATGCTGGTCAGGAAGCCCACCAAGCAGAAAAGGAACAAGGGACAAGTCATCCTTGAGAGGCACAGCCCCAGTGATCTGTGGCCAGCCACCAGTGGAGTAAACTGTTGGTCAAGACAGAACCCTCATGAGGCAGCCCCCTCACCAAAGCCTCACCACTTCCATCAGGGACCAATCCCTGAGCCCCATATGTCCTCAAAAACAGCTGCGATTTGGTCCCATCCCCCAAACCATGGTGTCTGGAAGGCAGGGTCAGCTGCAAGGTAGGTGTCGGAGCCTGCTGTCTCTGGCCTCCCATGAAGCCATGACGTGTGTGAGGCCGGTGGCCAGGACACCTGTCTGCATCAGCCCCTCCTCTGTCCTGGTAGTCTTGCTGGAATGAGTACCTGACGACCCGGATTGAACAGAACTTCGTGCAGAATTGTACCTGCCCCATTGCTGACTGTCCTGCTCAGCCCACGGGAGCCTTCATCCGTGACATGGTCTCCTCCCCAGAGGTCATCTCCAAGGTATCCCGTCCTGCCTGAGGCCCCAGAGGACAGGCTGGCCTCCAGATGCTAGGAGCATGTGGAGCCTCCTGGAGCCTCGTGCTCTCCCACCATTCATAGCAACTTGTGTCTGCCCACAGTACGAGAAGGCCCTCCTGCGAGGCTATGTGGAGAGCTGCTCCAACCTGACATGGTGCACCAACCCCCAGGGCTGCGATCGCATCCTGTGCCGCCAGGGCCTGGGCAGTGGGACCACCTGCTCTAAGTGTGGCTGGGCCTCTTGCTTCAGCTGTAACTTCCCCGAGGTGGGCACCCACTCCTTCCCTGCCTAGCACCTCCTCACACTCACTCACAACACACGTGAGGGGGCTTCCTTGTCTCCTGCTACCTGACTGAGTTGGCTGTCCTCACACTCCTCCCACCTAGGCACACTATCCTGCCAGCTGTGGCCACATGTCTCAGTGGGTAGACGACGGTGGCTACTATGATGGCATGAGTGTGGAGGCCCAGAGCAAACACCTGGCCAAGCTCATCTCCAAACGCTGTCCCAGCTGTCAGGCGCCCATTGAGAAGAATGAGGGGTGTCTGCAGTAAGAAGGGGTACAGGGGCTCTGGGAGCATGATGTGGGGGAGGCCGGCAGTAAGGAAGAAACTCAAGTTTACTGTGAAGTGCAGCAGATCCATTGCCCTCACTCACCGTCCCCCAGGGTCACCTCTTGATTCTTCCACCCAGGTTTTAAGTTCACTGTGTTGGGAAACCCAAATCAAGGTATCCTTAGCAGTGCTTGAGAAGATGGGACCTTGTCAGTGTGCACAGCCCCTGGGCACTCTGGGCACCCATATCCAGAGGTAGGCCCCACTGACTAGCTCGAATCCTCCACAGCATGACCTGCGCCAGATGTAACCATGGGTTCTGCTGGCGCTGCCTCAAGCCCTGGAAACCAAGCCACAAGGACTACTACAACTGCTCTGCCATGGTAAGGGGCTAGGCATGTTGGAGTCAGAGGCCCAGCCAGTCAGGACCAGCTGCGTTGGCCCTGGGACAGAGTTGTATGCCCTGAACAGTGGTAGAGCAGTCAGGACAAAGGTTCAGTGGGGACAGGCAGGAGCCTCTGAGCCTGAGATTCTGGAAACTGTACTGGAAGGACTGCCCCTCCCAGGTGACCAAAGAAAGCCCAGGAAGAACAGGGCAGGGTGTTCTCGGCAGGTACCAGAGCAGAGCAAGGAGTGTTGAGTGGGCCTGCCCTAACTGTGGCCAAGGACAAGCCTTGACATTCTCACGTAAAGGAAGGCTAGTGAAGGGACTGTCAGGAGAATGACATGACAGTCACCTGGGTGAAGTGTAGAGAACCCCAGCCTATTAGAGCAGCACCCAGCAGCCCTTCCATGTGTCCTTACCAGGTGAGCAAAGCAGCCCGCCAGGAGAAGCGGTTTCAGGACTACAATGAGAGGTGCACTTTCCATCACCAGGCCCGGGTGAGCAGTGGGCAGGGGTGGGCGGGTAAAGTCAGGGAGACTTTATTGCATTGGTGACTGCATTGGGAGGGCCAGCTGGAAGCTGCATGGCATGTGGCCCTCACAGGCTGGGACTGCACTGTCCTCCTATAGGAGTTTGCTGTGAACCTACGGAACCAGGCCTCTGCCATCCACGAGGTGCCCCCACCCAAGTCCTTCACCTTCCTTCACGATGCCTGCCAGGCCCTCGAGCAGGCTCGAAAGGTTGTAACAGTGGGGAAGGCACACGGGAGAGGTATGCCAAGGGGGCTGAGTGGGCTTGGATGGAGGAGCCAGAAGAGAGGAAGTGGAGGTGGAGTTGCCGGGGACTCAGGCGGGATGCACTGACCTGATGGGGTCTCCTCTAGGTGCTGGCCTACGCCTGTGTCTACAGCTTCTACAGCCAGGACACAGAGTACATGGATGTGGTGGAGCAGCAGACCGAGAACCTGGAGCTGCACACAAATGCCCTGCAGATCCTCCTTGGTGAGCCTGGCGCACCGATGCCCTGCCATCCTCTCCCCCTGTGCTAAGCATCCTATGCCCATCCAGGGAGTTAGCCAGAGAGAGCCCTTACATCCATCACTTCCCCTTTCCTCCCTTCATTCTGTGTGGCCTTCCCTCTCTTGGGTCTCAAGTCCATGACATAGGGTCCTGCATGCTTTTGGCAGTCTCTCCACACCCTGCCCTTGGTAGGTGAGCTTCATGAGTTTTGACAGCCATGCCCGGTACTTGGGAGATTCTCCATAGACATTTGTGGGAGGAAGGACTGGATGGGAGAAGAGAGCAGGCCCTGTGCTTCCCCTCTGCAGAGGAGACCCTGCTGCGCTGCCAGGACCTGGCCTCTTCCCTGCGCCTCCTTCGGGCTGATTGCCTCAGCACAGGCACGGAGCTGCTCCGGAGGATCCAGGAGAGGCTGCTGGCCATCCTGCAGCACTCCACCCAGGTATGGCTTTGCACAGTCCTGCCTGGGGTGCAGTCTTGAGGGGGAAAGGGGTATTAGGAGGCCTGGGCCAGTCTGCAGTGTCACTTAAATTACTGGGGTTTCTTACAAAGGAGTTGGTGTCCCCAGATCAGGGGTTTTGGGCCAGGTGCTCATCAGAATCAGTCAGCACTTTCTCAGACCAGACCCCTGCACGTGGGGATCAGCGCAGTCTCTGGAATAAGGGATCTCCAAGAGTCTTGCCCACTCTGGTACAGAGGTGTGGAGCCCAAACTATGAACCTTGTTCTTGGGTCATTTGCTGCCTGTTTAGCACTGGGCAGAGATTGCTGGGTGCCTGCCCGCCCGCCACTGTCCTCTCTCCTGGAGCCTCAGGGAGTTAAACAGCAGGAGTGCCCATGGGAGGCTGGCTCTCAGGAAACATCAGTGGAAAGAATGCCAGGCCAGAGGCCTGGTGCCCTCTGCTCTTCTGTTCCTCAGGCTCTCCTGTCTCTTTGTCAGGACTTCCGGGTTGGATTGCAGAGTCCATCCGTAGAGGCCCGGGAGGTGAAAGGATCCAACGTGCCCAGCAATCAGTGAGTAGGCTGGGCAGAACCTGGGAGAGGGCAGCAAAAATGCAGGCTTCTCAGGATGAGTGTGGTGGCTCTTTCTAGGCCCCAGGGCTCCTCGGGGCTTGAAGCAGAAGATGAGGAAGAGGAAGAGGAGGAGGATATGCCTGAGTGGCACCACGAGTTTGATGAGGAACTAGACAATGACAGCTTCTCCTACGATGAAGAGTCTGAGAACCTGGACCGAGAGACTTTCTTCTTCGGTGATGAGGATGACGACGATGAGTCTTATGACTGAGGGGACAGGAAACACCTGGAGCACCCAGGCAGGGCCATGGGTGGGGGTTCACCCTCCACTGTCATGTGAGAGGGGATTCCCAGTGTCTGCAGCACCTTCTGTTCACTGAATAAACTTCTTTTTCACATATGTCTTTGGAAGCAAGCCAAGCACTCCCCTGGTGTTCTCTGATAGCCACTCTTTAAAATAATCTTTTAATAGTGTGTGTGCACGCGTGTGAGTGTGTGCACATGCTGTGGAGAACACCTTTAGGGGTCAGTTCTCTTTTCCATGTAGGTGCTTGGGATAGAGCTCGTCTTCAGGCTTGGGGGGAAGCATCTGTACCAGCTGGACCATCTCACCAGCCCGCCTTCATCTTTACTGCTTTCTTTAGACTTCCAGACTTTTCTATCCTAAGAAAAACCCCAAGCAGACTCATTTGACCTAAACTCACAAAGGGAAGCACAGGTCCTCACGGTCTGATTCAGAGATGAGAAGAATGGCCCACCCGCCCTCCTCCCATAGTTTTAAATGTTCTCCAGGGACCCAAAAGGCATGACAGGGTACCCTCCTTTTGGGGACCACTTTAAAGGGTCTTCCTGTACCCTAAAGTGAAGTGGGATGGAAAAGAAATGCTGTTTAGGACCTGTCCCACCCCTTCCACTCGAGATTGATTTTTGTTTTTTGAGTCTAACTGTCCTGGAACTCACTATAAAGACCACATTGACCTCTACCTCAGAAATCCATCTGCCTGTGCCTCCAGCGGGCTGGGACTGAAGGTGTGTGCCACCACATCCGGCTAAACAAACCTTTTTTTTACTACTAAGACTGGCTGGAATGATTCCGGAGAAGTGGGGGCAGGGGGAAGTGGATTTAACCAAGAGGGCCAAAGAGAAGGTTCAGCAGGTAAGAGCACTTGTTGCTCTTGCAGAGGTCATAGGTTCAGTTTTCAGCACTCACATGGTGGCTCATAACCATCTCTAATGCCAATACCGGAGAATCTGATGCCCTCTTTGGCCTCTGTGGGTGCCAGGTATGCATTTGGTTACATACATGCATGCAGTCAAAACACACACAAAAAAATCTTAAATTTATTTTAATAAAGTTGAGTTAGGTCAGATGCTTGGGTTATTGGAGGGAGCTTCCCCCCCAGGAGGATAAGCCTCAAAGTATCGATCGAGTATGGCATCCACCTCTCCTTCTGTGTAGTCCCACACCTGGATCCTCGAGCCATCTGCTGCACCCCGAATCATGGCAGAGAGCACTGGGGAGAGGGGAAGGAGAACTGACCCCATGCTCCCCACCGTGCCCCCTGCCCCAGCCCACCGGGAAAGGAAGAAATGGTATGAGGTTCCCAGAAAGCCACCTCAGGCTGGGATACTCACCTCGGCCAGACTGTGGTCGGAACAGGCACAGAATTTGCTTACCAAGAGCTACTGCCCAGCCTAGTTCATAGCCAACACCCAAGGATGGCTGTGTCACTTCAGCCACAACCACTGGAAAGAAAACCAAATAAGATTTAATACCTGGCACTTGTAAGGACAACAGGATGACAGCTATCTGCAGGGGGGAAGGAGTTCCTTCTAGGTATCGAAGCCAGGGATATCCCAGGAATTAGCATCACAGAGGAGCCTGCAAGGAGGAGGGAGGACTACTTACCATCTGCCTGCCGCAGCCAGGCCAGGTCTTGCTCATGAATGAGCTGGTCGCCCCCAGCAGCCTCTTCTCCTGTGGTTAAGAGAAAGCTGGTCAAGGATGTTCCCACCCCATCAGAACCCGGAACCTTGCCGCCCTTAATATCTACTCTGCTCAGGGAAGACAGAGGGACAGATGCGTGCTCCAGGACCTCCCAAGGCCAGCCCAGGAAAGGAGTCTGTCAAAAGGGGTGAAGAAGGAACAGCCACAAGAAAAACCCAATCCTATGCAAGGTGGCACTAGGAATCCAAGCAACTGCGCTTGTTCAGAGGGTCAGGATCACAGCTTCCAGCTTGAATAAATGCTACTACTGTTCAGGACAAGAAGGGCATGCTGATGGCAGAGCAGAAACTTCACTTGTGAGCTGAGGATAGCAACACACATCAATAATCCCAGCCTTAGGAGGCAGAAGCTGGCAGACCTCTGCGACAGCCAGGGACATATAGACAGACCCAGTCTCAAAAACAAAACAAGCCGGGTGGTAGTGACACACGCCTTTAATCCCTGGAGGCAGAGGCAGACAGGAGGATCGCTGATTTTGAGGTCAGCTTGGTCAGCTGGAACAGAGCCAGGACAGCCAGGGTTATTCAAAAGAAACAAAGAAGTAAGAAGCTGGGTGTGGGCACTGTAGCTGCAGAGGCAGAAGGGGGAGTTCAACATCACCCTCTGCTGCGCAGCCAGTCTGAGGTCACTGGGTTTACGTGAGAAACACAGTTCTCAAAAAAAGAGCAAGAAAAGTAACAAGTGAGAAACAACAAAGAGCAGAACTCTGTGGTCTTTGTTGTCTGGTTTTTCTTTGAGACTGTCTAACTATTGTAGCCCAGGCTGGCCTGGAACTCTACCTGCCTCCACCTCCAGAGCTGGGATTGGAACTGAAGGTTGAGGCCTATCAACCAAATGCACCAGGAGCTTGCCAATCACAGCAAAACAGGTCCTTTTCAATCCCTAGCATCTCTGCCTTGTGAGTCTTTGCTTTTATTATTATTATTATTATTTTTCAAGACAGGGCTTCTCTGTAACTTTGGAGCCTGTCCTGGAACTAGCTCTCGTAGCCCGGGCTGGCCTCGAACTCACAGAGATCCGCCTGCCTCTGCCTCCTGAGTGCTGGGATTAAAGGCGTGCACCACCACTGCCCGGCCTCTTTGTTTTTAAAAAGGTTCTCCCACAATTGCATTAGACCCCACAGCTTATGAATCTGTTCTTGAGTGGGACAAAGGAAAACCACTTCAAAGTTTTCTGAGCAGAAGTATGAGTTCTAGGTACAACTTTGAAGGTGGGAGAGTGAGTGGCAGGAGTCCAGGCCAACCCATCAAAGCCTCACTGGCCATATGCAAGGGTGTATAGCCATATACCTACGGGTGTAAACATTGCAGCTCACATGGAAAGGGATACTGGCAGTCTGGAGCCAAGGAACACTAAGTTTTACAGCTCGGGTGGAAGAGTAACCTGGCAATCCGGAGCCAAGGAATGCCACAGGTTATAGCCTAACAGCTTACACGCCCTGCTCCATGGAGAGGCTTCCCAATGTAACAGCTCGGCTCTCGCAGGGGAGGGTTTTTGCAGTTCTTCTCGGGTCCTCCCGAGTGGAGCGGAGGATTTCCCCAGCGAAGTGTTACAGCCTGTTCTGCTCCATTCCTGTGAATAAAGATCTTACCCTAAACCTCATTCATTTATTGGGAGAAAGAATCCTGGAGAGTGGCTGCCTCTGCCAGGGTGGAAAAAGGCAGAAAGAAACTGAACAGGTCTAGGCTTATATAGAGCTTTCTTAGGAGCGGAGCTTTTGCAAGGAGATTTTCAGGGTGGGAATTGGTCAGATTTCAGTCCCTTGAGCCGAGATTGGCTAGATCTCATCCTCAGGGATTGGTTGGTTTTCTGCTTAGTTGGTCAGAGGCAGATTTGGCTCTGGTTTCAGGGCCAAAGTGTGTTTCTTTCACTGGCTCTTTTTAGCCTTTTGGCTCTAATTTCAGTGCCAGGGCGTATTTCTTTCACTAAACTCTGATTCTTTAGTCAAGGTGTGTTTCTTTGGCTCTAGCTAGAGCCTTCCTCAGCCAGTCAGTCCTAGCCTGCGGGTCCCTCACCTACAGGTTTCCTAGCCTGCCGGTATCCTAGGCTGCAGGTCCTTTTTTTAACTTTCAAGTCCTGAGCCAGCCAGTTCCTTAATCTAAAGACCCTGTAGCCTGCAGGTCCCCAGTCTGCGGGTCTCCAGCTCGGCCGCCTCACCTCGCGGGTCCGGCTCTGCAGCAGCCACGTGCTCGGTGAGCACCTTTCCATAGCGCCGCAGCCGCGAAACGATCCGCACATACAGTGCCTGGTCCTCGCGCCCACCGCGGATGCTCCCGCAGAAGTACACGGAGCAGCGGCCCTGCTCCGCCACCTCCACAGCCATCGCCGCCCGCACCCGCCAGCGCGAGGGGTCGCAGTCCCGATCACGTGATCTGGGAATGCGACTCGCGGCGGGAAAAGGGGAGCGCCTTTTACAAGTTTGCTCTTCCCGGATTGGCTCTTCCTGAGCCAACCCGCCCCTAGGCTCCTCCCCCGTGACCTGCCCCTCCCCAGCTCCCAGCTGCTCTAGCGGTTCAGGGCTCAGCCGGGTGTCCTCCAGCTCTGTAGTGGGTCTTTGGAAAGCTGTGATAGCGTCTCACTAATCTTTTCACAATTTAAAAAATTGTTAATTTGTTTTTTAAAACATTTTATTGTTAGCCGGGCAGTGGTGGCACACACCTTTAATCCCAGCGCTCTGGAGGGAGGGAGGAGTATCTCTGTGAGTTCGAGGCCAGCCTGGTCTACAGAGTGAGTTCCAAGACAGCCAAAGCTATACAGAGAAATCCTGTTGAAAAACAAAAACAAACAAAAAA
>JAQHUG010000041.1:1723560-1739382 GCA_028555095.1 Dicrostonyx torquatus
AGATGAAACAGTCGTACACATGCATATGGTGCTCAGACATACATACATACAGATGAAACAGTCATACACAAATGAATAAATAAATAAACATTAAAATAAGTGAAAAACAAAACATCAGCTCATCTGTTAGAATGGATTTCATTAAAAGAAAATTGTGAACCAGGAGTGGTGGCATATGCCTATAATCTCAAACTTCAGAGATGGAGGCAGGAAGATCAGGAGTTCAAGGCCAGCCTCACTAGGAACCTAAAATAGGATTAAAACCCACCCAATATGTGAAAATTCATCGCTGGGCCTAAGACCAATGACAACAGCTACATAGAAAATTTGAGGTCAGCCTGGGCTCCAGGAGGTCATGTCTCAAACAATAACAATAACAAAGCAACAACTAAAAATTATTCCAAAATGATAAATAAATGCTGGCTGGGTCATGGGGGGCTGGGTCCTTTGGGCACGGCGAGCGGGAATGTATGATTTAGAAGCTATAAAGAAAGAGTGAGGTTTCTCAGAGGACTAGAAAGGAGCTCCATATGGGCCAGAGATCAAGGCTATGGGTGTGTGTACTAAGGAATTTAAATCAAGGGGCTGGAGAGATGGCTCAGCAGTTAAGCACACTTACTGCTCTTCCAGAGGACCAGAGTTCATATCCCAGAACCCACACGGTGGCTCAAAACCCCCTGTGACTCCAGTTCCAGGAGTTTAGATCTGCTTTCAATCGCGCACCAGGAGTCTGCATAGACTTACATGCAGACAAAACAACCTTCCACATAAAATAAGTAAGCAAAATCTTTTTTATGTGAAATCTTTTTATTGTGTGTGTTTTGAAACAGGGTTTCTCTGTGTAACCGTGGCTGTCCTGGAACTTGCTCTGTAGACCAGGCTGGCCTTGGACTCACAGAGATCCACCTGCTTCTGTGTCCCAAGTGCTGGGATTAAAGGAGTGTGCCACCACTGCCCGGCACAAAATCTTTTTTAAAGGCATTTAAATCAAAATGTTGCAGCACGTGCACTTCATGTGCTTTGCGGTGCCAGGCGCAGTGGATCGGCACCCAGTGAGTGATGTTCAGAAAAAGACGAATGGTAGCAGCAGCAAGAGAGCAAACAAGAAAACGAACCTCAAAGCCCCAAACAGCAACAACAAAAACAAGAGCAACGCTTGCTCCTAACCACTGAGCCCGCCCCTCCAGCCACAAGACCCTGACATTAGTTTTATTTGTATTTTTAAAATAAATTTAAAGGTTGAAAGAATGCTAAGTATGGAAATAAACAGAAAAATATATGACCGATTGTCAGAAGATTGAAATTGAATTACCCAGAAATTACTCAGACAATGAAGTTAGTAGATAAATACATTAAAACAGTAATAACCACTTCATTTTTTAAAAGTTACAAGAAAAACTAAATGTATTAAGAAATGTAAATGATCAGGGATTTCACCCAGAGCCCTGAATGCGCAAAGTAGGTATCCTCCTACCTGAGTGACATTCCAGCCCGTGAGATGCAGAAGACTTTTTCAAAAGACAGGGTCTCATTCTGCAGTCCTTGCTGGTCTGGAGCTCACTATGTAGACCAAGCTGTCTCAAATACACAGATATCTGCCCACATCAGCCTCCCTAGTGCTGGGATTAAAAGTGTGTACCAGATCACTGGCCTAGACTCTTCCCCTCCATTCTCATTCTCTTTGTCTCTCTCTCTCTCTGTGTATCTATGAGTGTGTGTGTAGTGTGAATGTATCTGTATATATATATATATACACACACACATATATATACATATATATTTGTGTGTGTATCCCTGTTGAGTGTGAGTCTGTGTGTATCTGTGGGTGTACCTCTGTGTGAGTGTGTATCTGTGTGTATCGTGTGTGTGTGTGTGTGTAGCCATGTATACCTGCATGCCACAGAACATATATGAGATCAGAGGACAACCTTTGGTACTTGCTTCTCTTCTTCCACCATGTAGGTTCTGGGGATTGAATTCAAGCCATCAGGTTGGGCCACAGGCTCCTTTACACACTGCCAGCCAAGGTCCTGCATTTGACAGAAAACCTGAAGAATTTGTCTTTTTGAGTCTGCTTGTTCACTTAACATGATAATTTCCAGTGGCATCCACGTTCCTGAAAATGTCATGATTTCATTTTAAATGTATTGTTATTGTTATATTACTAATTATATACTAATGTGTGTGCATGATGTATACACACGAGTGTGGGAGTGTGTGTGCCAGGTTGCATACATGCTTTGTGCATACGTGGGGGCCGGAAGACAACTTTTGGGAGTCGTTCCTCTCCTCCCACCATGTGTTCTAGGGTTAGAACTTAGGTTTTCAGGTCTCCGAGGTGAACGCTTTTACCCATCAAGCCATCTTCCCAGCTGTGTGTGTGCCTGTGCACAGGTGTGGAGGCCAGAGGATCTCTTCTATAATAGCTCTGGGGTAGGCTGTTTCTTTCACTGACCCTGGAGCCAGATTGGCCAATGAGCTTCCCCAGGGCTATGTCTGAAGATCCACAGCTCCTGGCGTTTGACACGAGCGGTAAGATCCAAACTCAGGTCATTGTGCTTACTCCATAGGGTGCTGAGAAGAGATTACATGAGCTAGTGCATCTGGCAGGTGTAGCTACTGCTGCTGTGGTTGCTGTTGGAGATGCTCCCTCTGCGTTTGCGGAAGATGTAAGTGATGGAAGAAGGAACCGAGAGATGCAGGGCATAGAGTATATTCAGAGACTATTGAGTAATCCCATCTGCCAGAAGAGTAATAGCCTTATGGGTGCATGTTGAGAAGTTTTTAATGTCACAATAAAGAGCATGTATCTTGTTTGGAAAGCAATAAGAAACAATGACAGAATTTGTCAGTAGTTGGAAGAATGGGCCAAAGAAAGAGAAGGTAAACCAGGAGAGAAGGCACGTGCAAGACGAGGAGAGGGTTACAGGTGGCGTTTCCAAATGTGGGGTGGCGTCAGTAGAGACCATGACAGAGACATATGGGAAGGATGGATCCAGGTAGAAAAAGGGCTACAGAAGGAAGTACGATGGGTATGTGGAGGATGGAATCGGGGGTCAGGTGAGGCTAAAGGAGTAATGGGGATATTCTCGGAACTGGGGGAGATAAAAGGTGATGGAGACAAGTGAGGTTTCTGGGGACTGGTAAGGAGCCTGCAGGCAAATGAACTGCATAGATGAGTTAAGAAGCCCCGGTAGCTCTTACAGGATCATCTGAGAGTGTTCAGGCAGGGTCTCGGGGGGCAAAGTGGAACGTGATGTCAGAAAAACGGCAGTGATGTAAGGGCTGGGCGGTGGGGCGGTGATGTCAGGGCTGGTGCTGATGCTGGCGGCGCAGTGCATTGTGGGCAGCTCCCCACTCCGCTGCTACTGCTGCTGCTGCTGCTGCTGCTGCCGCCCGCCGCCACCGTCGCCTGAGGAGGATCGGGGCCGGGCCGGACCGGGATGGTTGGGGTCGGGAGGCCACCGCCGCCGCGGGAGAGAGCGGGCCGCCCAGCGCCGCACTGAGCCGCCCCCGCCCCGCCCCGGCCCCGGGGGATGCGCCGCCCCGTGCCGCTGTCTTCACCGCCGCAGCCGCAGCCGCAGCCGCAGCGGACACCGAGCAGGTGAGGCGGGGCGGGGCCGGGCAGGCGGGCTGGGGTCCCTTCTGGGGTCCATAGGGCCTCCCGCCGGGCTCACCTCCACTGCTTGGCTACCATCCGGCAGCGGTCTTCGTCGCCGCCGCCAGGAGATGGGACGCTGGCCTACACTGCCTGGGCCGCAGCCTGAGGCCTGGAGCCGCTCCCTGCCCCCGCACAGACCCACCCTCCCCAGCCCGTCCTTCTTGCCTCTCCTCACAACCCCTCCCCCAGCCCTTGTCCCTATGATTTCCCTCCTCACTCTCCTGTCATCTCTGACAGGTCATCCAGCTGTCTCTAGACCCTCACTCGCATCCTCAGTTCCTCCCTTTCACCCACCAGCCTCCCTTTTTATTCTCCAACTGTGCCCAGAAGCCCCTCCGGTGGTCCTGTCACTCCATCATTCCGTCCCTGCCACCATGATCTCCTGTCTCTTGTCTTACCTACTCCCTCCCCTCATCCTGTCACTCTGACAGGCCCTGTTCCCTGCACTCTCCTCCTCACCTCTTTTCTCCTGTTCCCATGGCTCCTCATGGCTTTGCCTCTCCTGACCTGGCCTCTAAGATTCTTCACACCTTGCATAGCCACACATCAACTCTTCTGCTTCCAAACCACGATATGCTTCTAAACACTTAGCTCTCTCTCTCTCTGTTTACCCCACATTCTCATACATACACACAGCCATGCCTACACACGCATACACACACACACACACACACACACACACACACACACACACACACACACACAAAGGGACCTCAGAGGACAGTAACCAAGCAGCCAAGCTTGTCAACCCAGTCTGGGATAACTTGGGTCCACGGAGGCATCTTCTGGGAAGGGTGGTGGATAGGGTGGCCAGGTCTTTACCCCCTCCACCCATTCCAATTTTCCCAAGTATCAAGTGTGAGCCGCACACAGATTGTCCTTATCCACCTGGAGAGCCCACCAGACAGGACTGAGGTCCCTCCAATTCTTCAACTTTTTAAATTATTGGTTTTTTTTTTTTCAGTACTGGGAACTGAATGTAGGACCTTGTGCTGACCGAGCTATAGCAAGATCTCTCAATCCCCCTTTGGGGTACCTTTTATTCACTTTGTGTGTGGAAGGTGTATGCATGCCACCGTGCACATGTGGCGGTCAGAGGACAAGTTGCATGGGGTCTGGTTCCCTCTTTTCAACACACGGCTATCAGGAATCAGACTCAGGCTATCCCATTAGACGGAGAGGGTCTTTTCCCACAGGACTGCCTTGGCAGGTCCCAGCCCCCTTTTATGGTGATGTTGGGAGTTGAAGCTGGTGCCTTGACCATGTTGGACATGTGCTCAAACACTGAGTTTCCTCCCCAGCCTGAATTGAACTCTTTTCCCTTTCCCCTGTGCTGGGGCTGGGGTTCATAGCCTCCTACACACAAGGATTAAGCTACAGCCCAGTTCCAGCTAAGGCCTCCTCCACACAAGTTTGATTGCTTCTCCAGTCTTTTTTTTTTTTTTTTTGCTTCAGTTTTGGTTCTGTTTTGTTTTCTTGTTTTCAGCCAGGGTATCTTGTAGCCCAGGTTGGCCTTGAACTTGCTGTGTAGCCAAGATTAGTCTCGAGTCCCTCATTCTCCTGCCTCCCCCTCCAGGGTTCTGGGGTCACAGGTGTGTGGTACCATGCTCAGCTGCCCCAGTCTGGTCTTGACCTATATTCCAGAACCCCATTCCGTTTCCTCTCATCTTGTCATTGTCCTTTCTGCCTTGCAAACCCTTGGTAGCCCATAGCCCTGGCATTGTGTGGATTTGGGAAACCAATTCAGCTCAGATATTTCAAAGAAAGCTAAAAAGGATTGGCAATGTTTTTCTCCATGGAGATGCTTTCTCTTCATGTCCCTGGTGGAGCACTGTGACCTGGAGATGTCTCAGGTCCCTTCCAACCTACCCTGCCCTTGTCAGGATGTCTAGATGCAGGACCTGAGAAGTTAGCCATCTCAAGGAGTTTCAGCTCCATGAAATAACCCCATTTACAAAGATGTTAGCTACAATTAGTAATTGCAGTGTTCCACCCCATTTACAAAGAACTTAGCCCTTTCCGGCCTCTCCCATGCCCAGTCCCCAGCCTGAATGATTTCCTTCACTCCTGTGTGTGGCTCTCCAGGGTCATGGTTAGAGTGTGGCAGAGAGCACATAGAGTATCTGTAGATGAAAGATGAGAAGAAAAGATGCTGGTTCCCAATTCTGGGCTGGCTTGGCAGGAATACCAGAAAGTCACCTTTGCTGGTCCCTTCTCTACACACGTGCACACAAAGCAAGACATCCACTCATACGAAGGGGTCCATGAACACAGCACACACATCTTTGGATAGCTTGTGTCTTAGTCCTCTGACGCTTGGGATGCTGTCTCCCATGTCAGCTTTTGTCCGCTTAAGCAGAAGTTGTCTTCTTCCTGGCTGACTCCACATGGATGTGGATATGATGTGCTCACCCCCGCCTACCCATACCTGTGGTTCTGTCACTCTGCCTCCCCTCAGACAGCACCCACTACTCTGCTCGCCCCCAGTTCAGTCTCCCTTGGCCCCTGTGGAGTGGACACTGAAGTCCACGGCTTGAGTCCATGGTCTTGTGGTCACTGTTGGCACATATCCTGGCATACAGACCAGGAAGTCTTGTGGCTGCCTGCGGGGTCAGCCTCCACTCTCTACAATCCATCTGCCTTCATTCCATCCTCAAGGGGCTGTTGTGCATGTCCTCATTTTCTCTGGTTGGCTGGCTGGCCACTCTGATAATGGCTTACCTGTAGATCTTTCCGTTCAGCCAGCCAGCAAAGCAGAGCTCCTCAGTTTTGTGACAAGTCTAGGTGTGGATGCTTGGGACCACAGGTAGAATGAGTGACTCAGGTTGTCATTTTTGGGTCTCAGCCTAGGATGTCCACTGGCTAGCACATCTTCCCCTCATTAGTTTGGAATGTCTCTATGGTAAACCCATGGCTTAGTCACACATCACTGCCCTCTCCTGTTTTCATCGTGTGTGTCCTGTTGCTGATTTTCATGCCTCCCTTTTGTGGCTTATATACCTCCCTTCCCCTGACCTCCATCATATCTCCCCAGTAACTCCTGTAGCATCAGCTCCCCCCACACACACACACACTCCGGCTTGGGAAGGATGCCTGCCAGCAGGATGGGGTTCCTTTCCACAGCTGTCAGGTGGTCTAGGGGGGCAGCCAGGCTGTTTACTGCCCTTCCTCACTCTCCCAGGTAGATGGCCCCCCAAGGGCAAGCCCTGCGGACACCCCTCCCTCCGGCTGGCGGATGCAGTGCCTAGCGGCTGCTCTTAAGGACGAAACCAACATGAGTGGGGGAGGGGAGCAGGCCGACATCCTGCCGGCCAACTACGTGGTCAAAGATCGCTGGAAGGTGGTGAGTGAGTGACCTAGCTGGGCAGAGGGAGGGGTCTGGGAAAGGAGAAGCAGAAATCTGGAGACTTCCTAAGACTGGTGCCCTTGGAGCCCTTACCCTAAGTGGTGTCCTCGATCTCCTTTGCATACTGATCAAATGTTATTATTTTTTTTTTTTTGTCCACACATTCTCCCAGTACCCTCTCTCCAACCCGGCTCCCTCTCACCCCTTCCTCGTGCTGGTCCAGCCTAGCCTGAACAACTCCTGGTTGGATGCCTAGGTGTGAGATGCAGAGCCGGTGGTGCGGAGGAGGATGGTGGGGGAGGGGGCTCCTTCTCTGCCGCACCTTGGGGAAGGACATTGAGTGAGCATGTGTTCCTCCGCTTCCGCAGAGGACGGAAAGGCTTGGGTCTGAGGAAAGAGGCCCTTCAGGCTGCTCCCACCGCATCCGCACTCCCTCTTCTCCATCCACCCTCCTCCCTACCCGGGTTCCTGCGGCAGGTGCAACATGCGAGACTCCATCTCCCAGCGTTCCATGTTCTTCCAACCCAGGACTTCAGGCTCCTTGGCCTGCTGGGAGTTGTAGTCCGAGTTTCTTTGTCGGGGGAGAATGATATCCTGGGTGGGAGGGGGTCACGTAAGGGTTGGGGCAGTGGTTGTGTCTAGGGAACCAGACCTACTGTCAGTCAGCCTCATCCAAACCCTTTTTTCTCCATCGCTTTAAAGCACCCTGGTGTCCTCTTTATTGTAGGGCGGGGTGATGTAGGATGGTGTAGTGTGGGGGAAAGTGTGTGCGACTGTGGGGTCTGCACGGAAATGGGGATCCAGAGGGGAAGAAAGAACCATAGAGGTCAGATTTTTTTTTTCACTGTATAGAGTTGTGTTCGTGTGTGCGCGTCCCTGTGCTCTGGTGTGGTGAGGCTCAGCTCGCTCACTAGGGGTGCTGGGCTGGAGAGGAGGGTGGGGTCTGGGTGGATCTCTATGGCAACAATCACCCGACCGCGCAGGTCCTCTAGAGGTCCAAGGAGAGCATTTTCAGGAATTGGGAGTCGGGGTGTTAGGGAGGAGATTCTTAGGGCCCCCTAAGGGGGATTCCTGAGAGGGAGAGTAACTGGACAGAAATGCAGGAGGAGCCAGGGCAGCCATAAAAGGAAGGGGTGTTTGGCAAAGTGAGAAGCGCCCCTTCAAAACCCCCGGGTCCCTGGCACATGGACTTGGTGTCTGGCAGATGGGAGACTGAATAACATTTGTACTGAAAAGGCGAGAAAAAGACTGTTCACACACAGAGTTTAGACTAAAGACCATGTTGTGCTCTGTGAAGGATGGGAGTGTAGGGGAGAGAGGAGACAGAGGGAGGGGGAGGGGACTATGGAGGGGGCAAGTACGCCAGACCTGGACTGTCCTTCTGTTCTTTCCCTGGAGAGCTACAGAGACGGGGAGGGGTGGGGCTGATGTGGGAGTGAGGGAACCGGAAATCATGGATCAGAGATGGGCTGCAACCAGGAGAGAGGTCAGTGATCTAGGATCGCTGTAAGTTGTAAATAAATTTCTTTGCCCTAAAAAAATAAAAAATAAAAACAGTAAGTTGTTCTCGAGGGGTGATCCTTGCAAGCCACATAACCAACGGCAGAAATAAAAATCTTAGTGTTTGTTCTGTGCCTTTTAAAAAATAATTTGTTTTATGTGCATTGATGTTTTGCCTGCATGTGTGTCTGTGTGAGGGTGTCAGATCTTGGAGCTCCAGACAGTTGTGAGCTGTCGTGTGTGTGCTGGGAATTTAACCTAGGTCCTCTGGAAGGACAGCCAGTCCTCTTACCCCTGAGCCATCTCTCCAGCCTCTTTGAACACTTCTCATCCTCAGAGGCTGTGAAGGTGTCCTCCGTGGGTTATCTCGGGAACTGATGGAGTAGATATAGCAATTACCAGCACACCTGTTTCATAGATGTGATTAGTTAAGCCAAGTTCTGTGATCAGAAGGCAGGCTGCGGTCTGCTGTTGCAACAAAATCAGCAAGACTCAGCCCATGCGAGAATTGGAGTCTAGGGGCTGAAACGTCTTTGTGGCTTGTTTCAATTCAACTCTCTCTTATTGAGGAGAAAAAGAAGAGGCCCAAATAGTTTTTGAAACTGAGATGACTTTAGGTTGCCCGGAGTGGAGCCAAGAAAAGGGTGTTCATCCCAAATAAACTGAGGCTCCATTGGGCTGGGCTTCTCTGCTTTAGGGAGGTCCTTTGACAAGGGTTGGAATCATTAAAACATACAGAAGAGGAGAAATGGCCCAAAAAGGGTCCGAAGGGTGTTTTCTCAAGGGCTGCCTCGTGGAGTTCATGGGCCTGGGTGCTTTCGGCTCATGATGCCTCCTTACTACCTTAGGATAGTAAGAATAGCATTTGATGGCTTTATTGTTATAGAAAGTAATACATTCATATTCTAGACTGAATTTTTCTCTGTGGTCTTAAAGTTCATCTATCTTTTGATTGTGAACCTAGCCTTTAGTGGCTAAGCCATCTCTCCAGCCCCACTATATCTTTTGATTTGAAAATCAATAAAACATTTTTATGGATCCCCCAAAATGTGAGGGTCCTAGTCACTGTGGCCAGTGGGTAAGTATGCCCTCGTTACAGAGCAGGAGGAAAGGATACTGGATGAATAAGGGCCAGCACCGAGACCTCTGCCCTAGGGATGGGTGGCAAATGGGGAAAGAAATTGGCTCAGTTTGAGGAAAAGGCCAATAAAGAAGTTGGGGCCCTGGGAAGCTGGGGAGTAGGTGTTAGTATGTTTCCAACAGCAGGGATTCTGGTGGCTTGAGCATCAGCTCCCACATTTGGCAGTGCCAAGCGGCCCATGTCCTGTAACCTTATGGGTCCTACACCCATAGGCTCTGTCTCTAGTTGATGGAGTTTAGAGAAAATGCAGGCCCGTTATTTACAACCAGGGCATTACAGGCCCTGGGCCTTGTGGCTTTCCCGTGTGCACCGTGGGGAGTCAGATGGTTCTCACATGTGCTGTGGAGCCTGGAAAACTGTGGTGATGCCTGTGAGCCCTGTCTCACCTACCCTGCTATCTGTGCTCTCAAGGTTAGCGCTCCCCTGGATGGTTCCCACTGGGTTGTTAGGCTTCTGCTGTCCAGTAGCTTCCATCAGAGTAGGACCGTGTTTTTTTCCCTCTGCTCTTCTCCCTTCCTCAGAGCTCTGGCTTCTCTTCTGTCCTTTACTGTCTTTATTTTCTTTTTATGTTTATTGATGTGCGGTGTGGCTCTGTGTGTCATGATGTGTGTGGAGAAGTCAGAGGACAGCTTGAGGCAGTTGGCTTGCTCCTTTTATGTGGGTCTTGGGGATCAAACTCAGGATGTCACCGGGCAGTGGTGGCACACGCCTTTAATCCCAGCACTTGGGAGGCAGAGGCAGGCGGATCTTTGTGAGTTCGAGACCAACTTGGTCTACAAGAGCTAGTTCCAGGACAGGCTCCAAAGCTACAGAGAAACCCTGTCTCGAAAAACAAAACAAAACAAAAAACAAAACAAAACAAAACAAACTCAGGATGTCAGACTTGGCAGAAAGCACCTTTACTTGCTAAGCTCCTACCCATGTGTCTCTCCCTCTCTCTTTTCCTCCCTTCCCTTCTTTGGAGACAGGGCCTCAAATATCGCAGGCTAGCCCTACATGTAGCACAGGCTGGTACTGAGCCTTTACTTCCTTCCCCAGTGTGCACCACCAGGCCTGGTGGCCCCATGCATGCTAAGCAGGCACTCTCCTAACTGAACTACACCTGGCCCTGCTCTCCTTTAAGAGAAGAGATGCAGGATGACCCACAATCTCTAAAACTCTGTATCATCAGGGCTGTTTCCATGTCTGCCTGAAGCCATGTGTCTCTTTTCTTCTGCTCCTATCCAGATACCTGTCTGGCCCTCTGTGTGTGTGTGTGTGTGTGTGTGTGTGTGTGTGTGTGTGTGTGTGTGTGAATGAGTGAGTGTGTGTATGTGAGTGTGAGTGTGTATGTGAATGAGTGTGTGTATATGAGTGTGAGTGTGTGTATATGTGAGTGTGTGTGAGTGTGTATATGTGTGTGTATGTGAATGAGTGAGTATGTGTATGTGAGTGTCAGTGTGTATGTGAATGAGTGTGTGTATTTGAGTGTGAGTGTGTGTATATGTGAGTGTGTGTATGTGAGTGTGTGAGTGTGTATATGTGTGTGCGCATATGTGAATGAGTGAGTGTGTGTGTGTGAGTGTGAGTGTGTGTATATGTGAGTGTGTGTATTTGAGTGTGTGAGTGTGTATATGTGTGTGAGTGTGTGTATGTATGTGTTGGAAGGGATCTATACTCATTGCCTGAGCCATCTGTCTCAGAGGAGAGGAGGTGTGGGCACTGACTGGGTCGGGCAGGTGGGTCCTCTCCTTCAAGAACACATCTGCCCATCAGTGGAGAAGATCAGCAGAAGTGGGTTAAGGAACTGTCCAGCTTGATCCCTGAGCACAGTTCTTCCCCTCATCCACAGCTGAAAAAGATCGGGGGCGGGGGCTTTGGTGAGATCTACGAGGCCATGGATCTGCTGACGAGGGAGAATGTGGCTCTCAAGGTGGAATCGGCTCAGCAGCCTAAGCAGGTTCTCAAGATGGAGGTGGCTGTGCTCAAAAAGCTTCAAGGTAACACCCTGGGGCTGGGGCATGGGAAGGAAGAGGTGATGGAGCCAGGATCTAAGAAAGATGGGACCAGAGCTTAGGAGAGCAATGGAGAGTGATGGAGAGTGCCGAGGGAGTCTGTTGGCGATGGCCAAGTGAGGCAGGTCATGGCTTACAGACAACAGTGGGGCCAGACTGTTAGAAGGCAGAACTAAAGGATGGGAGTTGTAGGCCCTTAAAGAGGCATTTCTGGAACCAGGGCTGGGGAAGGATTCAAGAGTGTTCCAGAGGGATGGCTAAGTGACTCCAATGTTAAAACGCTTCAGATTCTCATAAGCCTCATAAGAGCTAGGTGGGCATGACATAGATACACACCACACACAACCAAGTGTGTGTGGGGGGGGGAAGGGAGGTGGGGCACACCAGAGCCTGTCTGTGGCTGAGGAGGAGGAAGGAATGGGACTTGGGAGAACCTGTTTCTGTGCCCTGCAGGGAAGGACCACGTGTGTAGGTTCATTGGCTGTGGCCGGAATGAGAAGTTTAACTACGTGGTGATGCAGCTGCAGGTATGTCCCTGGGACCTGTCCTCCTACCTCGTTCCTCGAGAGCTAGCGTGTGACTTGGGCAGAGCATGGGGAAAGGAGGCTTCAGTTCCTGATGCGTGGGCAGAGGGTAGGCATAACCCTTTGAGGGCAAGGCTGGGTGGCCAGCACGGTGGCAGCTGCAAAGTTCCCCTCCTATCCCATCTTGTCCATCTCGCCCACCCCACCCAGGGTCGGAACCTGGCTGACCTGCGCCGCAGCCAGCCGAGGGGTACTTTCACGCTAAGCACTACATTGCGGCTGGGCAAGCAGATCCTGGAGTCCATCGAAGCCATCCACTCCGTGGGCTTCCTGCACCGGGACATCAAGCCGGTGAGCGGTGCACCGAGCTCGCCTGTTGCCGGAGCCTGGCTGCTCCACTCCAGGGGCTGAGCCTCTTGTACTTGAACATTGAACCCCATCTCTTCTTTCTCACCTCTTGGCCACGCCAGGCCGAGTGCCCAGCTCTCACCTCTGCCCTCCATTCTTCTGCATCTCTCACCCACGACTCTGTGTAGTCCCTAAATCTAGAGGTGAGGAGGTCAGGAGAGGCCACCTGACTTTCTGTGGCATCTTGGATCTTGATGCTAGAAAACTGAGGTACAGTTCTCTAACATAAAGGGTAAAGCTGGGTGAACAGCCTAAGAGCACACAGCAAGAAAGGCACAGGGCAGCTGATTTTGAGCCAGGCAGCCATACCAAACCCCTCTGCCCCTGTAGGGAGCTGAGGGTTTGGAGCAGGGTAGACCAGCATTCAAAGCCTGTTTTCACCAGTTCTGTGATTGAGGGGGCATCTTGCCCCCTCAGCCTTTGACCCTCCCTTCCTGTGTCTCTAAACTGAGGACAGCCATACCTGCTCTGTTGCTGAGATGCGGCAGCCGTACTCCTATGAATGTGGGTGGATGTAAGATCCATGGGCTGGGGGCCCGTCAATGCTGGGACAGCAATGTCTTAGTGGGTCTGGGGGTGCTGGACCCCAGTTCACAGCTGCTGTCTTCCCACAGTCCAACTTTGCCATGGGCCGGCTGCCTTCCACCTACAGAAAGTGCTACATGTTGGACTTTGGGCTGGCCCGGCAGTACACTAACACTACAGGGGACGTCCGGCCCGTGAGTACCACTAGGCATGAGGGTGGTGGGGGCTCTAAGGATTCTCTGGTCTGGGAACACTTCACTGTTTTTCTTGTGGCTGCCTAAGCAGGCTTGGGTTGTTTTCAGTATCAGTACATCCAACCCTGGGATGACAGCCTGGGCTCCTGGGTATCAGGATGGGGTGGGCAGTTAGTCTTGGTGGTGGAAAGGTTGACAGTGTGACTAAGGTGTTGTCTCTTTTGCGCAGCCTCGGAATGTGGCCGGGTTCCGGGGGACTGTTCGCTATGCCTCGGTCAATGCCCACAAGAACCGGGTGAGTTAGCGGCATAGCCTGAGTTAAGGGCAAAGGGCAGAAAGAGAAAGTTGGGTATGGAGTGGGCTGTGGATGTCGAGGTAGGGAGAAAAGAATGGGGTGTGGCTGCAGCCAGTCAGTCCCTGAAACTTGGAGAGGGAGGAAGGTGTCACCGTTGGCTGCCCGTGATGTTCTTCTCTTCTGGGCTTCCATCATCTCTTTTCCCACTGAAAATCCCTGGTGAAGGGACAAAACATGCACAGAACCATTTACTGTGGTGTCCGTGCGTGCTGAGGTATAGGACAAGCCACAGTCAGAGAGATCCCAGCTTTGTCTGTCTGTGTCCGGGTGTCAGATGTCCCCAGAAAAGGGTCCACCACCCCTTCTCAGAGGAGGGTGTGAGAACTGCACATGACTCTCTCTGTACCTCTCAGGAGATGGGCCGCCACGATGACCTGTGGTCCCTCTTCTACATGTTGGTGGAGTTTGCAGTGGGCCAGCTACCATGGAGGAAGATCAAGGACAAGGTGAGGCTCCCGCAGCTGGGTGGAAGAGGCAGCGGGTAAAGCAGCTGGGCCTTACCTACTGTGTCCGCACCCTCCAGGAGCAGGTGGGGATGATCAAGGAGAAATATGAACACCGGATGCTGCTGAAGCACATGCCCTCGGAGTTCCATCTCTTTCTGGACCACATTGCCAGCCTGGACTACTTCACCAAGCCTGATTACCAGGTACCCCCATCCTGGGGCACAACTGAGAAGCTGCTGGCCCCCAGTAGTGATGCCCCTTGTAGCATGGCATACTTCAAGATTGCCCCTGCATCTGTCCCCTTGATCAAACTGTACCAAACTGTTTAAAGCAGTCTCTGCTCAGACTTTTCAAGAGCTGACCCTCCCCAGTCAACTCTTGTGTTATCACAGTCAAGCTTCAAAACAAGCGTCTGAGGCAGGGGCATGGTCATACACACTTTTAATTCTAGCGCTTAGGGCAGGGGGCAGATGTCTTTGTGAGTTTGAGGACAGGCCAGCTGGGTGACATAGTGAGACCCTGGGAGGGGGATGGCCATGATGTGTTTGACTGTTCACTATGTCTCGGTCAATGCCCACAAGAACCGGGTGAGTGAGCGGCATAGCCTGAGATAAGGGCTAAGGGCAGAAAGACAAAGTTGGGTATGGAGTGGGCAGGAAGCTAACTGGGATGATTGTTCATAGATGGGAAACTGAGGGTAGATAGACATCGTGGTTAAGAGAAGGGCTGGGCTCAGAGGCAGTAATGCATCGCTTGTTGACAGGGTACAGACTGTCCTTAAAATGTCACTGAATGACCATTGTAAGAGTTTACTTCCCAAACCTGGCCAGGACCTGCCCTTCATATACCCGGTCCTACAGCATGACAAACACGATGAGATTAAGTGAAACTCAAGGGAAAAATGACCCAAATAAGAGACCCAGTAAACATGAGACTCCCAAGCATGCTGTAGCAAATTACAGTTTCTGTTGTTTTTGAGACAAGGTCTCATGTAGACCAGCTGTCCTCAAACTCAATATGTAGCTGAAAATAATCTTGAACTTCTGACCCTCCTGCCTCCACCTCCCAAATGCTGGGATTTTAGACGTGTGCCACAGTGCCTGAGACCGAACCCAGAGCTTCCTGCATGGCAGAGCAGACATTCTACCAACATAGCCACAGAACCAACCTCAGTCAACTTTTTTTTTTTTTTGTAAGTAGAGGGTGTATGCTCTAAAATAGTGATTTAAAAACGAGTGTTGCCAGGTGTGGTGATGCTCAGCTGTAGTTCCAGAACCCATGAGGCAGAAGCAGGAGAATCATGAATTTGAGGTCAGCCTGGACTGCACAGGGAGACCCTGTCTCAGGAACAACAACAAAGATCAGGGCTAGGAAAATGCTGCGCCGGTCAACAGCGCATGCTGATCTTGCAGAGGACCCAAGTTCAGCTCCCAGCACCGTGTCAGTAGTTTCACCACCACATATAAGCCCAGCTCCAGGGAAGCTGACACCGTCTTTGAGCACCTGCATCCAGGTGTATACCCCACTCACGCACACACACGATTAAAAGAACAGAACCCAAAGTCAAGCACACAGTGTTATGTACTGCAAATAATTGTGTCACATTGTATACATGACCGAGGATGCCAGCATCACCGCACACTGGAGTACGCTGTACCACTGTCACAAGGACTGTGACGTGTGACCGCACACTGGAGTACGCTGTACCACTGTCACAAGGACTGTGAC
>JAQHUG010000041.1:1739682-1774647 GCA_028555095.1 Dicrostonyx torquatus
GCACACTGGAGTACGCTGTACCACTGTCACAAGGACTGTGACGTGTGACCGCACACTGGAGTACGCTGTACCACTGTCACAAGGACTGTGACATGACCAGGTGATAGGAGTTTTCCAACTTCTCAGTTCCCTCAAGGCACCACCCTCATCGACATCAGTGTGGGGAAGGATGCTTACCTGACTCCAGGTCTAAGGCCCTCCTTACAGCTCAGTCACCACACCTCATGGCACCTATCACACTGTTTGGAGACTGTAGACACTCATCATCAGTGTTTGCCCAGAAACCGCTGTGCATGAGGCACAGTGATGCTCACTGCAGGGACTCGGTGTCAGTCTCTGAAGAGAGCCAGCCCAACCTTGAATGACCTGGGCTGCTCAGAGGTTTTATAGCCACTTGCTACCTCTTGAGCCCAGCATCCCCGTTGCTGGTGAGCTGACACCCCACTCCTTGCCCTGGCTCCATCTCATTGAGTGCACACAGTTATACACACCTACATACTGAGCCCCGTGAGGACCGCCAGCGGTGAAGAATGGGCAGAGAAGCGTGTAGATGATGCAGAATGAACACCCTGTGTCCAGTGATGAGAGGGGAGCTGTATGGGAGGGTGAGGACGGTGGGAAAGGCACCCCATCAGAGGCAGCAGCCTGCAGAGAGGTCTAAGACTACGAGGGAACCCACTGATGTGCCTGTTAAGATGACAGGAATGGCAGAAGAGTCTGGAATCCAAGATGATAATTTGCATAGTGCTTTGTGCTATGTTTTCATTTAAAACCGATGTGCCCTTCTCCTTCCAGTGCCCCCTCTAGGCCCGTCTCTGATCCGGAAGTCCCCATCTTCCCCACTGCTAGCCCAGCCATTGCCCCTTTCACCTGGCTAGCCCCGGGGTCACCTCTCTATCCTCCTGCCACCCCCACCCCCTGCAGTTGATCATGTCGGTGTTTGAGAACAGCATGAAGGAGCGGGGCATTGCTGAGAATGAGGCCTTTGACTGGGAGAAGGCAGGCACCGATGCCCTCCTGTCCACAAGCACCTCCACCCCACCCCAGCAGAACACCCGGCAGACAGCAGCCATGTTCGGGTGAGTCTGAGCGAGGGCATCATGGTGCATGGGTGGTCAGTGAGCCCTACCTAGAGCTGTCACCCAGGAAGCCAGCCCCTCTCATCCTCCTTGGACCCTGGTTGTGTCTTCATGCTGGGTTCCTCAGCTATTCTGTCACAGTCTACGCTGAATCTGAGCTGGAGTGGGTATCTTCTTGGAGCTTTTTTGTTGTTTATTTTCAGGACAGGGTTTCTCTGCAGCCTTGGCTGGCCTGGAACTCACTCTGTAGGCCAGGCTGGCCTCAAACTGACAGAGATCCACTTGTGTCTGCCTCCCGAGTGCTGGGATTAAAGGCGTGCACCACCACTGCCCGGCTCATTTAGATCTTTTGACTAAGGAGCAAATCCTGGGTGAAGCGACTTGAGCTGCATAGTCTCCCTTCCTCATTGTAAATGACGAGCATGTGTATCTCACATCCAAATGCCACGGGGCTCTGAGGGACATTGTCTTCACAGGGCCTCAGCCAATGCTGGAATGTGGCCAGTGATTTCAGAACCGTGTGTCTGGGGGAGAATCCTGACTAAAGGTTCCCACCTCTACCACTCTGGGTTCTCTAGGGAAATAAGACTTATAGAATGAATATATTTATTAAGATGGCTTATAGGCTGTGATCCAGCTAGCCCAACAATGGCTGTCTATCAATGGAAGGTCCAGGAATTAGTAGTTATTCAGTCCACGAGGCTGGATGCCTCCACTGGTCTTCAGTATATACTGGAATCCCAAAGTAGGCTCTAATGCCAGTGAAAGAATGGACTTGCCAGTGAGAGCAAGAACAAGCGGCAAGGGAGAGCAAGCTTCCTTCCTCCGTGTCCTTTATAAAGGCTAAAGGCAGAAGGCGTGGTCCAGATTACAGGTGGATTTCTGACTTTGAAAGATCTGAATTCAAGGTGGATCTTCTTACCTTAAAGATCCAGGTTAGAAGTGGGTCTTCCCCACTTCAAATGACTTAAGAAAACTCCCTCACAGGTGTGCCTGGCCATTTAGGTTTTAGTTAAATGCAGATGTGGTCAAGTTGACAGCCAAGACTAGCCATTGCACCACCAAATCCAGGGCCACCTTTGGGAGGAAGATGTCACAGAAATTGCTGGCACATCACAGTGGCCCAGTTCTGTACTGAGGTTACTCGGAGAAGTGGGGCATGAGGGTACATATCTAATTACAGGATGAGGCAGGAGGATTATGAGTTTGAGACTAGCTTGGGCTACACAGAGAGACTTCATTTTAAAAACAGAAAGAAGAGCCTGGGGATGTGGCTCAGTGGATAAAGCACTTGCAGCCCAAGCATGAGGACCTGAGGTAGGGTCCACAGAGCCCACAGAAAGGAGACACAGTAGTGACCCCTGTAATCTGTGTCCCTATGGCGAGACAGGTGTAGGGACAGAAAACCCCTGAGCTTGCAGCTCAGCTGGCCTGGTGCACATGAGAACCTTACCTCAGTGGATCCCGGGGGCCAGCTGGCCAGTCAGTCTAGCTGAAATGGCGAGTTCCAAGTCCATTGAGAGACCTTGCCTCAAAACACAGGGTGAGGGCAAGGTGGGATGGCACACACCTTTGATCCCAGTACTCAGGTGGCAGAGGCAGACAGATGTCCAGGAGTTTGAGACCATCCTGGTTTACCAGCAAATTCCAGGACGACGTAGTAAGACACTGTCTCAAAAAAACAAAACAAAGAAACGAAACAAAAACAAAAAACAAGGTGAAGAACCTTAGAAGAAGCCATTCCTACACCAACCCAACCTTTGGCCTCCACATGCATGCACATAGATGAAAACACACACACACACACACACACAAACACACCACAGCTGCATCTCAAGGTAGAAGGAGAGCCAGCAGCTAAGGTTGTCACCCAACCATCTCATGCATATGGTATCATGTACTCTTGTGTACACACAGAGAGATAAAAAAATAAACTTAACAAAAACAGAAAGAAAATGAAATGCATTAAGGAGCTAACACATGGAACTTAAGAGATGGCTCGGCAGTTCAGAACACTGGCTGCTCTTGCAGAGGACCTGGGTTAGATTCCCAGCATACACATGGTGGTTCACAATTGTTTGTAACTCCAGACCGAGGGAAATCCAGCGCCCTCTTATGGCTTTCTCAGGTACTGCAATTGCACACACATGGTGTACATACATACATGCAGGCAAAACACTCATGCACATAAAAGTAAATGCATCATTTGAAAAAGGTCTATGGATAAGGAGTATATAGGGTCTTTTCAGACTTCTTTGGGGAAGGAGTCAGACACTGACAGTGGACTGTAGCAAGGGCTGGGAAACCCACAGGTCTCCCGAAAAGGAGAGGCTCAGTGGGGATGTGCCAGTCCCTGCCAATGTGAGGATGGTCTGGTCTCAGAGGCCTGTGGAGTGTCCACTCTGGAGATGTCCCCAGGGCCTGTGCTGGCATGAAGTCAAGGAGAAAAAAGGATGTTTCTTCCAGTCTTACCCATAACTCTCCCTGCTCTCCCCAGAGTGGTCAATGTGACACCAGTACCAGGGGACCTGCTTCGCGAGAACACTGAGGATGTGCTCCAGGGCGAGCACCTGAGTGACCAGGAGAATGCACCCCCAATCCTGCCTGGGAGGCCTCCGGAGGGGTTGGGTCCTGGTCCCCACCTTGTCCCCCACACTGGGGGGCCTGAGGCTGAAGTGTGGGAGGAGACAGATGTCAACCGCAACAAACTGCGTATCAACATCGGCAAAGTAATTGCACCAGGCAGAAGGGTGTGGGTAGCCTTCCCCATCTGGGTTCCCAGCCCTTGGCCCCATCCCTCCCAAACCGCCACCAACCTGCCTCATGTCTCTTTTAACATGAGAAAGCCTCTGACCCATAGCCAGCTTGTGAACCCCAACTCACGCATCCTCTCTTCTACAGACCCCCTGTGTGGAGGAAGAGCAGAGTCGAGGAGTAGGGGTCCCCAGTTCCCCAGTGCGTGCCCCCCCAGACTCCCCAACAACCCCAGTACGGTCTCTACGCTACCGGAGGGTCAACAGCCCAGAGTCGGAGAGGCTGTCTACAGCAGCTGATGGGCGGGTAGACCTGCATGAGAGGAGGTGAGTTTGTAGACAGAGGCCTTCTGGTCCCACCTGCCACATCAGTGTGGCTGGTCTGTGGAAGGTCATACATGAGGTCAGTAGTTGAGAAACTCTAGAAAGCATGGTGAAGGCTGTGCTTGACCTGGGGTCAGGCTCAACAGAATTGGTCAGTTGGTGGCCTATGGTGGGGCATCTATGGAGGAAAGAATGGACCCAGGTCGTGGTTCTAAATGACGTTTTCCTAGCTAACAATTCACAGATGCCTGAAGAGCAGCAGAGGTGGGCTTCCTTTGACCTGCAGGCAGGGAGCCTGAGAGAAGTTTAAGGGACTGCTGGTGGCAGGGTAAGACAGATTTGGGGGCCTAAGAGGTATGAACTGAGAGCAGGGGGACCCAGCAGGAACCTGGCTGATGAGAGGAAGGATTGTGGGGGCGCTGAGGGAAGGTGGGAGGAGGGTAAATTTGGCCATGGGTGGGTGTAGCTGGCAGGGGTTAGCCAGGCCACCACCTGAGTTGATGGGACACCAGGTGGAGGGCTCTTGGAGGATGGGACATCACTGATATTCCTTAGCATATGAGGACCTTTGCTCCTCTGCACTAGGAAAGAGAAAAGAGTTTCTCGGCCCTGCAGGAAGAGGGCATCCTTTTTGATGCCCACTCAGTATCTTTCCTAATGACCTACACCAGCCATGGCCCCTCCCCGGGACTTGCCCGAAACTGTCCTAATCTTCCAGATCAGACACGATGCCAGTTTTGGGGCTAGACAAACCCAAGACAGGTCTGGGTCCCCCTGTGTGTGACAGCACACACTCACTTACCTGGGCTGTCCTGCCAGGCACCACCGGAGACCTTCATCTTACCATAGCAGCATGGAGTCCCTTGGTACAGAGGCTTATGGACATGGAGAAGTAAGGAAGGGACCTGAGTGGAGACCAGAGGGGCAAGTGCCCGAGTTTGGAAGGGCTACTCGCTCAGGAGGAACGTGGAGCAGTCGGAGAATCACTGGCAGTTTTCTCCGAGAGTGGCAGGAAGGGGTGGGTGAAGAGAGTTTCTGCTACAGAAGGTTCAGGATGTCGCAGATATGGAAGGAGTAGGATGGCTTGGTGGCACTTGGGGCACAAGAGGCTGGGGTGTCCCAATTCTCACCATTGTCTTCTAGACACACACGTGCAGAGTTCACCTCCTGTTTTGTTACCTTTTGTCCTTCATGTCCCTCAGAACAAACTGTGCTCTCAGGAAAAGAAATGTGAGACTTACAGGGAGTCCCAGGGTGGCCTCTGTCAATGATGTTTTATTTTAAGCCTTACTAACAAATCGATACAAATACGGTGTAGAATGGGGTTAGGCAGTGGCCATGCAGGCTGGGTGGGGTCTTTTAGAAAGGCTAATGGGAGCTCTGCAGCTGAGTCACTGACCACTGTGGAGCCCCTGCCCAGAGTTCAGATCCCACATGAGTTAGGCCTGGTGCTTTTCTTGGTGTTCTGGGGCCAAGAGCCAATACTTCCTCCTTGTGTAGCATCTTCCTTTACCACAGCTTTGGGGCTGCTGCCACACCAAAGAGAGACCTTCTGAGTGTTGATTGAGAGTCAGAGGCACAGTTCAGGATGATGACAGAAGTCCCAGCAGGATCTGTGCCCTGAGTTTAAACGTTAGAGGAACCCAGGCCTTGCCAGGCGAAGGTCACAGTCTATCTGTAAGGAAGACAGATAGACCAGCCGGTCTGAGGTCCAATGGTGTGGTGGGGGCTCAGGGTGCCTTGTGAGGGCAAGTAACTGTCCATGTAGGAAAGACTTAAATGGTTAGATTGAGAGGCCCTGGGTACAGGCTAAGGAATGCAGACTCAGGCTTGTGGCTAGGGACTGCAAGGCCTAGCCAACCTGGGGTTATAAAGTGCCAGCTGGGCAGGACCGGAGGGTGTCAGAAGTGGAGCTAGAAGCCATCTGTAAACTCAAGAGTCACGGTACATTTGCCCTGGGTGCAGCAGGAGGGAGCCACAGATGGAGTGTAAGTACCTGCTGAGTGTTGGAAAGACTGGATTCCCCAGAGTAGCCCAGAGGAGATGGATGGGTTCATTTTCTGCATGCTCATGTTCCTGGAATATGGTAAGCATTAAGGAATATTTATTTGTTGAATGAATGATTGGCAGGTGGATAGATAAGTGAGGTGTTTCTAGAAAGTGATGTTGATGGAGTCACACTCTTGATGTGACTGCCACTGGCTTGATGTCCTTGGGGCTTCAGAGGCCAGTACTGAGCTCCATTCGGGTGGCTCTTGCAGGTCACGGATGGATTTGCCTGGCTCCCCCTCACGACAGGCCTGCTCCTCACAGCCAGCTCAGATGTTGTCAGTGGACACGGGCCATGCGGACAGGCAGGCCAGCGGCCGCATGGACGTGTCAGCCTCTGTGGAGCAGGAGGCCCTGAGCAATGCCTTCCGCTCAGTGCCGCTGGCTGAGGAGGAAGACTTTGACAGCAAGGAATGGGTTATTATTGACAAAGAGACAGAGCTCAAGGACTTCCCTCCTGGGGCCGAGCCGAGCACATCAGGTACCACGGATGAAGAGCCCGAGGAGCTGCGGCCTTTGCCCGAGGAGGGTGAGGAAAGGAGACGCCTGGGGACAGAGCCCACTGTCAGGCCCCGAGGACGTGGCATGCAGACGCTGGCAGAGGAGGACCTGCGGCAGATGCTGCCCCAGCCTGCACCACCTCAGCTGAGCCAGGGTGATGGCCGGTCAGAGACATCACAGCCACCCACGCCTGGCAGCCTTTCCCACTCTCCCCTGCACTCGGGACCCCGCCCTCGACGGAGAGAGTCGGACCCCACGGGCCCTCAGAGACAGGTAAGACTTGTGACTGACTCTCCTATCCTGAGATCCCTAGAGCCGTGCAGGCAGGCCTAGTGTGTTCACTGTAGTCCCTCTGGCCTAGAAACCCAGCAGTGACAGGGCCATGGTGGAGACAGACAGGTATATGTGGGGACAGATGAGGCTTAAGTTGTGGGATAAGTCTTATGAGTCCAGCTAGGTGACAAAGCAGGAGAGAGGCCTCCCGGGACACAAGGAGAGCACAGACCTTGTGGTGGCAGTCTTCAGCACAGCACCAGTGAGGGTGTGAAGCAGGGCCTAGGGTAACTCATCGAAGGCTTTTAAATAGG
The DNA here is from genome assembly GCA_028555095.1 of Dicrostonyx torquatus. Lineage (NCBI taxonomy): Eukaryota > Metazoa > Chordata > Mammalia > Rodentia > Cricetidae > Dicrostonyx > Dicrostonyx torquatus. Next base: position 1,746,976 of record JAQHUG010000041.1, read on the forward strand.
AGTATGACACTGTGGTGGCTTTGAGACTTTAGAGATCCCCTGGGCTACTTTGTAGTAAGTAATTGAAAGGGTAAAAGTTTAGAAGCAGGAAGGCCAATGTTTTCAGTAGCCAGAGTACCCTGGTGGCCTGGGCCAGGAAGTAGACTGTGACATGGGCAAGGTCGATGGAAGGGCTATGGTGAAGGGCAGGTTGCAGGGTGGGAATATCTCACTAGATGCCTGGGACTCTGATGGCAACAGTGGCTTTGAGGGTATGTGTGTGGATTCAGACTGGACGCAATCATCTCTTGCTAGCTGAAGGATGGCCATGTTGTCTTATCCGTTGCTCAGGAAAGAGATGTCACCTGGTCTCATAGGAACCATGGGAGTGGGTGACGGTACCCAAGAGAACCATGCAGGATAGGGAGGTCCAAGAGTTGGGGCAGAAACTAAGAAATGCGAGAGAGAAAGGAGTCCTTAATCCTGACCCGGAAGGGACCGGAGCAGGAGAGAAGAAATAGGGAGAGAGGTGAGCAAAACCAGAATGAGACAGCACTGATGGCAGCCCATCGTTCCCAGTCTGGGAATGCTCCAGGGAGGGAAGCGTGATCAAAGCCCCGGGTTCAGTTCCCAGGGCCACATAAAACTAATGTGTCGGTGCACACTCCTGTAATTCCAGGACTTGGGCAGTTGGGGCAGGAAGACTGGATGGTTAGGGTCGTCCTAATAGGCATGTTGGGAGCCCTGTCTGGCTGCAGTGGTGCCTCCTCCTCTAGGTTTTGAGTCAGGGTCCCACCATGTAGCCCAGGCTCGTTTCCAGTCCTTTTGACGGCCTTCGGCATGTGAGCTTACGGGCCTGCACAACTGTACCTAGTGTAGGTGAACAGATTGAAAACGTCTGCAGAGAGAGGATTTGAAAATGCTGATCTGAGGATCGGCATGTCTCACTGTGGTAATGGTGGGGAGTGAGTGTGTGAGTGTATGTGTGTGTCCTCTTAAGGACACCATGTCAGAATAGGATTGTGAACCCACTGTTCTGGCCAAGCTTCTCTATATGGGATGTCAGCTGACCTCCGACTGAGAAGTGATCAACTCTTGCACTGTCTCAGCCTGCAGCTTGTTCCACTTGGTGATCTAATGGTGGAGCTTTGTATGGTGCCTGGGTATAGCCCGGGAGCCGGCTTTGACACTCTCTCAGGTGGGGAGGCATGGGTGGAAAGGGCAGCTCTGGTCATGTCCAGAGGTCCTTTCTAGAAGTGGTTCTTGATCCCCAATCCTGGAGAATATTTATCTGGTCTTGCCTTGTACCTGTATATAGTAATGAAAAACTGGGGACCATGAGTCCCCACCCACAGAGGCCCTAGCTCCCTGACTCTGGCAGTACGCGGGCTGGTATGATTAAGCCACGACCACTGTTCCCACACATGGCTCTGGGGAAAGTGGGGGCAAACAAGATGTTCTCAGAACTTCTCACGCCCTGTTCTCCCTCATCAGCACCCCATACCAAAGGGACTGGCACAATGGGTGGGGTCCCCAGGGAATGCAGAGTTGGGACAAGGTCATAGACAGTGGTCCTGGAGTGGAGGGAAGCACAGATAAAAGTCGGCTCTCTGTTCTGTTGTTCCTTCCTGGTCACTGTGGGCCAGCCACTGTTTCCTTCTGGTCTCAGAACAAGAGGGCCAAGAATCCTTGCAGGTTGCTCTCTCCTGCAGATATTGTGCACATCCTGGGTGTCGTGCTAATGCTGGGGAACTCTTTCAGAACCAGGGACAGGCCTGCTGTGCAGTCATGGACAGGGAGGTGAACTGTGTCTGCGGGGTAGAGGGGTGTTTGCCAGTCTCAGTTTCCCTACTATGCAGAATTGAGGTGCCTTAACATTCTGCAATTACGTGTATTTTTCTGAGCTCTCTGATCTTGAGTGTGCTTTGATGTGTGGATGTGGAGCTTCTAGGGGAACCAGAGCAGGGAAGATAATACAGAAATGGTGATGACGGCAGCCAGCATGGCACACTGCAAGATGCATGTGCAGATTTATGTGAATGGTCCAGTATACACGGCGACCTTGACTTACAAGGTGGGGAAATAGCCTCAAAGTAGTAGCCTACAATAAATGAGCAAGCTTTCTGGCTTGCCAATTGGTAGAGCTGGGACATGACACCAGGCAGTTGGGTCAGGGTCTCTGTTGGGAACCCGATCTAAGACATGTGTGTCAAACATGCAGAGTATCAAATGCAGGTCAGAGAAGCAGACGGTCAGAGTGCCTGGGTGTGTGCGTGCACATGGCTGGCACACCAGCTGGCTACGCTCATTGGCAGATGTGCCTGCATGCATGCCAGTGTGCATAGTGTCTTTTGGGTGACTATGGGTGAAACAGATGGGACAGGACATGTTCTGTATGTATTTCAGGACATCAGGGTGAGGTAAAACCTTTGTTCTCCAAGGCAGAGGGAACAAACTGGACTGGCGTGTGTTCACTTTGATGTTGGGAGGGCATGCTTTGGGCTAGGCTGGGGCTGTATGCTGTGTTACACATTTTGATAAACCTGTGAGAGTCTTCCCTATTCCTGGAATTCCCCGTCCTCCACCACCTTTCTTCGAGGAATCCCTCCGAGACCTGGTGTCGCACGCTCTGAGTCTGATGTGTGAACTGTCCCTGTAGAAGTCATTACCGCAAAAACACAGGAACCTGTCACCAACAGCCGTGGGAGGTTGTCCCTTGGTGTGCGTAGTGTGGCTATGTGAACGCCTGGCTCCCTTCGCAGGGGTGGTTCAGGTGCAAATTGCCAGGAGCCAAGGAGCCAGCTCAGCTTGGGCAAAAGGAATGATTTGGGGTTGGCTGTTTGTGTCTTGGCTAGATGTCTGAGGCCAATAGCACAGCACGTTAACACTCCTTACACATACAGACATTTGCTGGAAAGCCACCCAAACACTACTGTGTTACAAGCTGGACAGCGTACTGGGCCTGGGGGACAAAGATTAGCAAGGCCTCGTTCTCAGTCCTCAGGTCAGAGCTTGCAGTCAGGAGGAGTGGGCTGGGAGGACAGGCTGGAAGATAGATACTTACAGTTAGGGCCCTCAGGAGGATGAGGAACTTTTGTCTGCTCTAGGGCTTGTAGGGGGAGCTAGGGTGTGCTCACAAAGGTGGCTGGGTATTGAGGATTAGTGGGTGGTCACAGTGATGCCAGCCTGGAGCAGAGAGCATGCTGGGATCCAGCTTCAGCTTCTAAGACCTCTTTGACAGAGAACAAACTCTGATATTTTGTACTCAAGACACCCTCCTGTGCTGAGAGCGGCTTTGGGTGCCTGAGCCCTTTCTCACTGCAAACTAGAAAATAAGGACCCCAAACTTGGCCCCCAAAGACGCTGACAAAGGAAGCAGACTGGTGTGGGGTGGAGCAGATGATGAAGTTAGAATGTTCTCCTTGCCTCCTCCCTGAAGGAGGTCTCTCCTGTCTGACATCAGCAAGGCATCCTGAAGCTGGGTGGCTCCAGCCCCTTTACCTTCTCCCCCAGAGCTGGCGAGTCAGTCCCCAGAGCCACCAAGAGAGCCAGGGGTAAAGAGAGGCAAAGTCTGTGGACACCAGGCCACCATGTCCATTCCCATGTGTCTGGAGAGTGTTCCCTGTCCCCCTGGAGACAGGAGGCACAGAGATAGGATTCTTGCGGCCACCACCAACTTTGTAGCTGCCCTATCCCAGCTCAGCGACCCTCTGGGGCTGCCATTCTGAGGACTGTCTTTAAGGGCTCCTGAACACACAGTCCCTCACAGCTGTCAGTGCCCTGCATATCTGGCCCTCAAATCCTAGGAGGTGGCAGCCAATTTTACTCATTTTACAGGGGAAGAGCTTGAGGCACAGAGAACTGAGGTCAAGGGTCACCCAGTTGTAAGTGGCAGAGTTGGGGTTAAGACTTCTTTGGGCTGATGCTGGAGGTGATGCCTCATGCATGTCGTGCTGGTGCTTGGAAGGCAGACCCAGGAGGATTACTAAGAGTTAGAGGCCAGCCTGGGCTAAATAGTGAGTTTTGGGTTAGTGTGTGCTACAGAATGAGACCCTATCTCAAAACAAACAAACAAACAAACAAACAAACAAACAAACACTCTCCTGATAGAGGTTTTGCCTAGCAAGCACAGGGTCCTGGGCTCAGTCCCCAGAACTGCGAAACAAACAAAACACTCTCTTGACTTTTGCAAATAAGACGTTAAGTATTTGGACTCCAGAGTCCATCCACACTGTCCCTGAGCCCCCAACACCTCCCATAAGGAGGCGGAAGGTGCCAAGAAGGAAGCAGCAACTGTTTTTAATCATCTTGAGGAGGGCTGGGGTGGGGGGGGTCATAGCTCATTGACAAAGCAGGAGACCCCGACTGAAGCTCCAGCACCGCAAATATGTTAAAAATGATCTGAAGGAGTGTGGAGTGTGGTTAGGTTAGCGGCCCTTGGGTGGGGACTTGACTAAAAGACGCTACAAAAGGGCCTTCCTGAGAGGAAGGTTCCAGCCCAGTGGGAGCCCAGTGCAAGATGGGGCTAAGCCCAGAAGGCTTCTGGGAGGAGGTGAGTGAATGAGGTCTCTCGCCCAGAGACCGCGCTGTGAGAGGTGGAGGTGGGCAGGGCGCTGGCAGTTCCGAGGCTGGACCTAGGGTGGGCAGCCTGCAGCCCCCTCCACCAGCGCCATCCGCCCCCTGCCAGGGACGCCGGTGCCGCAGGGGCTGTGAGCGGTGGGTGGTCCCCGAGAAGAGCTGTCCAGTCTGTGCCTGATGCCTCTTTTTCCTCCACTCTCTTGGTCTCTTTCAGTTGGAGGAGGACAGACTCTCGGGGCACTCCCTCCCGCGGTACAGCCCCCTGCGACGACTGGCGTCCTCCGTGTTCTCCTCCTCCACGCTGGAGACGGAGCACTACCCTCACCCCGGCGGCGGCGGCTCCTCGGGCTCCTCCGGTTCCCTCATTCAGCGCAGCCGCTCGGCCGAGAGCAGCCCTGTGCGTGCTCCCCATCGGCGCCACGCGCCCCTGGCCGCCGGCAACCACAGACTCGTGCCCTCGGTGCTCCGCATCTCGCGGTCCCAGCTGCAGCAGGTGTGGGCACGGTTCACCCACAAGACCTAGGCTGGGCCCCCCCCCTCCTGGAGGGGGCAGGTGGGGGGGGGCTGGGGAGCAGACAGAGACATGGTTCCTTCCCAGGACGCAATAATCACAGGCCACACAGCCCATCCCACCCACGTGCAATACGCCCCCTAGAAGGTCGGCCCGAGATACTGTAAAACTTCCACCCCACCAGAGGCTCTGTCCCCAGAGACTCTGTCCCAGGTGGGCTCCTTTGCTAGGGGCCAGACAAAATGGTGCAGGGAGGGGTGGTGTGCTGGTGCAGTTGGACAGGACAGGGGCTCTGAGATGGAGCTACCAGCGGCTCCAGAGTCCATAGGAAACCAAGGTGTGGGGGAGCTGAGGGGCAATCTGGCTGTGGGGTCAGGTTCTGTTTACTCTGTGTCTTGGCGGGTCTGGGTCGGATCCACCCCTAAGGGGTTGGCCGGAGTCAAACCTTAGCAGATGTGCGCCTGTGTCTGTTTAGTTGACCTGAAATAGGAATGTGATGGAGGCTGGTCAAACCCAGTTTGGGGTGTGGTAGGGGAATGTCTGTACTCAGTGATGGAGAGTGGACAGCCCTGCGACCTAGTGAACATTTCCCATGCCGCCACCACCAAGTCAGAGTCCCTTTTCTTCCACATCTTACCCCACAGGCGCAGGCTGGGTTCATGGTCACCACGGCATCCCCAAGACCCTATGTGTCACTCCCCAAGAGACTTGACTGCCCTGTCCTCAGAGCTGGGCATGGATAGAGGAGTTCCCAAGGACCAACCTGCAGGCAATATGGAGAATGGGGTAAAGGAGATCCTGGACACAGGGACGTCTTGTCTCAGAACAGGTCCCAGACAGACAGCTCAGATCTGCCACTCTCGGGGACTCTTCCTGGGGGTACCCTGGGTGTGATGCAGACTGGACACAAGGTAGGCAGCCAGAAGGGGACCTAGACACTCCTGGGCAAGTGCCCGACTGTCCCCTTTGTGCACTCCTTAGTTCCCCAACCTGTCACTGCAGGGACCCCACCTTTTCCTATCTTCATTCCTGCCCATACCAGCCAGCAAGGCTTAGGGAATGGCGGTGAGGAGGCTGCCAGAAAGGGTAATGCCTGGCTGGGGAGGAGGCTAGAGAGTTTGCAGACCATGTTTGCAGGGATACATGTACCCATGTGAGTGTGCTAATCCATGCGTGTGCACACAGCAGGGCTGTCGGGGTGAATGCTCAGGCTGTGTCGTGCACAATTCAAGAGAATGCTATTTACATAGATCCTGGTATGACCAGCACCTACTGAAGTTACACGGTGCTGCAGCTGTGTGTGTGTGTGCGTGCGTGTGTGCGTGCATGCGTGTGCGTGTGTGTGCGTGTGTGTCCTTGGTAGCTTCCTAGGTCCCTAGTCTTGCTCTACTCTATTCTTCTCTTATGTATTTTCCCTCTGACCTGTTTCTTCCCAACCGTGTGGCCCATCAACTTTCTTAAATATCCCTGATTTTAGTAGTGGTCTTAGGGCCCCTGAACCAATATGGGGACGCTTCTTCTAGTGGGCAGTGGCCAGGAGACGAGTTATCCACATTGTGCTATGGTTAAGCAGTTTGACAGTGGTTCCTACAGTTTAGCATTTTTCCCATGTAGCAACCAAAACCAGACCCTAGTTCTAATTATATGTCATTCTCAAGCCAGGCTGCTCACCTTTGAATGTCCTCAACCCCAGGGCTCTCTTGTCCTCTTGGCTGTTCTGGATGGCTTAGCCTTCTGTCCAGGCAGGAGTTGGGGGAGGGAGTCCAGGGAGACTCCTTGAGAAAGAACAGAAACACAAAGCACAAAGGAGAGGGGCGGGTCTACACAGCAGCCCCTCCCTGCTTCCAGCACTGCTTCCCCCCCCCTTACCCTTTGCCCTCCACACCACCCTCGTGATGGCAGGGGTTCTCTTCGTTAGCCTGCTCCCTAAGACAGCACTGGGATTCCATGACACCAAGTACTTTGCTATCTGGCATTCCTTTCCAGAGTGTGCCACCACCAGACCTGAACAGAGTGTCACCTCAGTGACTACAATTGTCCCTGAGGTGTTCCTAGGTCCCCAAGTGCCTTAAGGCTTATCAAAGATAATGGCTTGACTTGAGCCTCAGTTTTAGCATTATATACATATAACTGTTTCCCAAGCTTCTAGGGATGGGGATCTGCCCCACTTCTCAGTCACAAAGGACAACTCTTGTAGGAAGGTAGGTGTCCTTGAAAGCCAGGCCACCATTCAAAATGTCTGGCCCTCCAGAAGGCATTCTTGTGAACTGGCCTCTGTGGTGGCGGACTCTGTAAACTTATCAGCCGTGAACTTGATAGAGCTGTGTTTGGGGCAGGGCTGCTCTGACCTGTGCTGGTTAGAACAGGGTCCTGTGGAACTGGGTGGAGGGCTGCACGGTCTGGGGCCAAGTCTCTGGGTCCCATGCATGGAGGGACTAGCTAAGAGCCTATAGTGGTGTCAGACCCTTTTCCTCTGTAGAATTTCCCAGAGTGTTGGAAAAGTGAGTGTCTGCTGGGGACGGACACAGCTTCTCCAAGGCCAGCTTTGCCAGTGGGCAGCACTACTGGTCATGCTCAGAGCGTGTTGTTTTCATACTCACACCCTGCATACAGTTGTGTCTGCGGGCATTTTGTAGTTTATCTCCTCGTCACACAGTGCTTCCCACATGCCAGGCCATGATCTGAGCACTTGACAAAATTAACTCACTTGAACCCCATACTAACCTATGAGCTAGATCCCGGTGTTACCGCCTTTAATGGATTAATCAGATATTCCCTTTACAAGAACATAAATTAATAGAAAAGCCACCTGATGCTGAGTAACTGAGCTCTCAATCCCTGGGAATCTTTAGCTATTTTAGTCTGGATGTCGTTTTCCTGCTGGTCCTCTCTTGGAAGAGGAGGGTTGTCTCTGCATCTTTCCTTCTTTCCCAGTCACACCTTGTCATGGAACTACATTCAGCTCTGAGGCACCCCAGAGCAGCGGGCTCAGTTGGCTAGACTCTGTCTTCATCCCACGACCACCATTGACCTCACATTGCCCAAGTGTGTATAGCAGCATTGAAGATTAGGTGGGCAGACTAAGATACCGTAAGAAAGCAGGTGCCTGGACCCCTGACTTTAGTCCCGCTAGAGGCGTGCTAGGGGCCAGGCTCAAATCACTCGCTGAGCACTGACAGGGGACTTTGAGAGGGTATACCAACTCACACAGGAGGCCAAACAGTGACAGTAAATTTACCATAAATCAAACCCCCACTCTCCGCAGCTCAACCAGCTGTTGTCACTGTCTTACAGTCTTTGTGACCTCTCCAGTTATTGCTAACACACACACACACACACACACACACACACACACACGGCAGTTTCTGGGAAGAGAGAGCGGGTGACCTAACTTCAGTGACTCTTCACTGCAACCTCTGTCCAGGATTGCAGCTCTCAAAGCAACTCAAGCCAGGCAGCTGCTTAAGAAGATAGCTGCTAGTGGGGCGTGGTGGTGGTGGGGTGTCTGTGTGTGTGTGTGTGTGTGTGTGTGTACTAGTGTGCATGTTGCCGTGGTGAACTCAGTGTGTGGAGCCATTGGATTTTTTCCATTGTGAGTGGAGTAGATAGGGCCAGTATTTTCTAAATGGGAGAGGGTGTGTCCTGAGGACTGCAGGGCAGTGAAAAATGCTATCTTAAATTCTTTGTAATTAATACATGCCCCATACACTAAAGGCAGCTTGGGTCACAGCAATAACCACTCAGCATCCAGCCCAACACTAACCCTGACCCCAACAATCTCTCTCCTCATTTCTAATTAGAGGGAAAACAGACCCAGTCCTTCTCAGTGGGTTGTAGGGTGGCACCTCTGAGCCAGCCTGGTCCCAGCACCCTCCTTCCTACCTCTGTTCTCTGCCCTGTCTTGGTCTCTTTTTCTGGGGCAGGGCGGTGCTGTCTGTTCAGGCAGGGGTGGGGGAGCCTGGGCCGCTGAGGATAGAAGAAGCTGTCAGTGTTAGTGGGTGGTTTTGGGAGAAACCACGCTTGAGGATGCGGTTCCCATTGGAGGTTGGGGAGCTCTGTTGAGGCTGGGGACACAGATGATTGTTCTCTGCTGTCCTTGAGTTGATATGGTAATTGGGGTGCAAGTGTAGACATCTAAGGGTAATTTCTGCTGTACCTCAGTCTCCACTTGGATACGAGACACTCCTAACTGCAGGGCAGGAGCCATGACCACCCCATACTGTCTGACATTTAAGGTATCCTTCTCCCTAAGGGAGAGGCCCCAAGGCTGAGGACCATCTCCCTCAGATAACCCCACACATACTCAGTGGACTTCCCAACCTGGGAGGCCCCTGAGCCCACCTAAGAAGAGGTGGGGGAAGGAATTGGGGTGCCTTCCTTAGCTCTCTCCTTTCCCTGGGTTTTCCTTCACCCACCACTTGCCCTCGGATCCTGCACAGGCTGTCGGTGGGGAGAATGACCACCCACGCACACGCACGCTCACACTCCGCAGCCTCGCATCCACTCTCTGGACCGCAAACTTAGCAGCCCCGACCCGGAGCACACCTGAAACCCTGTTCCCCTGTTGCAGATTTCTAACTGTAAGGGACGTCTGTTGCCCGCTCCAGCACTGTCCCCGCCCCGGGGCCCGTCCTCCCCCACCTCAACCCCTCCAGCCGTCGTCGCACTTCGAATGTGTTCGGTCTTTTTAACCAGCTGCTACTTGGCGTGCCCCAGGTACCTCCGGACTAGGAGGCCCCGCCTCGCCCCGCGCCCCGCCTGGCCGGGACCCCAGCTCTGGTCTCTGCCCCGCCAAGCTGTCTGCTGCTAAAATTCTTCTCTTGGGTTAGCGCCCCCGCCGTCCGCCTTCGCTCACAATTTTGTTTGCTTTTCATTTTTGCCGGCTCGCGGCCGCTGGATCCCTGACCTGGACGGCAGGGTGGGGACGAATGGGGGACTTGCCCCTGAGTGCTTCCAGAGTTAGGGTGCATACCAGGGGCGGGGGGACGGGATGTGGGAAAAGCTGGCTCCAAGAGCCCGACCCCCCTATCCCTATTCCGGTTACCTCACCGCCCGTAGGGCTGTCCCCACCCTTGGCCTTGCAATTGGATGCCAAAGAGCCCAGAGTTGAGGGGGGAGCCAAACTTTGAGCCTAGGTCTCTCAGAGCCACCCAACCCCACTCCTTTTTGCCCATTCTCCAGTCCGTGTCCCTTGTCCCATCCCACCCCATACGCTACTAAGGGCCCCACTTCCAACTCTCCCCCCACCCCCATCCCCGAAAATAAAACTCAGGGACCAACATCTGCTTCCTTTGCACTTGCTCCGTCGACCCCCTCCCCCAGGTGGAGGGGCTTCCGTGGGGGGAGGGGGCGGGTTCCAGGGCCCCTAGAGTTGACAGTATTGACACAGAGAGGGGCTGGCCCCTGCCCCGTGAAAGGTGGGACTGGTGGTGTGGGGAAACTCAGCCCCAGGACCTAACTGAGCTCCCTCCCTACAAACACCCCTTATCCCCCTTCCCAGGGATGGGGTGAAGCGAGGGATGGGAGGGTGGTTGACAAAAAGACCCTCCCGGAGGTCTCCAGTCCCAGCCGGTTTAATCCTGAGCACCCCTCCCTCTCATCCCGTCTTTCCTCAACCCCCTTTTGTATTGCAATAATACTGTATTATACGCTTGCACTATTCCCTTACCCCGGCCAGCCTAAGCATGCACGAAAAACTCAAAACCACACACACGAAGATGGGACGCTTTTTCTTTTCTTACTTTTCTTCGTTTTCTTTTTCTTTTCTCCTTTTTCTTCCTCTTTCTCTCCGGGGTGCGTCCTTCCTTAGTGTATATAGCGGCGTCAGGGGCCCCGGACCCGGGTAGAAAAGCATGCACTGAGCCCCCACCCCCACCCCAGACTGCGAGTACTGTACAAATCCAACACTTGAAACCGACACGCACACGCGCGACGCCGCCACGGGGGTGGGACACGGACACGCACCCATGCGCACACGGCTGTGCACGGGCGGGGGTGGGGGCGCCCCGCCGTCAGGCGTCGCTGTGCGAGGGATCTTGTGCCTTTTAAAGTCCCTGTGTGATCATGCAGACAATCCGGAGAGCTTGTGTACTACCAAATCCTGATTAAAGACGCCTTCCAGGAACCTTTGCCTTGGCCTGCTTTCTTTCACCACCCCACTCTGGTCCATGAGGACCTCAGCTCCGGGGGCAGAGTGGAGGGCAAGGATTGGGCTGGTTGACTGAAGGACTGGGCATGCTGATCAGCTGGGCTCGAGTTGTGTCCCCCCCCCCCCCCCGTGCCTCCTTTCGTGGGAGAAAGTGATGAATGGCCTCTGGTCTCGGACCCAGCCTCTGTTGCTAACTGGTCAGAAAGGAATGCGATTGGAAGTAGAAGGTTAGGTCCCACTTGCAGGAATGCCTGAGAGCCCTATGCAGAATGAGTGCTGCTACAGTCCTTGCTCCCCTTCTGCCCGAGGGACAGCAACTGTGGAGGTCTAGCTCAGGGCGTGGAGGCCGTGAAAAGGCCCGGATCCTAAGAAGGCCAGAACCACAGAAGTAGGCTGACTCTCCCTCTATGTTCTCTCTCTTTTGTCCCTCACCCTGGCTGGGCAGAAGACAGGAGCTGATGACTCAGGGACTGGCTGGGACAGGTTCTGGCTAGTGGATGAGTTCCTCCAGCTGCTGTAGGGAAGCCTTTCCCTTGGGCTGGAAAGGAAGTGGGAGGTGAAGGGCCAGCGACAACCAAAGTTCCTACTCCCCAGGGTCTTCAGAAGTCCCTCCCCCACATACTTGTTGGCTCTGGGTCCTAGAGCAGATGAGGGGAGCATGTGGAGGGAGACACCAAGATCTAGTCATGTGTGTGAGGTCTGAGTAGACCTGGTAGCCATCTTGGGGGCGGGGTTTCTCTCTTGGGAGGCCGTGGTGGAGTGGAGGGAGGGCTCTTGGTGTTCAGAAACACTCTGGGGGAGAGCAGGTAGACTGAGGCAGGCCAGTGAGGCAGCAGATGTGGTGGAAGAGCTGCCAGTGACTACTTGGTCTTCATGGCCTTTCCTCTCAGGCCTGGCATTGCTGCATGGCTGGGGGCCAGGGTGGAGGAACAGGTTCCACCTTCCCCAACAGAGGCAGGGATGTGGGGCATTAGGCAGCCCTGAAAGGCACACATCCCTCCCCTGGTCAATGTGGGGGAGTGCCAGCTAACATTTGCTTTGGTCGCTCAGCCTGTTCCATACCTGGGGACTTTGAGTTGGAGTGTATTTTCCAGGTATGGCTTGGCCAGGGTCCAGTCAAGAGAGTCACCACATACACTGGAATGAGCTTGAATGAAAGGCCTTTAGGGCCATTGTCACAAGTTCTCCCTGGGCTAACAAAAGACCAACTCAATCCTAGCAAAGGAGACCAGGTCTAGCCATTTCCCTTTCTTTGCATGTGGCCCTGAGGGAGTTGGACATTGACTTCAGCTGGCCTTTAACTTCAAAGGGGAGAGCTTCAGGCCTCAGGGAACAGTGGAGGGAGCAGAAACCTGGGGCTTTTGCTCTCTCTGGGGATCTAGGCTTGAATGGCCTGCTTCCCCTTGGATAAAGCAGCCCATACCACCTTCTGATGAACTCTGGATCTTCCAGAGCTGGGGTTTTTGTTTTGTTGCTTTTGAAACAGTCTCACTATGGGGTCTTGTTTGGTCTGGAACTTACTAAGTAGACCAGGCTGATCTTGCACTCACAGAGACCCTTGGGCTCTGCCGCCTGAGTTCTGGGATTAAAGCTGTGTGCCACCATGCCCAGCAACCAGGGAGCTTCAAATCAGCAGGATGAGTAGTGCCAAGGCAGGCCTGGGAGCCCACCCAAACAAGGGAGAATCAAAGATGTGTTCTCCTCAAGCCAGCTGCCACTCACTAGCACTCCTCAGAGCTGGGCTGCAGCCCGCTCACTGTGCTACCTCTCCCACAGATTCCTCAGGCTCCTCAGGCTCCCATGGCCAAGCACACAGTGTCCTGAACACCAGCAGACTGGTAGCTAAGAGGGCAAATAGCTCACTAGCCATCCTGGGAGAGGCAGGAAGAGTGCTCTGATCCTCTGTGAGGTGGGAACTCCTTCCTAACAGGATAGGGAAAGGGGCCAGGAGGATTTAAACAGAAAACCCAGTGTACCCAGGCTAGTGTGGGTGGCCCTGATCCTGTTGGCATAGCTCCTTTTCCCACCTCCAAATGCAGAAGGTCCTCCATTCTTCTGTGTGTGAGACAGGCACTAGGGAATTCGGGGTTGTGGCAGTCCTTGTCAACACATTTTCCAGTTTGGGCCAATGCTTGGTCAGTGCCTCTTGCTGCCTCGCTGGCCTGGTTGACCCTCAGTTCTCCTCCTTCCCAAAAACTAGGGTAAAGGAGCCCAGACAGAAGGCAAGGACTTTTCCTGTGATTATCCAGCTGCTGGGAGGGGTGGGTGTCACCCGCATGGGACCAGGTGTAGGAGAAAGGTGGTCCTAACAGAATTGTCCAAGACCTCAGAAATGGGGTAAGAAAAGTCAGCAGCTGTTCAGTAGGGAGATGCGGAGGGGTCGGGGCGAGTCTGGCACTGGGTGGGAAGGCCTGAGTGAAGCTCCCAAGTATCTTCCTGTCCTTGGCTGTCAGTGCATTTGCCCGGCCGTGATCTCCATTGCCACTGGAAGCAGCTTTGGCCACTTGCCCAGCTGTTCTCCATAGCTCTAACACTGGCAAGGATATCATGGGGCACAGCACATTCAGTATCTTGGTGTGTTTGCTAGGTAAGCGGTTGACATGAAGAATGCAAAGATAGTGTGAACAAAAAGAAAACTACTGGGGACTTCAGCAGGGATGTAAAGAGGACAGTGACCAAGGCTAGCCTGTCTCTGCACATGAATGTGGAGGTCAGAGGTCAAGGTCAGGCATTTTCCTCTATCACTTTCCAACTTACTTTCAAAAAAAAATCTTATTTATTTATTTATTTGCATGAGTGTTTGCCTGCATGTATGTATGTGCACCGTGTGTGCCTGAGACCCACAGGGGTCAGAAGAGGGCGCCAGATTCCCTGGAACTGGAGCTATGGATGGTTGTGAGCCACCACACGAGTGCTGGGAACCAACCAGGGTCCTCTGCAAGAGCAACAAGTGCTCCAAACTGCTGTGCCATCTCTCCAGACCCTCCACCTTATTTTTCAAGGCAGGGTCTCTCTCTGAATCTATTCATCTATCTCTCTCATCTATTGGTTAGACTAATTGGTCAACAAGCTAGGGAAATTTCCCTGTCTCCACCCCCACCACAGGCTATCTCCATCCACCCCCAGGTATGTGCCACTACATGCTGGGTTTTTGCTTGGGCACTAATGATCAGTCAGGTCCCCATGTCTGTGCAGCAAGCACGTTACCACTGAGCCCTCTCCCCACCCCCTCTTTTGGTGTTCTTAAGACAGTCCCACTATCTAGCTTTGGCTGTCCTTGAATTCACTAAGTAGCCCAGGTTGCCTGCAGACTCTCCCCTCCCCCCCAGCAATCTTTCTGCCCCAGGGTCCTAAATTGTTAGGGTTACAGGAGTGTGCCAGCACACCTGCCCCAGGCTATCTATCTACTACGCTGAGTCTGCTGAGTCTTTTAGTCCTTATGCAGCAGATGGTGGAAGCTGAGGAGGGGAAGCCACCAGCTGGGTGGATGCTCAGCCTTGGAGACCCCTGTCTCATTCCCCGCCAGTCCCAGAGCTAAATGCACCGATGCTACTGCCTGGGCATCTCCTTTGCCTCACTCCAAAAGCCACGGTGAGGTTGGAAGCAGTCGTGGTCCACAAACCAGGGTGAGCAGAGAGAAGGGGAGTGGGCAGATACTCTGAGCTGTCTGCAAACCTGCTGCCTCTGTGATCCCCTTTACGCTCAGAACCTTTGTGGGAGTGTGCATTGCGCCCAGTTCTTTTCCTTGTGTGGCAATCCCTTGCTCCACTCAAATAAATGCGTGTCTGCCTTATTCATTACCTGACCCAGAGATTTCTAATGTATAAAGCAGCAACCAGGACACTTTGTGTGTGTGTGTGTAAGCTGGAGATCAACCTTAGTCATCATTCCTGAGCAATCCAGTTCAGTTTTTGGGACAGGGTCTTTCACTGGGGTCTGGGACTTTCAGATTAGGCTAGGATGGCTGGCCAGCGAGATCTGGAAACCCACCTGTCTCTATCTCCCCAGCACTGGGATTACAAGCGCACACCACACACCTGGCTCAAACTTAGGTGACAAACACTTTACCATCTGCCCCCAGTCCCCACTCTTTTTTTTTTTTTTTTAAAAAATTGAAATATAATCACATCATTTCCCCTTCCCTTTCCTCTCTCCAGTTCCTCCTGTATCCCACCTTACTCTTTTAAATTAATGGCCTCCCTTCCTTTCCTCTCTCCAGTTCCTCCTGTATCCCACCTTACTCTTTTAAATTAATGGCCTAGTTTCTTTGACTATTATTCTTATACACACACACACACACACACACACGAATATAAAAAATAAGCTGCTGAGTTCATTTAGCATTGCCTGTCTGTTCTGGGCTGACTGCTTTGCATCAGATAGGCACTCAAGGGAGCTGATGCCTGGGAAAGAGCAACTCTGCCTCTCAGCTGTCTTTAGTTGTCTGTAGTTCTTTGTTTAGGGCTGGATCCCTACGACCCCCTCTCATTTTAAAAACACAGTCACGGGTAGCTCAGGCTGACCTCAAGGTCATTCTGCTGGCAAGTCTAGCCTTGAACTCCTGCTCTGCTTCCCAAGAGCTAGGGTTCTGAGTGTGTGCCAGCACAGGTGGTTAAGGACTCTTGAATGATTAAACAACAACACAGCCCTCCAGGGACTTCATTTACAAGAGAGAGAGAGCTAGAGAAACATGTAGAAGGTAGAAAGGGAAGCTGATGAACGGGAAGGCTTTAGAGAGATGTTGAAAGACAACTGGGATTTGTTATGTGAGGACCCAAGTGTGTGGCACATGACCCACCCAGGGAGATGCTGATAACATCCGATGGCTAGGGCATAAATGGGGCAGGGGCGTGGGTGGGAGATGGCTCCTGTGCCAAGCCAATGGTTACCGTCTCGCGTGCACCATCATAATCGCTGCAGAGGTAAATGGGATCTGAGTTTCAGGAAGTTCAGTCAGGCAGTTGTAAGAAAGATGGCTGGCCGGGCCTGAGACAACAGGTTGGTGGCTGTGGAATACTAGACTGGCAGGAAAAAGTCCATGGAGGCTCTGTGGGGGCAGACACTGAGATGGTTATATAGGACTGTGATGTGGAAGTGGGCACAATTATTTCCCTTTTCAGGTTTCTGGTCTAGATGGACTGTGTCCTGTTGGTTTAGGAAGACAGAGACTCAGTGTGTTTAAAAAAAAAAAAAAAAAAAAAGCTAAGAAAGTGCTGCCCTGAGTACCGCCCCCACTGTGGATAGGCCTGCTGTTGTGTTGTCTGAGGATGCTGTAGAATGGCCTGGGGGCACAGACAGAGGGGACCAAGTGTGTAGGAGACAGTCAGTTCTGCCAAGGAGGCCAGGCCTTTCTAGTCTAACAGCAGGAAGAGGTTCAGCCATGATGGGATTGCCAAGGGCTCCATGCACAGAGAAGAAAACTGAGTTCCTGGGAGATAGGACTGAACGTAGTTCTCGCTGGCAGGCCGGAAGAGGACAGGAGGAAGAGGGTAGTGCTCCTGTGACCCTGCTCACACTGCAGTGTGGGGGGATGGCGGCTACAGAGGTCCCGCCCCTGGACAACTGTGAGCATAGAAAAATCCCAGAAAGTGACGACGCAGCCCCCCTGCCCCCGGTTTCTGAGATGATCCTTTTTTTTTTTGACTATTTTCTGCTATTTTCATACCCTAAAGTTGACTTTGTCTGATGAGGGGAGGAGATGGCAGGGAGAGAGAAGAGTCACTCGGATCTGTCCCTCAGACAGGGATTCCCTGAGCCTTACTGGGAGCCAGGGGTCATTCTAGGGACTGAGGACATGGTAGTGACAAAACGGACCCATTGTCTACCTTCTGGCAAGTATCCCTGGTTAGGGGGGTTTCCTTACGTAGGGTACAGGTGAGGCCTCCTGGGATCCAGGAGGGTGGGTGACCTCAGTGGGTCCCTGTGTGTGCCCCTTACAGGTATTCTCTGTGGCGCCCCCATTTGAGGTGAATGGACTCCCACGAGCTGCGCCTCTGGGCTTGCCCTACCAGGACTTCAAGAGAGACCTCTCTGATTATCGAGAACGGGCACGGCTGCTGAACAGGGTCCGGAGGGTGGGCTTCTCGCACGTGCTGCTCACCACCCCACAGGTCCCCTTGGCTCCCTTTCAGCCCCAGGCCAATGAGAAGGAGGGAGAAGAGGAGGAGGAAGAGGAGGAGGAAGATGAAGAAGATGAAGAAGAGGAGGAAGAAGAGGAAGAGGAGGAGGAAGATGAAGATGAGGAGGAGGAGGCAGGGGCCCTTGGGGAGGTGCTGGGGCCTCGGAGTGGCTCTAGCAGTGAGGCCAGTGAGCGGAGCACAGAACGGAGCCAGGAGGGCGCCCCATCCACACTGCTGGCTGATGATCAGAAAGAGGCCAGGGGCCGCTCCGTGGCTGATGGGGACCTGGAGCCTGAGGAGGGCTCCAAAACGCTGGTGCTCGTCTCCCCTGGCGACATGAAGAAGTCGCCAGTCACTGCCGAACTGGCCCCTGACCCTGATTTGGGCACCTTGGCCGCGCTCACCCCTCAGCACGAGCAGCCCCAGCCTACTGGAAGTCAGCTGGATGTATCAGAGCCAGGCACCCTGTCCTCCATCCTCAAGTCTGAATCCAAGCCCTCAGGACCTGGAGCAGGGCTTGGGGTTGGGCTGGTGGCCACTGGGGCGGTGGCAGTCACCTCCTCACCCTTCACCAAAGTCGAGAGGACCTTTGTTCACATTGCAGAGAAATCCCACCTCAATGTCATGTCTTCCGGAGGGCAGGCCTCCAGGCCAGACGAATTCAGCACTGGGGGCGAGCTGGGCCTGGAGTTGCTCTCTGAGGGGGGCACTGCAGAGGAGGGGGCCCCAGTGCCTCTGGAGAATGGCCTGGCTTTGTCAGGGCTGGATGGAACTGAGACGGAGAGTTGTGTCCTGTCTGGCTTTCCGGGGGAAACACCCTCAGAAGTAGTCACAGACTCGCTGCCCAATGGCCCAGCCCTTGCTGAGGGGCCAGCTCCAGCATCCCCACTGGAGCCAGTCACCAAGAAAGGGACCACTGTCTCCCCCAGCCGCCATGCTATGCCAGGTTCTCGCCCCAGGAGCCGTATTCCTGTCTTGTTGTCTGAAGAGGACACAGGCTCAGAGCCTTCGGGCTCACTGTCGGCCAAAGAGCGGTGGAGCAAGAGGGCTAGGCCGCAGCAGGACCTGGCACGGCTGGTGATGGAGAAGAGGCAGGGCCGCCTGTTGCTGAGGCTGGCCTCAGGAGCCTCATCCTCCTCTAGCGAGGAGCAGCGCCGTGCCTCTGAGACACTCTCTGGCACCGGCTCTGAGGAGGATACACCTGCCTCAGAGCCCACAGCAGCCTTGCCTAGGAAGGCTGGGCGGGCAGTGACCACCCGGAGCCGGATTCCACGCCCCATCGGTGTGCCCTCGCCTGTGGAAGGGCAGCAGCTTCCTGGCAGACCCCATGGTGCGGCCTCAGTGGCTGACATGGCCATCACCAGCAGGTGAGAAACTCTGCCAGGACTGGTTGTGGGCAGAGGGCCACAGAAGGCCTCCAGGGACTTCTCAGAACCAACGTTAGGGGCTATGACACCCTCAGACACCTCTCGGGTCTACTACCATCTCTCATTTGGGCACTGTGTTACTTGTGACTTAAGTGTCAGCTCTGTCACTGGGCTCAGGGGAACAGGAACAGTGTGATTAGCGGGGATACTGTGAGGTGAGACCAGGGGAGGCTGCAGGAGACCAGCAGAGCCCACATCCCTGCCCACATCCCTGTATGGCATGGGACATTGGAAACCAAAGGGTAAAAGTCGTGGGCCTCCAGTAACTGGCATGAAATAGTATTTTGTATTGATATCAACATAAGCACATTCTATATTAGAGTACAAAACCCATGGGAATTTTAAAGATGACACATGACTCTTAAGGAAAACCTCCAGTCATAGCCCAAAAGGCCCCACGCTGCAGGGTAGAACACCGGCCTGTTTATTCATCTGTGCCAGGCCTCTTCCATCTTACCCAGCTTTGATGATGCAGGGCTCAATGCTCAAAGAAATTCTGAAAATGTCTCCTTGTCCCTCACCCTGGTCCTTTTCTCTTGCCCTCTGCCCCTTAGCAGGCTCCAGCTACAGAAGCCCTCAGGGTCGGCCACTGCTGCTGACCTCCGTCCCAAACACCCGGCGAGCCGGGGTCCCGGCCCAGTTCGCGCCCAAGTCTCCAGGCCTGCAGCGCCCCGCAGTCCCGGCCTCCCCGCCTCCACCTCGCGCCACCCCAGCGGGTCCCCGCGGAGCCAGTCCCTGTCCCGCAAAGAGAGCTCCTCCCCGTCGCATCAAGCCCGACCCAGCGCCCCTCCCTCTCGGGGGGTCCTCCAGGCCAGATCTCAGCCCGAGGCCCCCCCAGGGGTCTCTAAGAAAGGACCCAGAGGGAAACAACTGCAGACTCAGCGCGCAGCAACCAAAGGCCGGGCGGCAGTCTCAGAGGGTCGGCCCGGGAACAGATAATGACACCGGCCTGCGGCTCTCTGCGGCGCCCCCTACCCTCACCCCGATCCCCACCCGCAGCTGGCCACACTGGAGCAGCTTCCAGCACAGCCTTACGCGCCCGCGCGCCACCGCGGCCCCAGCTTCCCGCCTGCACTCGCCAGGACGCACGTGAGCATGCGTCGCACCCTGCAGCCCAGCTAGCCCACTGATCCCGGAGGGTGCGTGTCTCGGTTCGTCTCTCTGCGTCCTCCCTCCCTCCTACCGCCTCTCTGCAGGGACAGGCTCACAGCAGATCCTCTGCCCCGGGAAGGCTCAGCCACTTACCGCCTGAAGACTCAGCTTTTAGGGCCTGTCTCCTTCACCCACCAGGTCTTGGCTGGTCTCTATGCCCCCTACCCAAGGGGCTTACATCTGCTTACATCCCTTGCGGCCCGCTTTGTCCTCATCCCCATCTTCTTCAGCCTCCAACCCTACCCAACAGGAGAAACAGCCTCAAATTCCAAAAGTGTGCAGTCTCTGGACTGCCCACAGTCTCCTAGGAGCCATGGTGGCCATGAAAGGCCAAGCTGGGATTGGGAAAGTGAAAGCCAAATGTCACTGGCTTATTTAGCCTTAAGGGGACACCTCTGGTCCGTCTAAAGTCAGCTTTATGAGAGGCACAGGTCATATGGTTCTTGAGAGGGGTTGCTGCCTGTGTCTCTGGGGGAACAGACATACCTTTCCTGAATAGGAATGAATGGGACCTCTGGAAGTTTGCAGCTGCCTCCCTGTGAGTGTTTCCCAGTGGGAGTTTGGAATGG
The DNA here is from genome assembly GCA_028555095.1 of Dicrostonyx torquatus. Classification (NCBI taxonomy): domain Eukaryota; kingdom Metazoa; phylum Chordata; class Mammalia; order Rodentia; family Cricetidae; genus Dicrostonyx; species Dicrostonyx torquatus. The sequence goes on from JAQHUG010000041.1 coordinate 1,767,459, forward strand.
GGATTTGCGGGTTACTCTCCGGTCCTCTGGTACTCAGGACCCCTTACCATCAGGAATCCCTTCCTGCTGTCTAACCTCAGCTTCAGTCCGCCCACCTCTCAGAGTCCCACGCAGGTGGGACTGCTTATCACCTTCTGTGTGTTGGTCATCTGAAGATTGAGGGGCTCTGCTCTGGTCATCTTGCCATCTCTGCTGTGGGTAGTGGGCTGGCTCAGGCATCATCCCCTACACGGGCAGAGGAAACAGGATGAGGCAGACTGGCTCCCGAAAGCAGAAGGCCCTTCTCACTTTAGATTGTGTGTGATGCTAACTGGTGCCCACCCCCACCCCACCCCAGTTCACCCTGGGCCCCTATTGCTCTGAGCCAGCCCACACAGCTGAGCTGCTTCGAGCCTGACATGGGGCCTCCTCCTGCATGTTGGCTTCTGCACAGCTCACCCACATCAGGAGCCTCGGCTGCTAACATCTGGGACAGGACTGCCTGCAGGTCTCCTATAAAGCACTCACAGCCTCTATCCCCTGTTCTGGTCCTCCTGTCCTTCCCTGAGCCACAGAGAGCAAACCAAGACATTCAGGAGAAAGAGAGGCCTCAGAGGACCAGCAGTCTGGTCACATCTACACCCAAGATGACCAACTGGGAGCAGCTTGGTGCCGCCTGAACTCCTCCTGGAGTTCTGAGGGTCTGGGCAGTTGCTTCTGTGCCAAGAAGGCAGCTCTGCAGACCAGTCTGGGGAGGACACTCAGGTGGATAGTCTTTAAGGTCTATTCCACACTGATGTAGAAGCTCCCAGAACACTCAGGAAACCTCTCTGGATTCAGTTATCGTTGTCACCCCAAGGCCCCCTCTAATTGCCCTCTAGCCCAGAAGAGGAGCAGAGGGTTCACTTCCTCCTACCCAGAGCTTTTATGAATGACAATCAGCTCATGCCAGGTGGGGACCAGGGCATGACCCTTGGTGCCCAGGTCCTGGGCCTGCTCCTTGCCACTAACCGAACCGTGAATGTAGGGCTCCCCACAGTCTCACTTCTGCTGTAGGACCGACAACACCCTGGTTTGGAGATGGGAGGAAAGGGAGGCCTGAGAAAGCCCCAGGCTCACCCTACCCCCACCTTCACCCAGCATTCAAGCTGGCACAGAGGCAAAATCCAGTCTACCCTTGGGATTCCAGACCTCCACAGGGCTCCAACCAACCTCAGGCTCTGAGTCAATAGTATCATCAGACAAGGAGGAAGGAGGGACAGAGGACCAGCAGAGGTGGGTGGTGAGGAGACTGTGCTTCTTCTCCCAGGAAGAAACCAGGGCAGAAGAAGCCAATGTCCCACCCCCAGCTGAAGCCTGTTCTTTGAGAATCATCCTTCCCCTGCAGTAGGCCCTTTAGGTTCCTACCCATCCTCTCTGATAGTGTCAAGCGACCACCACCATCCCGTATGTCCCCATCCTGACTGCTTATGTCACTGGCTCAGATATGGGGTGTATTCACCTTAATGCGCCTTCCCTCCGCAGCCGTACCATGTGCAGAGGGGTACAGGAGAAGGGCCCTGTCCCAGGCACATGGCTCTCTGGCTTCCCAGCTCCTCCTGAGGGGTCTGGCTTGCTCAGTCTCCTGAGCCCCTTGGGCATGTGTTGGGGCACAGGGAGTTGCCCTCCCCCTCCCTGGGAAGCAACAGAGGAATGTTTACATGCCAAACAGAATGTACCAGTCCTTGGCCACCCCTCCCAGTCACTGCATGGCCTCTGCCCACCCTGTGCCCGCCCACTCCCCTGACATCAACGCCTTGGAAGTCACTGTCATAACTAGGGGTCTCAGAAGGGAAGTAGCCATTACACCATTAAAAAGCCTGTGGACCTTTCGTTGGCCTGGACTCTTTTTCCCTTTAGGGAGGGCAGGGCAAAGCCCAGCCCCTGAGGGTGGGGGTGGGCAGGAGAGATAATGTAGGATGGTGCCAAGTGGACAGAGATGGCATCTCCACAGAGAAGGGAGCGGAAGTGTAGGTCTGGTATAGATAATTGTTCAGGGTCTCACAGAAGGAAAAGCTATCCCAGCAAAGCCTGTACTCGGCTCCTCGTTTGTCTTTGCTGAAGGCTGTAGACTCCATTTGGGCTGGCACAGAGAGAAGAAAGAAGCAAAACTATCATTGCCCTAGAAGAAGCTGATAGAAGCGAGCTTCTGGAGAGGCAGAAGGCATAGCAGCTCACAGGCAACAAATGCCGTAGCAAAACCCGCCCTGACCAACGCCTGTGACTCGGCCTCTGCCCGTCTACAAGTTTATCCTATGGGCACACTTGCAAAACGACACACATCCAAAGTCACCCACCATGTTTGCAGAGCCTTGTCTGCGCATCTGAAACCCAAGAAGAGAAAACAGTGGGAGTTTGCCTTGGGTGGTACACGTTCACCTGATATCAACGCCCAACAGAGAAGCCAGGCTCGGTGGCCTTCGCCTTGGATGGTACATATTCACTTGGTATCAATGTGCAACAGAGAAGCCAGGCTCAGTGGCCTCAGGCCTGTAATCCTAGTAGCCACAGGACCTAAAGCAGGGGACTTTTTGAAAGTTCAAGGTCAGCCTTGACTACACAGCAAGTTCAAGGCCAGCCTAGGCTAAATGTAAGACTGTCTCAAAAAAAGAAAAAAGAAACCAAAAGCCATGGCAAGCTGTTTATATCTATTAATTTCACTTATATGTGTTTTCAGTGAAATAAAAAATTTTTTGAGACAAAGTCTTGCCAGGTAGCCCAGGTTGGCCACAAATGTGCCATCCTCCTGCTTCAACTCCCAAGTGCTGGGATCACAGGTGTTAGGTGGTGTTATTAATGTCTTTGATTATGAAACACTGCTCTTGATCCTATTTATATTCTACGGACTATGCATGGAATTACTTTTCTTCCTTTAAAAAAAGTATTTCATCTATCTCTCTTCTGTGATGGCAATAGTTTTGGTAAGAGATTGTGGACCAGAAAAAGAAATGACTCCAGCAATCTTAATGGCCGTTGGTTGGGACTGTCAGCAAAGCAAGGTCTGGTACATGTGACAGGGACTCCACTGTAGGGTATCGTGAGATTCAAACTAAAGGAAGCAGCTCATGTTCTTACAGGCCAGTCTCCACAGCTCAGAAATGTGTGAGGCCATGAGGCTCTTGGAACAGCAAGGCCGTGGATGCTGAGTGTCTCCATCCCAACAGGAGATGGGCTGGATGGGGGAGGTTTACATGGGGAAAGACAGGAAGTACCCTTTGTATTCTGAATCCTAAATTCATCATAAGTGAGTCTGTTTGCTTAGTGGACAAAAACGGTTTCTCGCCAGGCCTGGCTCTCATGGCTGGGAAGTGAGACCATCCAGGTTTGAAAGCCCACTCTCCCTGGGGTGCTGCTCTTGGCTATCCAGAACCTCAGCCTCCTGGGACCCCTTTCCTCTAACTTGAATGCCAGTGGACTCTGGGGCCTTTGGCAGGGCCCGATGTACTTTCTCTTTCCTTCTTGTTTAACATGTCCAGAGCAGGACATACTTGTAGTAAATGCTAAAAGCATTATCAAATACAGACAGCCCTCTGCATGACCCTGACCAGCAAGAGCCCTGTGAACAGCTTCGTGTGGACCGTCACGGACCTTTTTTTATGTTTGTAACAATACCTATCTCTCTCTGTCCATATATATTTCTTATAAATAAAAGAGGAGCATATTATACATACTGTCCGGAAATGTGGCTTTATCTCCAGCAGTGTGTACTGAAGTACACTTTCTCCCCAACCTGCGACACCAGGATCAAATTCAGAGTCTTCTGCAGGCTAGGCACGTGCTCTCCTGCCGAGCAGTCTCCAGCTTCACTCCATTTCGAAATTGTTATGTTAACTTATAAAATAGGCCAGACAGCGGTAGCGCATGCCTTTAATTCCAGCTCTCAGGAGACAGAGTCAGGCAGATCTCTGAGTTCGAGGCCAGCCTGGTACACAGATCTAGTTTCAGGACAGGCTCCAAAGCTACACAGAGAAACCCTGTCTCGAAAAATTAAAAGTAAATAAATAAAGAAAATAAAGAAAAACAAAAACATGTAAACATACATATTTGTGTATATTAAAATATACAATATATAAATGTGTGTGTGCGCACTCACATATGTGCCAAAGTGTGCATGTACAATTTACAGGGATCAGCTCTCTCCTTCTACCACATGGGTCCACAGAATCTAAACTCAGATGGTCATTGCAGCAGGCGCCTTTACAGAGAGCCATCTTTCCCACCCTCCTCCATCCTTTAATCCCAGCACTTGGGAGGCAGAGGCAGGCAGATCTCTGAGTTCAAGGCCAGCCTGACAGGATTTTGTGCAGCCCAGAGTGGCCTCAAACTTTATGTAGCTAAGGGCGACTTTTGCATGTCTGTTCCTCTTGCCTCAATCCTCTGAGTGCTGGGGTTATAGGTGTGCTCCATCACGCTGCTTCCCTCATCCCATTTATCCAGTAAACTATCTGGGCCATTGCTGAGCTGCACCTTCCCAGAGCTGTATCAGCGCCATGCTGTCTCATATGCAGGACAAAGGAGGACAGTGGCTGGGAATAAGCTTCCATTTCCCATGTGGTTTGTGCCCTGACACATGAAGCTCAGCCTGGGAGCATGAAGAACGACCCTTTGTTTGATGTGCCTCTAAAAAAAAAAAGTGATTATTTTTTACATTTGAAAGTTTTCAAGGAAGCTGGACTGTGGTGGTGTGCGCCTTTAATCCCAACACCTGGGAGGCAGAGGCCAAGCAAGTGGGTCTCTGTGAGTTCAAGGCCTATGTGGTCTACGGAGGTAGCGAGTTCCAGGAATGCCAGGGTTATAAAGAGATACCTGTCTCCAAAAGAAAAAAAAAAGGTGTTCAAGGGGCTGGAGAGATGGTTCAGCAGCTAAGAGTATTGGCTGTTCTTCCAGACGACCTGGTTTCAATTCCCAGAAACCACGTGTCAGTTTACAATCGTAATGTCAACTGTAGAGGGATCTGAGGCCCCTTTCTGGCCTCTGCAGGCTCTGGTGTGCACAAGATGCAAAGACATGGAGCCTGTCCTGGAACTAGCTCTTGTAGACCAGGCTGGCCTCAGACTCACAGAGATCCGCCTGCCTCTGCCTCCCGAGTGCTGGGATTAAAGGTGTGTGCCACCACTGCTTGGTCATAAAAGAGTTTTATAAATGAAAAGTTGGGTGGAGTGGTAGCCACTAAAGCGTGAAGATCGAGTCAGGTCCTCAGAATCCACAAAAAGCCACACACTTACTGAGCATCTGCAATCTCAGCTGCACTGAAATGGGACCGGCTAGCATGGCATACCCTGTGGAGAACAAGAGATGGAAAGTGAGGGCTAATGTCCCAGGTTGTCTTCTGACTCCACACATGTGCCTTCACTCATACACACACACACACACACACACACACACACACACACCATACACAGACACTCATGCAAAGATTTAAAATTACCTTTCAAAATACATATGTACAAGATAAAACAAGCTAGTCAGGTGTAATGGCACATGCCTTGAATTTCAGGAGGCGAATTCAAAGCTAGCCTGATCTTCATAATGAGTTCCAGCCCAGCCAGGGCAATATAGTGAGATCCTGTCTCAAAAAACAAGCAAACGAATGAATGAGCAAACTATATTTTAGGGAATAACTGTGCAGCAAAATATATTTATACAATGTATTTTATAGGATACAAAAATTATAACATCAAATCCAAAGAAAAAAAGAAAGAAAAGCAAACAGCTCAGACTGCTGTGTCAAAGAACCATTGATGAAGTGAGGCTGGAGGACCCCGAGGCAGATGTGTCTGTACTTCCTAGCTGCCCAGTGTCTTGTCTTCATCGGCCGCTATTTCCGTCTTGCATGTGTCTCTGTCCACTGTCCGGCATTCATGAGGAAGATTGGCTTATCATATTTGAACAGTGAGGAAGTGTCAGCCATTCACCAGGGCAGGGTTCTGACAGGAGCAGCTGAATGGAGCTAAGTATGACCTCAGGGTGGGGACAGTCTCCTCATGGAGGTCAGTAAGATCCTGGGGTGGGGGACGGTCTTCATGTACTTCTTGTTGGTGAGATGAGATCATTTAGATAAATCCTTCTGCCAGACCAGTTGTTGGAGGATTGGAATCAGAAATCAGATCTGTGGAGGTTCAAATGAATGCCACTTGGGGATGGTAGCTGCCAGCTGGAGCACACCTTTCTCTCCTGAGGTGTGCTGGCTTCACCAGGTCTTCCTGTGAGCTCACAGATTACCCTGTCAGCATGCGGGGCCTGGGTGTCTGTCTTCCGCTGTGCTGTTCTCAGCCTACCTGAAGCAGAAGGAACTGCAGTTTCAGATTTCTCAGAAAGAGTTGGCTGGGCTTCCCTGCGCACCCCCGCCTCGCTGCAGCACCACCTGCATCCGAATGTGTCTCTCGAACCAAATCCTGGACAGATAAAAGTGGGCAGCTGAAGAGGATGGGGCATTCCCAGCTGAGGCAGCAGCATGAGCAATGTGCATGAATGTGTGTTACAAGGAGCGGGCCCCTTGTTTGTCCCGGTCACTCAGCTAGCTTACACCCGAAATAACCACACAGAAACTGTATTAATTAAAACTGCTTGGCCATTAGCTCTAACTTCTTATTGGCTAACTCTTACATATTTGTTTAACCCATCTCCATTAATCTGTGTATTGCCACGTCGCAGTGGCTTACCGGAGATTTTGACTGGCATCCATCTCGGGCAGAGAATCCATGGCTTCTCTCTGACTCTGCCCTTCTTCTTCCCAACATTCCGTTCTGTTTTCTCCGTCTACCTAAGTTCTGCCCTATCAACTAGGCCAAGGCAGTTTCTTTACTCATTAACCAATGAAAGCAACACACAAACAGAAGGACCTCCCACACCAGGTGTGAGAATGTATTGGTCACAGGCAAATACCACAGTGCACAAGACAGGAGCAGAGGTGGTGCTAGGCCCAGCCCTGGAAGGGTGGGCTATGCCACCTAAGACAGCTAAGGGGACTCTACTCTGCTCAGCCCCTTCGCTAGGATCCCAGGACATGCCAAAGTCACTTGCCAAAGTCTAGCTCAGTTGTAAGAACTCCCTGATGTCCACAGATAAGAATCTATTCATCGTGGGGGGCAGTGGAGGTGCTGGCTTTAATCCCAATAGTCAGGAGGCAGAGGCAGTTGTTAGAGGCCAGCGTGACCTACAGAGTGAGTTT
>JAQHUG010000041.1:1785710-1805149 GCA_028555095.1 Dicrostonyx torquatus
TGGGTGAGGGGAGAAGAAGAGAGACAGAGAGAGGGAGAAAGAGGAGACAGAGGAGAGACAGACAGAAGTGTGTGGGGGGGGTAGAAGTGGGGAGAGAGAGACAGAACCTGCCTCTCCCTAGAGGAAGACAGGAGAGAGAGAGCTCTCAGGCCAGAAGCTGAAGATCAGCCTGCCTCAGCGGATGGGGGAGGGACTGGGCGTGACTTTTCTCTTAAAGTGCCAGAACCATAACAATGATGATGGACTAGACCTCTGAAACTGTAAGCGAGCCACCTCAATTAAATATTTTCTTTGTTAGAGTTGCCGTGGTCATGGTGTCTCTTCACAGTCATAGAAACCCTAACTAAGACAGGCAGAAAGTCCAGGTCTTTAGCTGAGCCTCTTATGCCTCCCAAGACCCACTTGTGACCCCTTTTCAACACATGCACACACACACACACACACACACACACGTTCCTCCAGGTTTGTATGACCTGTTTGAACCTTCTTGTCGATTCTGAAAGGGCAGAACTCTCTGAAGTACCTCTGTGTCCCGCATTATCACCCTGCCCCACCCCTCTTTCCTGCCTCCCAGTGGCGTGGCCCTCAGGGAACGACCCGACCCTCACTGTGTATCTGGCAATCAGCACCCATCAAACACTGCAGATTGAGTCCCTTCCTCTGAGCTTTCTCTGTGTGTGTCTGAGGGTACCTGGAGATAACTGGGACATAACCAAACAGCAGCTTGGGCCTGGGTTCCTGGTGCTTTCTTGACTGTGGCTTTGTCATTGTACAACCCCAGTGCCTCCATCCTGTCTTTGGTTTCTTTATCTGTTCAAAGTGGGAGATAGTTTAAATCAGTGCTTTGCAACTTGTCTTGTTTTGTTTGAGACAGGGTTTGTCTGTGTAGCCTTGGCTGTCCTAGAATTCACTCTGTAGACCAGGCTGCCCTCGAACTCACAGAGATCCGCCTGCCTCTGCTTCCCAAGTGCTGGGATTAAAGGCGTGTGCCACCACCGCCCAGTGCTTTGCAACTTTTAAAAAAAATATAGTGGTCTTTCCTCAAAGGACACCTAAAGGAGCCTTGGCATTTGGGGAATCAACTTAGGATATGTGTGACATTGCTGGCGTCTACCCTGCTTTTGCTACAGGGTAGGTGACTTAGTTGTCTATTATTTCACTGAGACACCGTAACCAAAAGCAACTTGGGGAGGAAAGGGCGTATTTCATATATACTTCTACATTGCTGTTCATCACTGAAGGAAGTCAGTTCAGGAACTCAAACAGGGCAGGATCCTGGAGGCAGGAACTGATACAGAAGCCATAGAGGGGTGCTGCTTACTGCTTGCTCCCCATGACTTGCTCAGCCTGCTTTCTTATAGAACCCAGGACCATCAGCCCAGGGATGGCACCACCCACAATGGGCTGGGCCCTCCCCAAATGATCAGCAATTATGAAAATGTTCTATAGACTTTCCTGTCTACTGCTGATAGATATTATGAGTCATTTTCTCAGTTAAGTATAGGTTAACAGAAAACTAACTGGCACAGTAAATGAGAGCCATTGGAGTGTCAGCAGGAACAAAGCTCTCTCGCAGGTACTACATGAACTCTTGGCAACACTGAGGAAACTACCACTCCAATGGCTTCCCCAGGATGCTCTTGAAAAGCGGCAGACTGGATGGCCAAAGAGTGTTCCTGAGACCCCAAGAGGGGCTAGCACAGTCACAGGGCTGACTTAGGTCAGAGCATCCTCTCCATCCGTGGGTGGGAGGTAGAAGGAATGTTTGGGGTTCAGTGGATGGCTCCCTTACATAAGGAAAGTCCAGCCCTCATCCTGAGTCCTGGGCTGTGGGCCAAGCTCTGCTTTGACTATGAATAGACAAGGTTAACCAAAAAGTCACAGTACAAAGGCCATCCAGGACACTGGGCACTGTGTCCAGGGGACCTCCTCCTCTTAGCCTCAAAGCTCCAGTAAGGAGCTAGGGTCTTGGTGTCTCCTCCACACCCAGCTGCCCTACTGTGCTGGTCCTTGGCTCTCCTACCTGGTTTCTGAGGTTCAGTGTGTGAAGGCCAGATCCATAGACACCAGGATCTCTGATGAATGGTAGCCCTTCCCTGTAGGCACTAGACTACAAGGTAAGATCTGTAGAAGTATGGATGATGGGGGAGGGCCCAGGCCTGGGCCAGCCCCTGGGGGCTGGATTCTGGCTACAGATTCTCTACTCATCAGTACAACCATTTCTACCTCCAGAGTCCAAGGGTCCATGTCTCAAGCAGTTTAAGCTGTGCTAGGCACGACAGAGGGACACCTGGTGGGTGGGCAGCATGAGCTTTGAGGAGCTCCTGGACAAGGTGGGTGGCTTTGGCCCCTTCCAGCTTCGGAATCTGATGCTAATGGCCCTGCCCCGGGTGCTGCTGCCCATGCATTTCCTCCTGCCCATCTTCATGGCCGCTGTGCCTGTCCACCACTGTGCCTTGCCTGGTGCCCCTGCCAACCTCACTCACCAGGTCTTGTGGCTGGAGGCCCATCTACCCCGGGAAACTGATGGCAGCTTTAGCTCCTGCCTCCGATTTGTCCATCCCAAGGCTCTCCCCAATACCACCTTGGCGACAGAGGCACACAGCTCTGGGGAGCCTGAGGGTGAACCCTCCACAGTACCCTGCTCTCAGGGCTGGGAGTACGACCGCTCAGAATTCTCCTCCACCATTGCAACTGAGGTACCTGAGGGTGCGGGATGTACTAGTGCCTGTCCCTACCTGAGGGTTGTAGTGTGGGTGTGAGACAACCTTCCTCTGCTCTGAGAGCTCTTGTTTGCCTGTGTGTAGAGTCTATGGATGGAAAGCCCTGAGTTGAGGTCTGGGTTTGGACTGAGAAATTCATCTGTTATATTCACTGGGAGCTGATGAAGGCAGGGGAGGGCTAAGGTGGCTCCAGGGGGTTGGAACAGAAAGCCGAGGAGGATGTCCTTGCAGTAAGAGATGGATAAACTACAAAGGCCTCCATTTCTCCCCCTCTCCCTCATTTCCAGGCCCAGGTCTGAGATTTACACGATTCATCCAGAAAGGAAGGGTGGGTGGAGATAGAGTCTCCCGGGGTTGGGGCTGGGGGAGGGAGAGGACAACAGGATTCCTGGGCAGTGGTGATGGTCCAGGGAGAGGCAAAGCCTTTCCTTTCTGATGCTGGTTGCTAGCCAGGGATGGGGTACCTTCTGGAATGTCAGAGTTGCCCTGGAGCCTGGAGAGGAGAGACTGGTGCTGGCTGGAGAGGGACTCACCCACATGAAAGGCCCCTTCCTCCCTTGTCTGCAGTGGGACCTGGTGTGCGAGCAGAGAGGGCTAAACAAGATTACATCCACCTGCTTCTTCGTCGGGGTGCTGCTGGGGGCTGTGCTGTACGGATACTTGTCTGACAGGTTAGATAGGCACAAGATAAATAAGGGACCAGGCTGAGGGGATCTCTCTCCCATAGTGCTGGGAAGCCCCAATAGGATCTGACCTTGCACGGCCCTTTGCAGGTTTGGCCGGCGCCAGCTTTTGCTGGTGGCTTATGCAAGCTCCCTGGTGCTGGGCCTGGCATCCGCGGCTTCAGTCAACTACATCATGTTTGTCATCACCCGAACCCTCACTGGCTCAGCCCTGGCTGGTTTCACCATTATTGTGTTGCCACTGGGTGAGGCGGATAAACATAGGCAAGGCTTGCAGGGCTGGTAGGAGGCTGATAGAATTAGATGGGCCCATCTGGCCCTTGCTAACTGTCTTCCTGTCTCCAATGGCTCCATGGCTCCGGGTCTAGAGCTGGAATGGCTGGATGTGGAACACCGCACTGTGGCTGGTGTCATCAGCACCATCTTCTGGACAGGAGGAGTGCTGCTGCTAGCACTGGTTGGGTACCTGATACGGAATTGGCGGTGGCTTCTGCTAGCTGCCACCCTGCCATGTGTCCCAGGTATCATCAGCATCTGGTAAGAATTGCAAGCAGCTGGGAGTGACAGATACATACAACCAAAACAAAATTAACTAGACTAAGGTTCTAAAAACAGGCTGGGGAGATGGCTTAACTGGTAACAGCACACACTGGAGAACCCAAGTTCAATTCCCAGGATATACATCAGGCAGCATGCAAGCCCAACTCTAGGGTCTAGGGGATCAAACACTTCTGGCCTCTGTGTAAACATGTGCACACACAAACATGTACACATGCATATACCACACACATTCACACACAGAGAAAGAAACAGAGTCAGGGACCAAGAGACAAAACGATATCAAGAGAAGCCAGAAAAACAGAACTCAATAGAAAGAAAATGGCATAAGACACACACATGGCGAGACAGAGACTGAGTCAGAGAGAGGTAGTGGTAACAGACTGGAACTGAAAGGCAAATGCCAAGGGTCCGATGGAGACACACAGGCACAGGTAGTAAGAAACAGACTGGAAAGACAGTGGTCAGAGTCAGACCCTGCCAAGTGGAGGCTGGGATTTGCCTTCAAGGGACAAGGATGGGACACTGCCTGCATGGTGGTGGAAACTAAGGCAGGAGAATGGAGGGCCTGGGAAGGTGGGTGTTTTATTGCCTCCTAATGGTGAACTGTGTACCAGTATGCTTCTCCAGCCCTCATCCTGCATCTTCCTACCAGAAGTGTTGGCTGGTGTTGGGGGCTAAGGTTTTGAGGTTAAGATAAATTCAGTTGAGTAAGGAAAGGACACCTTGAAAGACTGGGGAGTGGGTTCTAGGCCTGAATAACAAATCAGAGAAGAGGTAGATTTGTTTTTCAAAGGTTGTTTTTCACAGGGTTTCTCTGTGTAGCCCTGACTGTCTTGGAACTCACTTTGTAGTCCAGGCCAGCCTCAAACTCAGAGATCGGCCTGCCTCTGCCTCTCCAGTGGTGGGAATAAAAGCATGTGCCACCACTAGCTGCAAGGTAGCTTTTAAATTGGGCCCAAACAGGAGTTCGTGGGACTGAACAGTAGGAGATCAGGAGCAGGGATTAGGGGTGGCGATGTCTTTTCAGGCAGAAGGGGCTGCATGAGTGAGAACCTGGAGTCTATAGCCTGGAAGCTCAGGAGGTAGAGGTGACTTGCAAGGCTGGTTTCTGGCTGAAGGGTTCTCTGGCTTCTCCCCTAGGTGGGTACCTGAGTCTGCACGATGGCTTCTAACCCAGGGCCGTGTGGAGGAGGCCCAGACATACTTGTTCCGCTGTGCCAAGCTCAATGGGCAGCCTGTGGGCAAGGACAGCCTGAGCCAGGAGGTAAGGGTGACAATGGGTATGAAAGAGTGCCCAGGGGTGGTGTCTAAGTGCCCCTTCTCCTGGGCCCACCATGTATGACTAGAAAAGCCTTTGTCTTCCAGTGGAGAGCACCTAGCTTCAGAATAGCCTGCATGGCTCTGGGGGGGCCATCTCCTTTACTCCCGGTCCTCCACGTGTACTCCCCATCCCCAGTACTGGTGGGGAGAGAGAGAGAGATGCAGAGAGCACACAGGCTTCTGAGATAAGCTCTGATGGCACAGCCTTTTTCCCTCCCTCACCAGGTCCTGAACAAAGTGGTCACTGTGGAACGGGTGCTGCAAAGACCCTCATACCTAGACCTGTTCCGAACCCCGCAGCTCCTACGTATCTCACTATGCTGCATGATGGTGTGGTAAGAGAGACTGAACTGGGGCTGGGTGTGCAAAAGGTGAGGGCCAAGAGTAACTGTGGAGGGTAGGAAGATCATCCCTGCTCTTGGGGGCAGGGAGGGGACTCTGACAGAGGCAGGTCCAGTGGAGTAGGCAGCAGCTCTGTGACTGTGTGTGTGACCATTCTGATTTTTGATATCTATTTTTGTGAAATGAGCGGGTTGCTGTCAGTTCCAGCGTCACAGGGTGGCTACTAAGATTGGGGTAAAGGCATTTTGGCCACTGGTAACCTACTTTGGGATTATGGGTGACTGGGAGTGAAGGGGGACCTCTAGGCTGCCAAGAGGCAGGAAAGGGCTCAGGAGGAGCATTGTGATTCTGTTCAGGTTTGGAGTGAACTTTGCCTACTACGGCCTGATTCTGGATGTGTCCGAGCTGGGGCTGAACGTGTACCAGACACAGCTGCTGTTGGGGGCTATGGAACTGCCCTCCAAAATCATGGTCTACTTCCTCGTGCGTCATGTGGGACGCCGCCTCACAGAGGCTGGAACGCTGCTGGGTGCCTCTCTGACCTTTGGCATCAGCCTGCTGGTGTCCCCAGGTGAGCTGATGTCTTGAGGCCTAGCAGTTCGGCTCTCCTCTGGGCAGAGAGTCTGGCTCGCACCCAGGGAGTTCCTAGAACCATTACTTCGCTGAGAGAATCCCTTTCCCTCCAGGGACCAAGTACTGGGTCACGGCTCTGTTGTTGTTGGGAAAAGGGTTTTCTGAAGCTGCCTTCACTACAGCCTACCTGTTCACATCTGAGTTGTACCCTACTGTGCTCAGGTGAGTTGTGGTCCCAGGCGACTGGCTTGCCTTAACAAAGGCATCTGCAGTCACACTGCCCTATCCGTTCTTTAGCCACAGCCAGGTACATTGTGGTTGTTTGCCCAAGTCTTGGAGAGCACAGGGAATTTTATCTTTTGTACTGTGTGACCTTGGGCCACGTTAACCTTACGGGGCTCCTTTGAAGAAAACAGTTCCAAGAATACCCATCCTACCCACGGTGTTGCAGAGCCCTTGGGGATTGTCTCTCGGTACAAGGCTGGGGCTTCCCCTTTGTGTAATGGAAGATCTCTCTTCCACACTACTGTCTTGTAGCTTCTCGTAGCAGTCCCTGAGCAGCACTCTGTCAGAATGGGGGTTCCATCCTCTGGTGGGTACTGGGTAGGGAGTGAGAAGCCAGTATCAGGGGCTGCCAGCCCAGGAGGGGAGCCTTGTGATGCATGGCCCCCTTATCCTCTCTTGGACAGACAGACAGGATTGGGACTCACTGCACTCATGGGCCGGCTAGGGGCCTCCTTAGCCCCACTGGCGGCCTTGCTGGATGGAGTATGGCTGATGCTGCCCAAACTTGCTTATGGGGGAATTGCCCTGCTGGCTGCCTGCACTGCACTCCTGCTGCCCGAGACAAAAGTGGCACAGCTGCCAGAAACCATTCAGGATGTAGAAAGAAAGAGGTATATGTGCATGTGTGTGGTATTCATGGGTTCAAATGCCTAAGCCCAGCACTTGGGTGCAAAGGAGAAGACAGTTGTACAGTTACATTTGACATCTGTACATGTGTACACAGGTATTTTTGAGGTGTATGCCCTGTGTGTGTAAATTGTATAAAATCATACATAAGTCCAAACTTTTATGTATATACAGACATCCGTGAAGAGATACACCAGAATATGTCCAGACACATATGGGAATGTGTGTGCTTGTATGCAAGGAGCCCTGAGACAGTCCTTGAAGGCTCTAGGACCAAACCCCACCAAGTTCCTGACCCCTTCTTTCTCCTTGTCCTGTCCAGTATTCAGGAAGAAGATATGCAGGTCCAGAACTGAGTGAGACTAGAGATAGCCCTCCACAGGAGCTCTGCAGGACCGGAAACAGAAGGCAGGCTCCTGAGACTGGGACATCACGGCCCTGTGCCTAAGGATGAAGTTGCCACCGGCACCTTCTGTATTCTTTAAGTCTCCAGCAAAAGGACAGTGTCCCAGAATGCACTGGGTTGCTAGAGATTCTGGGCACCCCTCATGCCTGGGGATTCTATAAATTAAGATGCCTCCTGGGTTGGGGCAGCATTGAGGTTTGGAGAGATCCCCCATTGACTTGATCCTCAGCTCTGATTATGGCTTTGCCACTGTTCATCTCCCAAGTGGAAAATGAAACTTCCTAGCAGACAAGATTTATTGCCACACTCAAACTGAACAAGGTGATTCTAGGAATGTTGCTGAAGGACAGTTCTCTGCTTATCTCTAGTACACAAGACTGATGGGTGTGCTGTCTCTGGTGCAGGGATAGGATCTGCCCAAGGACGGGACCAAAAGATGGAGCTGCTTGTGCCCCGCTCCCCCACCACAGTCTAGGCTTCATACCTACAGAGTTAAAGGTATGAGAGTCAACATTTTATTAGAGAAGCCAGAGAGCTGAGACTCAATAAATGACCTTGATGAGTATACGTTGAAATTTCAGCATTGCTGGGAGAAGGAACTGGGAAGCCAGGAGATCACCATTCTCAGTGGGGTAGCCTACCCAGATAGGAATTGGAAGCAAAGAATTGGCAGAGCAAGTCCAGATTCAGGTCTACCACAGGGCCTAGGCCCAGACCCCTGGGATTTCACTGTTTTCCTCCCAAAAGGACTAGGGAATTCCAGATCTTCCAGTGGACTAAAGAGAGGGTGGGAGGCCTGAGTTAGGATGACCAGTCCCGTGAATGGCTCATTTGGATCTTATCTTCACTGGGTCATAGATATAGCAGCCCACATTGCCAATGTTCACACCTGAAGGAGAAAGTCCTGTCACCAAGGTCTTTGGTGGAATGAGTGTTGAGGGCTAAAGGGAGAGGGGAGGAGCTTGGGATGTCTGACTACAAAGGAAGTTCTTCACACATTCCCATAGGCCCCAGAGTCTGGGGTCTGGCTGCCCACCTTTGGGACCAAACAGGTATCCATAACAGGGGATGTGGCAGTAGGGTATGCCGTCATGCTGGAAGACAGAAAAAGAATGAATCTCCTCAGCCTGTCTCTTCCTACTGGACTCCTTCCTTCAGCATAACTTCCATTTCTGCCCTGCTCACCTCCGCGTGACTCCCAGCAGTCAAGGTCTTCCTGCAACGTTGGCACCTCAGGCAGGGTCGGTGCCAATTTCTGCCCAAAGACATCACCTTCTCAGCTGGTGGTGGAGAGAGGTGGTAGCTCTTCCATCCTACGGACAGGGCCAGGCCAACTCCCTGTCTCAAGTCACCACCCTCCCCTTCTGCTGCCTAGGCAAGCTTTTTGTTGTCACTTACCAAAATAGACAGGATCTCCACATCCAGGGCACAGTGAGGTCTCCCCAGTAAATGTCTTCATGTAGGGAGGGCCTTTATTGGGAAGAGGCCCCAGATAGAGCTGTGGTAGGGACCAGGCCCTAAGCAGAGCCCTCCAGCCCCTGCCAGTATATGGCACTATCCACTTTCCAAACCCATTCATCCCTACCACACCATACCCCAGGCAGCCATGAATCTGCCCTTCCTTGAGCTCAAGACTCATTCCACCCCATTGGTCATCTTCATTAGGGGACTACCTGCTTCCTTGTCACCCTCCCAGGGCCTCAGGAGCCCACTAGTTCAACATTTCAGTGTTGGCAGTAACTCAATCATCAGGAAACCTGAGCGGATACAGGAGTTGCCAAGGGCAGTGGTGTCAGGTGTTGGGGAGCATGGTGTCACTGCCCGCTGCGGGAAGTATAAGGAACAGGGATAGAGAAGAATCTGTGGAACTGGCCCATCCTAGTAAGCCCTAACTTTAGGCCTTTCCTTCTACTGCTCTGGCTGGGGAAGGGGCCCAGACCCCAGATCAGCCTTCCTTCTCATTAGCTGTCATCTGTCTTTTCTGGGTGTCCCTTGCAATATGAGAGTGATCATGCTATCTGCCCAGTTTACCTTTTAAAGTCAACTCTCATGAGAGAACAGGAAAAAAAAAAAAAAAACAGGGCCACTGGCAGAACTGCCAAGAGCAGTCACAGGCGTGTGGCACAGAGGGCAGGAGGCGCAGTGTCTACTGCAGTCTGAAAGGTCGAGGGAGCAGGACAGTTGAAGCCCACCTTCACTTACTTTTCTTGGCCTGGGGGAGGCCAGCTTTTGGCCTTGGGGGGCTAAAGTTGCTGGGGCTGAGGGAAATGCTGCTGGTAGGGGAGGGAGCGTGGGGACTGTTGGGATAGAAACCCACACCACCAATGTTGACACCTGCAGAGAGAAGACCCAATAAGGGAAATCAGGCTCTAATTGCTAGCCACAGGGAGAGTTCTGAGGGCCCAGCCCCTTCTAGACTGGAACTTACCTCTAGGTCCAAAGAGAGCCCCATAGCAAGGCTTGTGGCAGTATGGCCTCCCGTTGTGCTGGGCACAAGCACAGGCAGAGGAAGGGATCATTCAGGGCCAAGGGACATGCTCACCGGCCTTTTCATTACTGGCCTCAGGTGCAAATGTGCACTGTAACTACTCTGTTGGGTCTGATGGCGATGTGTGAGAGCTAGTATGTCAGATTGCCACTGTGTGCTAGGGATTGAGGGTATGGGTGGGAGACAAGAGCAGTCGCTTACCCCTCCCTCAAAGCCATGGCCCAACAGCATCACTGAGACTCCCAAATTTTGGCTGGTATGAGGCCCATCAGGTGAATAGCCCCTGATGCTTTCTGCTGAGACTGCCTTTGGCAAGTTTCCAAGGCTGAAATTGTGGTCTATCTGGGTGGGGGGGTGTGATAGAGGGCTGTCACCCTGGTCAGGCCTCACCTCTGCGTGCCCGCCAGGGGACAAGATGCTGTGGCAGTGCTCACATTTCAGGCAGAAACGGTGCCAGTTCTTGCCTAAGGAGCTCACTTTCTCGGCTGTGGGGAACAAGGTGGATCGGGGTTGTAAGGAGTCCAGCTCAGCTCCAGGTGCCCTCCTTTTGCCCTTTCAGCTTTCTGGGGGAACCAGCCCAGCCAGTCTGAGTAGTATCTCTAGAAGAAAGTTTCAGCCCACCCTGGTGCCTCTTGCCTTAGGCTCTTGTGGCAGACAAACACACACACACACACACACACACACACACACACACACACACACACACACATGATACAGGGACCCCGGGGGCTCACACTTATCTTTACTCCTTGGTTCTAGCCTCACCGAAGTAAACTGGTTGCTGGCAACGCGGACAAGTCCAGCTCATGGTTCTTCATAGGACAGCTTAGTCCAAACAGCAATTCTAGGCACCGGCAGTTAAGTCCCGCCCCTCTGCCAGCCCCGCCCACTGTCCAGCTTTGGTCTCATCGAGTTGGGGCCGCCCATTGGACACCAAAAACTTTGAGCTGAGGGACTGAGGCGATTTATTAATTTATTTTAAAGAACTTCAAAGAATGAGTGGCACTCAGAATTGGGAGAGAAGGAGACCTGACTTCAATGGCTCGTTTTCTAGGTCGGTGAAAAGCAAACAAGCAAGCATCAGGCAGGCATTCTTCTAAGTGGTTTGATTCCTCCTTAGAGGAGTAGGGCTGAGAGCAAGGTGATGTGAAGTCCATCTTTCAAGTAAATCACACACACACAGACACCCCTTCATTTTCTTGTTTGTACAAAGAGTGGGAACATGGTAACAGTCTCCTTGGCATGGGGTTGTAATAGATAGATTAATCTCAACAGTGCCTGGCACATAACTGCTATGAAAGCGATATGAAGAGTCCCTTAACTCATAACCCAGTCTGTTAATTTCAAAATGTGGTCCTGCTTATAATCTATGGCGTATGCATAAGATTATCAGACTTGTTAAATTTAGAAGTTTAAATTAAACACCAGCCATATATTTCTAACTCCAAGACTTTAAAATGCATACAGGGACGCAATGGCTACCTGCAACCCAATGGTCACACAGCTGGCCCTAGTTAAACTAAATGGGTCACAAACAAAACCCAAACCTAAAAACCATGAACCTGGGAAGGGACTAGTAGGAACCGCGTGGTGGAGGTAGTGAGACAAGAGACGATAAGAAGGTGTGTGGGATGGCAGTAATCAGAATATATTATACATGTGTATGAAATATCACATAACTAAATTAATTTAAAAACAAAAAAACCTTAGCAATTACTACCTCAAAAGCCTGATAGAATATATTTAAGTTGTAGAACACATCTTAACTTTGGTTGGTTGGTTGGTTTTGGTTTTTTGAGGCAGGGTTTCTCTGTATAACAGCCCTAGCTGTCCTGGAACTAGCTCCTGTAGACCAGGTTGGCCTTGAACTTACAGAGATTGCCTGCCTCTGACTCCCAAGTGCTGGAATGGATTAAAGGCATGCACCACCACTGCCTGGCTCTACATCTTAACTTTTAAACCAGACTTTATTATAAATATTAAATTTGTTATCAGTTACACAGTTACTCAGACGAGTCTTTTAGAATTTTACTTTAGGTGTTTTACCTGTGTGTATACTGATGTGCATGCAGAACCCACAGAGATCAGGAGAGAGTGGGACCCCTGGAACTAGAGTTACAAGTGGCTGGCTCTGCCGTGTGGACTCTGAGCACCGGGTATTTTTTTTTTTTCGTTTTTCGAGACAGAGTTTCTCTGTGGCTTTGGAGCCTGTGCTGGAACTAGCTCTTGTAGACCAGGCTGGTCTCGAACTCACAAAGATCCGCCTGCCTCTGCCTCCCGAGTGCTGGGATTAAAGGCATGCACCACCACTGCCCTGCGCAGTGAGTATTCTTAATTGCTGAGCCATCTCTCTAACCCCATTCAGATGGGATTTTTTTAAAATGACATTTAACAAAGTAAATAGAAACACAGATATAAAAAGATTTTAAAATGTGGCAAAAATAGCCCAAGGCGGGGGAGCAGTCTCGCTCAGTGAAGTGCCTACTATGCAATCCTGAGAACCTGAATGTGGGTCTCTATGGCATATGCCTATAATCCCCACATAGAGGCAGAAACATGGGGATCTCTGAGGCTTGCTGGCTAGCCAATTGAGCCAACCAGTGAGCTCTGGGTTCAGTGAGTGATCTTTATTTCTCCCCCCATCCCCGCCTGCCCCTTATTATTATTATTTTTTTTGAAGCAGGGTTTCTCTGTGTAGCTCTAGCTATCTGGAACTAGTTCTGTAGACCAGGCTGGCCTTGAGCTCAGAGATCTGCCTGCCTCTGCCTCCTGTTGTGCCACCCAACTATTTGCAACTTTTAAAGATTTATTTATTCATGTATTTTATGTATATGAGTGCTCTGTCTTCATTAAAGCATACCAGAAGGAATCTAATCCCATTACAGATAGTTATGAACCACCATGTAGTTGCTGGGAATTAAACTCAGGTCCTCTGGAAGAGCAGTCAAGTGCTCTTAACCACTGAGCCATCTCTCCAGCCTCTTTTAAACTTTTAAAATTAGAAAATTTAAAACATTAAAAAAAATATGTTCACATAAAAACTTGCATTTGAATGTTCATACCACAACTGGTAGCAAAAGGGGAAGGTGGAAAAAAATCTAAAGTTCATTAACTGATAAGTAGATGAGCAACACTGTAGCACAATTAATAAAAACCCAGAGACTGATATTGGGGTTCAACCTGAAGGTCAGAAAAGCAAATCAGCCACTGGCTCTTACCAGAGGCTGAAGACTAGATAGTTATAGTTTTCCTTGTTTATCAGGCACAGAAAGAAAGTTATGATAGAAATTAAGTTAGGTACAAGACTTTGGACTCATCAAGTTAGGATAGATACGGAGTACTTTCTCTGAATTTATCAAATGCAAATAGACTAGACATTGTTGCTATATTTATTGCCTGTATGTATTGTACATAATTATTGTACTTACTGTTTATAGTTTTTTCTATATTAGTTATAGCTGTCTTTTTTATTTTAGACAAAAAGGAGAAATGTAGTGATATTTCATTTGTATTTTAATAAATAAAGCTTGCCTGAAGATCAGGGAGGAAAACAGCCTTACTGGTCAGTCTTACAAATCAGGCAGTGGTGACACACATCTTTCACCCCAGTAGCCACACTAGTTTGCCATAGAAACCGGGCAGTAGTGGCACATGCCTTTAATCCCAGTACTGGAGAGGAATATAAGACAGGAGGAGACGGCTCTCATCAGTCTCATTCTGAGGATTCCTGGAGGCAGGATCGCCATTTCAGACGGAGGTAGAGGTAAGAGCCACTGGCTGACTGTTTTGTTTTTTGACTTTCAGGCTGAACTCAATATCAGTCTCTGAGTTTGTATTAATCATGCTACATGTGAATCAGATAGTAAAATGTCGTCCATGTGATGGTAAACTATAGACTCAGGAAGCTGCTTCCATACCACAACATGTGGTATTATTGTGCTGGTTAGTTTTCTGTGTCAACTTGACACAAAACTAGGGTGACCTGGGGAGATGAAACCTTAACTGAAGAATTGCCTCCATCACACTAGCTTGGCAGGCATGCTAGTGGGACCTTCCCTTCACTACTGACTGAGATGGACGGGCCTAACCCACTCTGAGTGGTGCTACCCCTGGGTAGGTGGTCCTGGTGGTAAGAAATCAGGCTGAGCAAACCCTGCCTCGAGTCCCGGCCCTGACTTCCTTTCATGAAGGACTGTAAGTCATAGAATAGAATCGACCCTTTCCTCCTCATGTTGCTTTTGGTCATGGTGTTTATCACAGCGACAGAAAACAAACTAGAATAGTAAGCGTATTATATAACATTATTCAGTGGTAAAAAGGCAGGCAGTACTGATGCGGGCTACAGCAGGGGTGAACCATGAACATTAATGAAGGAAGCGTGATTCTATTTCTAGACCACCTTATCAATTCCTGCCTAACCGGCTCCTCTCCATGTAACCAGTACCAGACTATGGAGCACTAGTGACTCCTACAGCACCACCCTCTGCTGAAGGTAGACAGAGCCTAAACCAGAACAGCTGAACCTGATTAAAAATTAAAAAGGGAAATATAGTCTAGAAGTAAAATTGGCCTGCCAACTCCACACAGCTCTGAGCTGTCTGCTCCTTTAGTCAGTGAACGCCATCAGGCACTGTATCTCCAGTGCCTTGCTCAGTCTCTCGCACACAATTGCAATTAAGCCATGTCTGTTGGTGAGTGAACGGAGACTACTCACAAAAGTCCCGGTTGTGAACACTGTCTCTAATGGAAGGGATGTGGAGAAAAGGGTCCAGGAGGACTCAAGACTTGGTAACGCGGAAGGCCTGGATCTAGGAAAGCTCAGTTACAAAGAAAGGTACAAGGTCTCTTTCTTTTCTTGTTTCTTTTTTCCTCAGAATTTGGGATTGAATTTAGGGATTGATCAAACTAGGCAAGTGCTCTACCACTGAGCTATATTCCCAACCATGCAGTTCATTTCTTAAAACACATAACTATTAACATGTATGATACAAAATAATATGATTAGACTAAGCCCAATTATAAAATTCAGGTAACTAAGTTGGGCATGGTGGCATATGCCTTTTATCCCAACACTCATGACGCAGAGACAGGCAGATCTCTGAATTCAAGGCCAGCCTGGTCTATAGAATTAATTCCAGGGCAGCCATGGCTACACAGAGAAACCTCATCTCAAAAAAACCAAAAACCAAATCAAAATAAAACAAAAAACCAACCAAACAAAAAAATATCAGGTAACTAATTAAAAAAATGTGAAAATTTGCTTTGGCAGCAAACCATCCCTACTATTTATAGCCATTCACAAGACCTACTAATTAAGCTCAATTAGCATGAAGCACAAATTCTATGTATCACTGAATATGTGGGAAAGTGTGATGTAAACAAACTATAAGCTCCACATGTGTATCACTGTTGTTAAGTGTTTGGTTCACTTTGCAGTGAGTTTGATTACAAGTATAAACTCTACTAATTGTATGTTTCTCTAGACTGGCTCATGTACATGATCACGTGCTTGTGACATGTAAGGCAATACCAAGAACTATGAGCTAGACATGTGGCAAATGCCTGCCGTCCCCTCAGGCAAAAGGATAGCAGGCTGAGGCCAGCTGGGCTATTCCAAGAAACCTGTCCCAAAAACATATCATCCTAATGAAAAAACAAACCCCACAAAAAAAATCAAAAACCCTTTGTTCTATATAACTGTTTAAAACTTGAATTGACTAGAGGGCTGGAGAGGTGACTCAAAGCTAAGAACACTTGGTTTTGAAGAGGACTGGGGGTCTGATTCCCAGCACTGACATGGCAGCTCACAACCATTCCTAACTTTGGTTCCAGGGTACCCAGTGCCCTCTTTTGGTCTCTGCAGGAACATAGACATGTACACAGAGATGCAAACAAAACATTCATATCCATGAATATTAAATAAATATAAAAAACATTAGTGGACTAGAAAACTTCTGAAAGGAAAATAACTCAGTTCTGTAAGTTATTGAAAAAATAGCTAACTAGAAAGCTTTACCTTTTGTAGTTTGCATTCCTTAATTTTTTTTTAAAAAGAGAAGTAGAGAATGTCACTTAGTAATAAGATTCATGCCTAACATGCACAAGGTGCTGGGCTCAATTCCAAGCATCTGGCATCTCTCTCTCTCTCTTTCTTCCACACACACACACACACACACACACACACACACACACACACACACACACACGATCAGGGAGGTGAGGGAGAAAGACAGAGAGACAGACTGAGAAAGACTGAAAGACTTGAGAGACTGACTCTGAATTTGCTTTCTTAAAAACATAGAACCATAGCCTAACTTAGAACCTGTGTGTATGGCTGATCACGTTATCTCTCCCTTGTTTTTGAGCACCATCTTACCCTTACAAGCTTTTTTTTTTTTTTTTTTTTTTGGAGACAGGGTTTCTCTGTGTAGCTCTGGTTGTCCCAGAATTCACTCTGTAGACCAGGCTGGCCTCAAACACAGAGATCTGCCTGCCTCTGCATCTCAAGTGCTGGAATTAAATGCGTGTGCCATCATACCTGCCCCCCCTTAAAAGCTTTGAGACAACTTTGTATAAGGTTATGAACATAAAATGTTTGGAGCTGTTGAGTGGGCTACATTTTGTGACTTTGTAGACTCAACTGCAATAATTCAGAATCTTTAGGAGAGGCCTCTAATCCTCCCATGGCTTCAACCTGTGCTTGGGAAGCAGTCAGTACAGCTTTAAACAATGGCTTTCCAAAGAAAAATGGATCGGTTTTGGAGTAGTGAGGTTGACATGGATCCACTCTGTTAGTCTAGGCTAACCTAGAATTCATTGTGCAGTCAAAGATGAACTCAAACTCACAGCAATCTCCTTCCTCACTCTCTTGAATGCATGAATAACAGGGGTAAGTTACCACACCCAGCTAGGAAAGAGAGAATGGATTCTCAAGTGTCACATGTATTTTATACACTAATATACAAAAATAACTGTATGTCATTAGGTTTGGTCTGCTATTATTTCATTGAAGAGTTTTATATCTATATTCATAAGAAGTAATTGTGAACTAATGTAAACTTCATTATGAATGAAAAGAAAAATCATTCATGATCAATTCAATTTATACAAATAAGAAAATGTAATACTATCATAATAAAAATTTTCAGAATATTAGAAATACAAGGGAACTCCAATATGATAAAAGGCATTTATGAAAAATCCACAGCTGACATAATACTGAATATCAAAAACAGAAACAAGGGTCTAGAGAGGCAACTCAGAGGTTAAGAGCACTGGCACTCTTCCAGAGGACCCAGGGCTCAATTCCCAGAACGCACATGGCTGCTCACACCTGTCTGTAATTCCAGTTCCAGGGCTTCTCTCACACAGACATACATGCAGACACCAATGCACATTAAAAATTATAAATATTTTATAAATATAAAATTTAAAATTATATAAAATATATAAAAATTACACACACACATATTAAAAAGCCGGGGTGGTGGCAGCACACCTTTAATCCCGGCACTCAGGAGGCAGAGGCAGGCAGAGCTCTGAGTTTGAGGCCAGCCTGGTCTACAGAGTGAGTTCCAGGACAGCCAGGGCTACACAGAGAAACTCTGTCTTGAAAAACACAAACAAACAAAAGAGCAGAAACAAATATGGATGCCACTTTCAGTCATTCTACTCAGCACTGCTAGATGGGCAAAGTGGGGCAGTTAGGTAAGAAAAGGCATCAAAATTTGGAGAGTTGGGCACATTGGCACATGCCTAAAATTTCAGCCCTTGCTAACTAAGGTGGGAGGATCATCCAACCTGGTTACATGGTGAGTTCCAGGCTAGCCTGGCCTACATAGTAAGAACTATCTCAAAAAATTTTAGTGTATGGGGCTGGAGAAATGGCTCAGAGGTTAAGAGCATTACCTGTTCTTCCAAAGGTCCTGAGTTCAATTCCCAGCAACCACATGGTGGCTCACAACCATCTGTAATGGGGTCTGGTGCCCTCTTCTGGCCTGCAGACATACACACAGACAGAATATTGTATACATAATAAACAAATATTTTTAAAAAAATTTTAGTGTAGGATTTATAAACATGAGCAATCATTCTAGGAGAAAATGTCGCCTATTTTATATTGGGATTTTTTCCCCTTAATTAAAAGAAACACTTGAGATAGCAGTTAGAATGGTAGTTCCATTTTGGGAAAGCAGTGGCTAAAAGAGAACATAAGGGGGGGGGTCTCATGATGTAGACCAGACTGGCCTGGAACTCGCGGAGATTTGTCAGCCTCTGTCTCCTGGGTGCTGGGATTAAAGGTGTGCTCCACCACAGCCAGCTAATACTCTAGTTTTTTACTTGGTATTGACTAATGAGTTATGTTCAAATTATTGAGTTTAACAATCATGACATGTATACCTTTAAGAATATGAGTACTACACTTTAAGTTTATTTTTAAAGTTAGTTACTGTGTTACCTATTCCTGGGTGCACATCCAAGGGAACTGAAAACACACCCACACAGAAAACTTGTATGTGGATATAGTATTATTATAGTCCTAAAGTGGAAATAACTATCTACCAACTAATAGGATAAAAACGTTGTATGTCCCTATGGAACAGTCTTCAGTCATACAGTACAATGTAGTAACATATGATACCTGAACATTATGCTCAGTGGAAAGAACCAGACTATACGAAACATCTGGAGAGGTAAGTGCATAAAGACAGAAAGTGCTGCTGACCACCAGTGGAGAGGTGGCTGAGAAGAGGGGACGAAGAACCTGCTGGTGCATACATGTGTTCAGAGGTGAGGAAGGGATGGAAAGGTTCTGGACTTGGTGGTGACAGTTGTACAACTTTGAAGATATTAAAATCCAGAAAACTATACACTGTAAATAATAAGTTTTACAATAAAAATTAAATATTATATTAATTATATTTTAATAAAAAACTTTATGATGTAGGAGGTCTTTCTGTCCATGTGTTCCTTTTATTGGTTAATGAATAAAGAAATTGCCTTGGCCTAGTTGATAGGGCAGAACTTATGTAGGCAGAGAAGACAAAACTGAATGCTGGGAGAAAAAAAGGCAGAGAGTGTGAGAGATGCCATATAGCCACAGATTAAAAGGAGTAAAGAAAAATAAGCCATGTAAAAATGAAAAATTCACAGAGTCTGGATTCTGTATATTATTGTGTTTTCTTTGAATTTTTTGACTGTGAAGGAGCTAAGTACAAAGAGACATTTCGTTGTATGGGCTGCTAAGCTAAACCAGCATGTATATTATAAAGGTATCTTGACTTCAAAATTTGGGTCTAAGAACATGTTGCTTGGGAAAAGAGGTTCTTCTTTAGTTTTCACAGAAGATGAGAACCTATGGATTGCCTCCAGGCAAATATGGTTTCATGGACCAAGGCCTCCTGAAAGGTTGCCATAAACACCCTCAAACA
>JAQHUG010000041.1:1806472-1836313 GCA_028555095.1 Dicrostonyx torquatus
TAAAAATGGGTTAAATCAAGATATAAAAGTCAGCCAATAAGAGGCTAGTGATAATGGGCCAAGCAGTGATTTAATTAATATAATTTCTGTATAGTTATTTTGGGGCTAAGCTAGCCGGGAAAAACAAGCAGGCCCTCTTCCTACAAGTTTAGTTTTTTTTTTCTTTTTTGAGATAGGGTTTCTCTGTGTAGCCCCTTGTTGTCCTAGAACTCACTCTATAGATCAGGCTGGCTTCTGGCTGCCTCTGTGTCTTGAGTACTGAGATTTAAGGCATACACTAATACTGCTCAGTTAAGTTTATCATCTTAATATCTGTGGATTCCAGAATAATAATAATAATGATGATGATGATGATGTTAATAAAATAACCTCATGGAAAAGCAGTGTTTAGAAATGTTCTCTTCCCCAGTATATTGCAGCCACAGGCTCTGGATGCCACTGGAGAAATGAGGTGTGAGTAGCCAAGGAACTGGCAGGTAACAAGAATCACAAATCTGAGATGAGAGCTCAGGACCAAAACCTCTGTGTGCCCCTGGGAAGAGAAATGTGACAGGCAATGAGAACTGACTTGGAGCTAGAGAAAGTAGTGACAAAAGTCTTGGCACCAAATCATTTTCTACTGGGTCCAGAGATTCTGCGGAGCTACTGCATCTGACTTGAATTCCCCAGTGATAGCACCTAGGCTCTAAAGTTTTGTTTAAACTAGTTGATTATTATTTGAGTTGCTTTTTTGAAGAAATTAAAAGTCTTTGCATAACTTAGTCTTGAGAGTACCTGGCAAACTAGGAGTTCTCATGGCTGAGAACTGCTTAGGCAAAAGTTCCTTCAAAGGACTCCAGATAAGAGGTTTTGGAAATTTGGAAATTGAATTACTAAGAGGTGTAGTCCGTGTAACAATAAAGGAGGCTTTTGCAAAGCCAAGAGCAGTCAGTTCGTAAGAAACTGGATCCCCTGCTGCTGTTGCTAAGCCTGAATTATATTTTGGGAGTGGCTCTCTTTCTTCCACCCCACCTCCACCACAACACAAAAAAGACAGGTTCACCTGCAGGGTCCTGCTTTAGAAACCTCTCTGTAGCAAGAGGCCCTGAGACACTTCTCATTGGCTTCAGTCATACATTGTTTTTTAGATTTGTATTTATAGTAGTAATGAGTATTCTTGAAAGCTACCAAAACCATAGTTTTGGACAGTAAACTACATGTCCCTGACTGTAAAAGTGCCTGAATTTACAAATCAGGAGAAAAATTAGGCTAACAGTTTTCTGCATAGATCTGTAACTGTGATAGATGACATTTAAATGATCACAGGATAAGTTAGGCTAAGTTTTGTTGGGTCCTGGTTCTTCTTTCCACTATGGTACTGGGCCCACAATATCTCAGTCACAGAGGTTCGTAAGTGTACCACCTTACCAGAATTTTAGATGAGCAGAATAAGGAGTTTCCTTGATAGTTCTAAGGATGTTTGTTTGCCCCTGTGTGCCAACCACATGTTTTACGGTGTAAAGAGGCAGTAAGACTGGAAAAGTTGCTTTTCCACAGGACCTGGGTTCAGTATCCAGCACCTACATAGTGGCCCACAATTGTCTGTAACCCCAGTTGCAGAGGATCTTATACCTTCTTCTGGATGCCATAGGCCTGTGTGCATAAGGTCTCTCTCTTTCATCTTTCTTAAGACAGGGTCTCACCATGTATCCTCGGCTGGCCTAGAACTCAATATGTAGACCAGGCTGGCACTGAACTCCAAGAGATGTGCCTGCCTCTCCTCACGCACGCTGCGCCACCACACCCAACCTAGTACCTCTTAAGCATCCTCTTTGTGACTGTCCCTCCTTCCTGATCCTTCTCTACACATTTGTGTCCCGTTCCTCTAAAACCGTATTCGATTTTACCTTTATTCTTACATGAACTAGAAAGTGAGACTAGAACAAGACAGAGCCCGCCTGCTGAAGACACTGAGATGCACAGCTCAGAAAGAATAACAAAACTTAAAGTCCAGTTTTCTCAAAACGACATTTTATTTGTTTATTTATGCATGTGTGTGGAGGTAGGAGTTGGTTCTGTCCTTCCAACTGTGAGTCCCAGGGATTGAAGTAAGGTTGCCAGGCTTGGGAGCAAGCACTTTTACTGACTGAAACATCTTACCAGTTCCTAGTTTTAACATGAGAGGTGGAGTTTAGTAAATTATTCAATGCTAGATAAGGTGTACAGTGGTAGAAGTCTAAAATACACACCCATTATGTCTGTTCTTCCTCTAGATATAAAGACACAAACGCACATATTTACTCACCTACTGTTTCCTGGTAGCTAAAATGAAAAGGTTTTCTCATATAGCTGCAAACAGCTATACTCACCTTCTGCAAGTTAGGCCTAAGGGTGAGTGTCTACTGGCCACAAGGATGCTCATTATTTCCATGACCTCTGTGTTTTCTATCCCCTGCATTCCTGGAACAGAAATGTCCACTTCAGTCCCTTCTCTTGAAAATCTGGAAACTTCTGGGACTTCCCCTTCAAAGAAAAAGAGATAGATGGTTAAGAGTCAATAACAATGTGTGATCCAATTACTGAAATACCGAAAGGTACAGAAAAGCTAAATGACACCCTAGCAGAGCATCAGAGGGAAGATGCAATAATGCTTCTATATGGTTGACTCTCATGCCTTTGTTGTCTCGACATTTTTTAAAAAGTCTTTGAAACATTCCTAATTATTTTGAGCTTGTGGTAGTGGTGGTGGTAGTGGGTGCACATTTGTGAAGGTGCTCACAGAAGCCAGAAGAGGGCACCAGCTCTCCTTAAGTTGGATTTACAGGCCGTTGTGAGCTGATTTGAGTCCTGGGAAGCCAACTTGAGTCTAGTCCTTTGTTTGACGATTAATCTTTTTTTGTTTTTTCAAAGTTTTGTTTTCCCCTAGACTTATTTATTGTTTATACAGTGTTCTGTCTGCATGCCAGAAGAGGACACCAAATTTCATTATAGATGGTTGTGAGCCACCATGTGGTTGCTGGGAATTGAACTCAGGACCTCTGAGCCATCTCTCCAGCCCCCAACTTGAGACCTTTATAAGCAGTATGTGTCCTTATCCTGAGAACTCCATCTTTTGTTCTTTCATAATATAATTGTTTTTATTTTTTCGTACTTGTTCACTTATCTTAAGCATACTTATTTTCTGCAAAATTTCTTAATTTTGTTTTTATTTGTGTGTGTACATGTATGTGTGTGTAGGCACAGGCATGTGGAAGTCAGAGGATAACACTTATAGGAGTCAGTTCTTTTCTTCTACCCAATGGGTGGGATTGAATTCAGGTCATCAGGCTTGGCAGCCAGTACCTTTACCTGCTGAGCCATCTCACCGAACAGAAATCTACATTTATTTATTTATTGACCTGGGTCATTCATGAATGGAAGTAACACAAGCCTGTAAAGCTCTGTTATTACATCTAGATGTGTATCGTCTTCCAATTTATTGTCTAGTAATTACTTTGACATGTGTTGTGGACCTGCATTAAAGTTAGCTTTGTGAAGACAAACGTCTTGATAATATTTAATGTCCAAGTGTTTGTACATTAATAGAATAAAAAGTGATTGGAGAGTCTTGAAGAAGGTATGTTTCCCTAGTAGCAGTGGCAGTAATTTACTAAGTCTTGAGGGGAAAAAAATCAGGACCTATTTGTCCTGGGAAGAAAACAAATGGTAGAAGCTGAAGTCAAGGTGTACTGAACAGAAAGATACTGCCTGGAAAAAAATGGGTTTTTTAGCATACATACAGATGTATACAGAAAAAAAACCCTGACTTATAGATTTTTAGTACATCTCTAACATAAATCTTATCTTGTGTATGTGATGCATACATGTGTATAAAATATTTATTTTATATAAATGCATTTTCATTATCAGAAAGTTGAAGCACAACAGATAATACAAGATAATCTTGTATGCTTTTTGTGTGTTTGTTTCTATTCAGAAATAAAATGTTTTTAGTTTTGATGAAATACCAAGAAAATGTTAGAATATAAAACACTGAATTATTCCTTTAGCCAAATTATAGAAATTCTGGAGTTTGGCTGACATCAACATACTTATTTGGCTGGAAGGAAAAAAGAGGCCAACTGAAAATCAGAGTTCTCAAAATGCCTCCAGCCCTTTTCTTGCTAAGTGTAGCTTAGTCGTTTTGTCTCCTTTCCCATCTCAGCTTCTTTTCTAGGAGCCATAAGGACAGTGTTCCCCTCCTAACTGGGTACCACTACCCCAGAATGTGGTTGAGAAGAGGGGACCACCTGCAGCCTTGATACATGTTAACTGCCACAGAGCTCTGTATGCAAAGAACCAGAAGAACAAAAAGACAGTTGGCTTCTAGAATGCTAAGCACTCAGCAAACACAGGCAGCAACTGAGACCTTCAAATCCACATACGAACTGTTAAGTACTAACAACCAGTTAAAGAAAATGGCTATTATCACACTGATTTTTTTCCAACAACATTTTTATTGAGTATTCTCTATGTACTAGGCAATTGTTCACTATGATGAATACAATGTGGTAAAAGCACAGTAAGCAAAAATGACTTCTCTTATATTGCAGTTAGTGGGCATATATTAGTCAAACGGAAACATAAGAATAAAATTATAACCAACCATGTTAAATGCTTCCACATAAACACACACTTTTATGCATGTTTTCTTCGAAGTGCATATGGGTAAGAATATTTGGATACTTGTGTTTTTTTTAAGATTATAAACTAAAAATTTCACTATCAGTGAAAATATTACTTGTATAATTAAAATTATATAGGCAAGCCAGACATGTTGGCACATGCCTGTAATCCTGGCCCTTGGGAGGCTAGGATAAAACTGCTCCAAATTTAGGTCTATCCTACAGTTAATTCTAGGCCAGCCTGGGCTAGTGTGAGAAGCTCTCTTCAAGAAAATAACCCACAATACCAAAATGAAATTAAATAAACATAACTGCAAAACTAAACTCTACCCAGTCCCAATGGGTACATCTACACAATACTCCTGTACCTAAGGCTTAGGGAACACGTGGGAGAGGGATTAGAGAGTATTATAAGAGCCAGAGGAGCAGGGAGCTTGCTGCGAGACTGTGTCCCCTAGCAATGTCAGGAGCCACACCCATAAAGTCTCACCAACATAACTGCCTAACATGAGCGAACCAAGGATGGCACCAATAGATAGACATGCCCACAAGACCTCAACCTACACCTACAGGACACAGTCTTCTCCAGGGAGGAGCACAACAGTTGATTATCCAATACAAACTGTCAGCCCTGAAAACATACATACATGTAAAAACATTATACAGACAGAACAGGCTATATTTAGGCATATATATATACATATATATGCATGTAATAACAAATAATGAAAAAAGAGGCCATGAATTGGAAAGAGAGCAAGGGTTTATGGGAGGCTTGGAGAAAAGGGAAGGAAAAACGTTGAAAAGGAAGAAAGAAATTCTGTGAAAGGACTAAAGAGGTGTTTGTGCAGCCGGGCGGTGGTGGTACACACCTTTAATCCCAGCACTCGGGAGGCAGAGGCAGGCGGATCTTTGTGAGTTCGAGATCAAGCCTGGTCTACAAAAGCTAGTTCCAGTGCAGGCTCCAAAGCCACAGAGAAACCCTGTCTCGAAAAACCAAAAAAAAAAAAAAAAAAAAAGGTGTTTGCGCTGCATTGGGCTAAACAGCAAATACTTATACTTTATATTTGTTAATAAATACAAATGTATAAGAAACTTAAACTATAAATAAAGACAAATATGTTTATAATGCCAAACCCCACATTTCTATTGTTTTCAAATAATTTATCAACGAATGAAGACTTAGGTAAACTTTAGTGAAGAGCTATAATTATTTGAAGAACATGAAAACAAAACCACCTCACTTAATTCTGCTACAGACTCTCTCTTCTCCGACGCCTCCTCCACTTACGCCCCCAACACACACACACACTGTTCTTATATTATGTATGTCCACTCTTTATTTAATTCAGTCCCAGAAGCTGGGGATCTGATAAGACATATATTTTTTGCAAGCTTTATACCAAAATACTTTTTTCATTTTTCAGAGACGAAGCAAAATGGTTAGGTCTGAGTATTTTATTGTATTGCTCAGCAGTGTTAGCAGAAAGATCTCTTGAGCAGTACATGCTCTAGGAGACCAGTTATGAATAGAAAGGTGGGGTATAAGGTAGAAAAAGGTGTTCACAAAGCAAAGGGGCTTCCAGGGAATAATGTAAACAAACTGAGTAGAAGTAGGTATTTGTCCATATTTAAACACTAGCGTTAATTTCTCACTGCTTAAGTCACCAGTAAGAATTGTCCCTGGCGGGATGGAGAGATGGCTCAGCAGTTAAAACACTGGCTGCTCTTCCATAGGACCCGGGTTCGACTGTCAGTTTCAGAACTTCTGATGCCCCCACAGACATACATGCAGGCAAAATACCAATGAACATAAAATAAAAATAAACTTAAAAATTGTTCTTGACTTAAAATTCTATTACAACACAAGCTCACAAGCTCATGTCACAGATCTGAGCCCATTCTTCATCTTCAAGATCAAACTTTTAGTGCTGTGATAACAAGTGTTACAGTGTCTAAGTGCCAGCTATTGGGCTAGAGTTCTGCATTCACACGACTTCTTGGGATGGGCTCCAAAGCTAGATGTCACTGATCACAGGGTGAAGCCAGCAGTACTGCCTGCGAATTACAATATTCTCAAAGCTCTGTTCCCTCTGCTGGTTTAGGACGGATATAAAGAATGTCATTCCTGGGGCTGGAGAGATGGCTCAGTGGTTAAGAGCATTGCCTGCTCTTCCAGGGGTCCTGAGTTCAATTCCCAGCAACCACATGGTGGCTCACAACCATCTGTAATGAGGTCTGGTGCCCTCTTCTGGCATTCAGGCATACATGCAGACAGAGTATTGTGTACATAATAAATATATATATATATTTTTTTGGTTTTTCGAGACAGGGTTTCTCTGTGGCTTTGGAGCCTGTCCTGGAACTAGCTCTTGTAGACCAGGCTGTGTGTACATAATAAATATTTTTTAAAAAAAGAATGTCATTCCTTCAACTCTTAGGAGGGAATATTCTAGAAGAAACCCTAGGTGTATAGACAACATTGGAATAGACCACGAAGCAGTTCTGAAATTTTTTAAAGTTAAGGCTGAAAATTCTTTATGTAGTTTAAGGTAGCTTGAGCAGCCTAAACTAGGTCTGCCCTTACATACTGCCTTTTCCTTTCTAGCCCTCTCTAGCCCCTACTAGAGAGCAAAATTCTTACTCTGAAAGGGAGTGAAGTTCAATCTAGGTATGATTAATGATCTGAGGTCTCAAAGTCAGCAAAAACTGGCGTTTTAATTATCTTTCCCTAAACTCCTGTATTACTTCCTCCAACAGGAGAGGAGATGGTTCTCTTCTGAAACCCACTTAAACTTTACAAGTGTCAGCTTTTCTAAAGTGCTCTTTTTGGAGTCACTCTACAGTTTCCAGGCCAAGAGTACATTCAACTCAAACTTCAGTTTAGAAAGACCTGGAGGACCACTGTGTAAACGTGCTCGCCACATAAGCCTGATGCCCCAAGTTCCAGCCCAGCAGCCAACTCCAGAAAGCCTTCTGACGCCCATGCACGTGCCTTCCCACACCACACTCCAGAAAGCTGTCTTCTGATGCCCAGGCATGTGCCTTCTCACACACCACACACACACACACACACACACATACACATACACACACACACACACACACACACACACACTTACTTTACTCTGAAAAAGTAGATCAAAGGTTACTCAGGTAAATATCTGTTCTGAGATGAGGCAATAACCCTCATCTTTAAAGGAACAAACACAACATGCCAACTCTAGAGATGTACAGCAACTTATCCAAAACCACAGTAAAGCAAATGGCTGAGCACAGTGAAGGACCTAGGTCTCTCACATTCATGCTTTTTCACAAAAGAAGTCATGACCTGTAAATTGGAATTAACTTAGGCTCTGGAAAAACTAAGTATTGTCATCAGACATAATCTAGGGAGCATATAAATAAGGAAATAGGGAAGGAATCCTGAAGAAACTGGTAAGGCTGATTCTCTCAAGTCTCTGTTGAGCCAGGTTACAAACTGCTGACAAAGGAATGGCAGAAGGAAACTGGAACAGAGTGTAGAAAACCCAAGGCCTGAGCTCCCTGATTCCCAAGGGTATCCTGGTCAAGCATCTGAATGTCCTGCTGGAGCTCCATTTCCATAAGCGCCCAAGGAAAGCCAAGGAGACCCCAATTCCAGACTAGTGCTGTCTTTTCTTCACACTCAGGCAGCACAGGGTGCAAACCGCACAACTTCCTACTCTGACAAGGAAGTGGCTCTGGAGGACAGTGCAGGCTGGGGTGGACAGCAGGGTAGCAGTTCACTATTCTAGTTTCTTTTGAAGCTCAAATGTGTACAGTGTCAAGACAAACATCCAGAAAGAAGCATGAGATGAATACATTTATTCCAAAAAATTAACACATTAAAAATAGTTAAACTTGTCCAAGCCAACTTCATAAATTCTTTAACCTTTATTAAACAAAATGTACAACCCAAAACATCACACTATGGCGGCAATAACATGGGTAAGGGAAAGGGTTACATCTATGCTTGTAAAACAGAGAATGCGTCCAATCCCAATTTCAGATTTTCTAGAGTTTAACAACAGAAATGGTTGATAATTTAACATAAAATGTTACTGGACCACAGTATAATGAGCAAAGGCCATTTCAAAACTAAAAATGACCTCAGAAACACAAACACTCCTGGTATTGAGCCAGGAATAAGCCTTACCGGTGTGTCGTCTTCCGAACCTGAGCCTCCCAGTTTTTCTTTCGATTATTGAGGCCATTTCCAAACAAGTCTGTAAGTGACCAGGACTATTTGAAGCAAAGGTAACAAAGTATGGAAGGATGGAGCTAACATGTCAATAAGGGAAGTTAAACAGCAAGCAAAGAGGCTACTCACGTTGTACTTCTAACAATGTTAAGGCAGTCTCATCCGAATGAATGTTGACCTAGGGAAGGAACAATTCTTTCTTCAGTATTTTCCCATTTCAGCAAGCTTTTTGGTGTTTCTCTCAGAGAGCCATCAATTGCGCAGAAAGGTAGGTAGGAATACAACACAGTAACTCAAGTCAGCTGTTCCCTTCCCCCCTCACATTCCAGAAATGGCAGCCTCAAAGCCAAAATCAAAGCACACTTTGCGGTGAGCCAGATAGACATTTGACTTTAATGACAAAAATAATTTGGCCAAAAATCTTAAAAAATTAACAAAATATTTTTAACAGATATGTAGAGAATTGTTAAGACCGATTTATCTAATATTTTAAAGGACAAAGAGTGGGGGAAATAAGCAAATATTTTAGCTCCCATGAACATTTACTGTGAAGATTCCAGATGAGATTGCCAACTAGTCCTGGATCAGCTGAGGTCCAATTTTTAACACCCAATATGATTCATCCATTCAGGTAGTCCTTGTTGTAGTCATGAACATTGGATCTTGTGTTGTCTGGGATGACATCAACTGCAGCTTCTTGTTCAGGCATTTCCTGAGGGCCCATATTGCCTCCAACTACCTGATCCCTAGAGGGGGACCCTGAGGTTGGAGTTTTCACCAAATTCAAAGCACTGCCAGTGTCTTCACTTACTTGAGAAACTATATCCGAGACAGATACATTCAGAATTTCTAGTGGTGGTGATCCCATCTCCAAGGAATTGCACTTAAAGTCATCTGGCTCAGACAGCGGAGAACACAGTTTCTCTTTTGGAACTCCAGATGTCCGTGTGACAAAATCAACAAGGTCTGGAAGGCAAGAAGATGGTCCAAGGCCTGAAGGACTGACTGTTGTGGATTCCATTCTGAGTAAATCTTTCGGCAATTGTGCAGTTTCTTTTACCTCCTCAGACAACATTCCTCCAGCCAATAGGTCAAGGGCCTGGTGTGCTCTCTCACCTCCCATGTCATGGTCAACATTCTCTACAATGTGTCCTGTTTCTGGGCAGCTAGAGGTGATTCTCCCATTTCTGTAATTAGATGAACTATGTTCACCCTCTATTTCAAAATTAAGCACCATAGTCTTGGGAGAGTCTAATGGAAACCCAGAAAAAGATGGTATTGGTTCAAAGTCATTGGGACTGGAGGGATCACATACAGTTAAGACAGAATTTTCTTCAGACATTCTCTGTGACAAGGCAGCTGGTGAGCTACATGCTTGCTCTGTCTCAGTACTGCAGATTTCAGCATGCACATCCCCCACATTCCTCAGGGCAGCAAGCCCCTCTACTTTTGAGTGCATAGCTTCAAGGTTTTCCAAGGCTTTGCTTTCTACTGTCACTGTTAGTTCTGGACAGGTATCTTGTAGCTCCACAGCTTCCACCCCTGATTTCTCTGGACTCCTTTCTGGTTTCTTTTGGCTCTCCCAAGTCTCTGGTTTCTTTAAACACATATTTGATCTAGGTGGGGACAACAGAAGTAATTCAGGCACACCTTTTGGATTCTGGAGCAACGATGGAAATGAGTCTATTTTTGCCCTTTTGAAAGAGAGAGACTGACTCAATTCAATTACTACTTTACTTGGACTTTCATGTCCTGTCATCAATTTCCTAGACTGTTCCACCTCTTTGTCAATTGTTGATAATTTGGGCTGTCCTATTTCTTCCCATGTGTTTCTATTGCCGTGGTTCAAACTGGAATCTCCTATGCTGTGGAGTCCAATGTTGGCCCCTGCTTCTTCTTCAACTGATACCTTTCCTTTTAATTCAGTAGTTCTCTTCACTTCTCTTTCTCTACAATCCTCCAACTGGTCCAACTCTTGGTTCTTGTTTTGATTATCCATGAAGTTAATTTCTACCAACTTCTGAGACTCCTTAGTATGACATTGTATATCTGATATATGAGAAGCCGAAGGTGAGTCTGTATCAGGTGGCTCTGGTTCTCCCAGATCAAATTTGATTTTCCCCTCTGGAGGTTTATCCTTATCACTGTCACACTGGAAGGAAGCAGAAGTCCATGTGGTTGAAGTGTCTGTCTTTGGGGTAACCATTTCGTAAGACCTGCTTTGGTACAACCTTGTCAGAGGCTGTAGGAAGCTATAACTGCTGTCTCTACTTTTGGGGTCTATATGTTCTACAACTGACCATTTCTCTATGGACACCAGACCTTTTGAAATGGGATCTTCAAGTTTGCTGATTACAGGAGCAGTGACCAAACCATTATCTTGAGGCAGGTCCTCTGGGGATACACTACTGTTCAAAACAGAAGTGGGAGAGATATCTGAAATCTCAGTTCTAGGAAGGCTGCCATTTTCCAATGAACCACTACTCAGCTTAGTCTCATGGGCCCCCTTCCCACCACTGCTGTAGAATATGTCATACAGGTCCTTAGCATTGGCTGTTGCTAAGCACAAATTTCGCTTTTCTAATTTTTTGGCCTGCTCACTGAATACACTTGAGAGGGGTGGTGGAGGTCGCACTAACATAGAGATTAGGGTCTGATCCCGGTCACTCTCACTCACCCCAGGAGCTGTCTCATCAGAAGGAATGGCAGTTGATTGTTCTGAGGCCGTGAAGGCTACAGGCAACCCTTGGTTCAAAATCTTAGGACCTTGGAAGCCAAGCCCGAGAGTCTGAGATACAACTGAATTAGATTTCACAGAAGTTAAGACAGCATCTGCTTGAGCAGGAGATGGGGCAGACAGATGAGGTATAGCCAGGGGTGGTGGTGGTGGTGGTGGAGGTGGAGGTGGTGGTGGTGGTGGCGGCAGAGCCAACATTTGCTCAGGTACTTGGGGTGGCTCATTCTTTGCAGCCAGTTCCACTTTTTCCTCTGCAGAGCCTTTTAGAATCACCTCTTCCCCTCCAAAAGCTTTGGAGATGATATCTGGTGGCAAGAGTAGATCAGATGAAGACTCTTTAACCACTGGCAGAGGTCTGGCAGAGGTCCCAGAGGACTTAATGGACAGAAATGTGTTAAGAGGGGCAGGCTTGCTCACTGTGGCTGAACCTGATTTGCGGAGTACCGTGGATGGGATAGGCAGGTTAGGTCGGATCTTTGTCTGTGTTGAAGTTGTAACAACAGGTGTCCAGGGGCTAGTATGTGCAACAACAGTTTTGCCAGAAAGCTTGATCTTGATGGGCTTTGCCTTCCCGGTTTCAGCTTTTCCATCGTCTTTGTCCTTACTATTTTCTACAATGTCTTCCTTAGGGGCACTTGGGGCCACCACTGAACTTTTTTCTTCGTCTTTCTCTGGCTTCTTCCAACTGAACTTTCCAAAAGATGCTACTGCTGATTCCTTTTTTACCTCTTCTCTTACTGGGAGTTTGAGGCTAGCATTCCTTTTAACTTCACCCTTTTCAGGGGAATTTCCACCCTCAGAGGGCTGGTCCTCTAATTCTACTGAGGCTTTCTCGTCTTCCTTTGCTTCTTTCACAACTTTTGCCTTTTTTTCTATCTTCTCCTCCTTTGGTTTCTCACTAAGTTTGCGCTTTAGCTCACTTTGCCGTCGTCGCTCTGTTTCTAGGACCACAGCCAAGCCAGCTTGACGGTCCAGATTTCTTCGTTCTTCATACAATGGGTTTTCTTCCACATATTGCTAGAAAGAAAAAGATAAAGGCTCAATAAATTATCAAATTGCTATAACAGAGAGTCTTGGCCCTTGCCACTGCTACAACTCATTTAAGAATAAATCACTGGAAAAATCTTTTCAAGAACTACAGATAATTCAATTAGCCTCTCTCACCAGGACTGAGAACTTCCTAGTGAGAAGAGGTGTGAAATCAGTGACTTTCTAACTCTAATATTTGACAAAGGCAAAGGAATTAGTACAGAGAAGTGGGGAATTCCACAAGGACACAAAGACCAACCTTGTATTTCTCATTGTGCTGGTGACCCTTCACATGTTGCTCTCCAGAAATTGGATCCCCCAAAAATTCCTCACAAAGTTGGCAGTAGAATCCAGTGGTGGGAATCAGAAACTCAGAGCCTAAAAGAAATAGAAAATAAGAAGCAAGCCTTTTCCATCAAGGATGAACAGGCAAATCCTATCACTCTGCTGCAGTAAGATGACTAAGCCCACTTTTGGAGTCAGAAGTGGCGTTTAGATGAATCTCAAATGCATGCTCTGTCTGGCCTAAGGCTTAACTCTCTATCTAGTCTTTCTACCTCTTGGGTACACTCCTAGCCTGGTTAGATCAGTAGTACCCTACGCCAGATCCATTCCTTAAGCTCTAACATGCACCAAGCATCTTAGAGGAGGTTTAAAAACCATGTTCCCAAATAGTTAATTCACTCATTTGCATGAGGGGCTCTCATGAAGTACTAAGTCCTCAGGGGTCATCTCTAAGCATACTGACTACTTGTAAAGGCAAGAAACAAAACTTTAAAGACATTTGACTTTTCAAACTTCTTAATAAAAACACTTCAAAATATTTTATAGATTTTTAGTTGAAAAGGCAGGGAGAAAACTTACCTTTTGCAGGAACAGTTATCTTGTCAGTTCGCTTTACAGTGTCTTGCTTAGCCTCACTCTGGGTCTTTGAAGCCCAAGGTCTGTTGTAGGGATCCAGTGTCTATTTGCAAGAGGCAGAGGTGCTCACACAACAGCACTAAAATCTCAATGACCCTTTTCTTCCCCTAAATA
Organism: Dicrostonyx torquatus; assembly: GCA_028555095.1. Lineage (NCBI taxonomy): Eukaryota > Metazoa > Chordata > Mammalia > Rodentia > Cricetidae > Dicrostonyx > Dicrostonyx torquatus. The sequence continues at coordinate 1,820,139 of JAQHUG010000041.1, forward strand.
TCAGACCAGGGAACCAGCAGTCCTTAGCTACCCACCCCCACCCACCAACTCTGCCAACTGTTTAAACGGAATCACCTGTGGAAAAGGTAAAAACATGTTAGCTCAAGTACTAGAAACAGAGAAATAAAAATTCAGGTACTGAAGGAATCAAGAGACAGAAGCCTCACTTACACTTGTGCGGTGTTTAGTTATGGTAGTCCCTGAGCTGAGCCCTGGGGATGACATCCTTTGTTCTTATCTCTTGACTCTTCAGACTGGGGCTCCTGCCCATCTGAGAATGTTTCATCTTCCAGCTTTGCAATGCAGATGGGCGCACAGAAAATGAAGGGGAATGAGGGTGATAGTAGAAACAACCGTGGTCAGGATACCTACCTGTGTGTGTTTCTTAGTGTGCATATGGGTGAAGAAGTCAAACATGGTCCCACATATGGTGTTACAGTCTTTGCACCAGTGATTGCCAGCATCATAATACTCATAAGCAGATACAGGCTGGTCAGATTGCTTAGAGTTTGGCTGGAGGCTTTCAGCAGAATTAGGGCTCTTGATACAGGAATTTTCATTTACTGTTGATTCCTAGAGAGAAAAACTTACACTTATAAAAAATTTAAGGCAGAGTAGATTTATATACTCTCAAAAAAGCAGATGGTAATCATAAGAAGTATGACCATATGTCTAGTGTCTAAAATAAAAAGCTATATAAGATGGGGAGAATCTTAATAGAACCTGTATTCAAAGCTCAAGAACCAGGCGGTGGTGGCGCAGGCCTTTAATCCCAGCACTCGGGAGGCAGAGGCAGGTGGATCTCTGTGAGTTTGTGGCCAGTCTGGTATACACAGCAAGTTCTAGAACAGGTCTAAAGCTACAGAGAAACCCTGATTCAAAAAAACAGGAAAAGAGAGAGAGAGGGAGAGAAAGAGAGAGAGAAAAAAAACAAGAGTGGAAAGAAGTCATTTCATTTCACTATACCCTTCAGTAGACACTGCAAGTATTACCTATGGAAACAGATATGCTGAATTAAAATCAAAGTAACTAGAAAGAAAAGGGTGGCTAGCAAGTTAAGAATATGACGAAACTAAGTAACAAGTCAAATCACTGTTCTTATGTGCCCTGGTACACATGGAAAGCCAATGCTGCACACAAATAAAACAGCAGTAATTTCCATGGATGACCTAAAGGAATCAGATCAAATATTCCTAAATTGCCTTAAAGTCACTAATAGAAGTTATAATACCTTTGAGTTAACAATTAATTCTATTCATTTGTGTGTGTGTACATGCAGGTTCATATGTGCCATGGCATGTGTTTGGAGATCAGAAAACAACTTTTGGAGTCAGTTCTTGCCTTCTGCCTTATTGAGGAAAGGTATCTTTCATTTCTGCTGCTATGACATATATTCTAAGCTAAGTGGCTGTGGTAGTTTGAATAAAAATGGCCCCCACAGGACCACATGGAGTGGCATTATTAGGAGATGTGGCCTTGCTGGATGAGGTATGGCTTTGTTGGAGGAGGTGTGTCACTAGGGGGTGGGCTTTGAAGTCTCAGAAGCTCCTGGGTAAACTGGGGGCAAAGGGAGGTGGTAAAGGGGATGGGATGGGAGATGAGAACATGAGGGAATGGGATGGTTGAGAGGGGAGAGGGATGGAATGGGAGAGCAATGAAAGACAGCTCTTGATAGAGAGAGCCACTATGGGGTTAGGGAGAAATCTGGTGCTAGGGAAGTTCCCAAGAATCCTCAAGGATCACCCCAGCTAAGATTCCTAGCAATAGTACAGAGGGTGGCATGAACTGGCCTTTCTCTATAATCAGACTGGTGAATACCCCAACTATCACCATAGAGCCTTCATCTAGCAGCTGATGGAACCAGATGCAGAGATCCGCAACCAAATACCAGGCCAAGCAATCCAATCAAAGAGGGGGAGAAGGAAATATATGAACAAGGGAGGTCAAGATCATGATGGAGAAATCTACAGAGACAAATGAACCATGCTCATGGAAACTTATGAACTCTAGACTGACAGCTGTGGAGCCTCCATGGAACCTAACTAGGCCCTCTATCTGTGGAATACAGTGAAGAAGCTCGGACTATCTGAGAAGCCTCTGGCAATAGGACCAGGATTTATCCCTGGTGCATGAGCTAGCTTGTTGGAGCCCATTCCCTGTGGTGGGATGCCATGCTAAGCTTTAATGCATGGGAGGGGTTTGATCCTGTGTGAACTTAATGAGCTAGACTTTGTTGACTCCCCATAGGAGGCCTTACTTGTTGGGAGGAGTAGGGGGTGTTGGGGGCGAGAGGGGGCTGGAGAAGGGGTATGGGGGAGGGGAGAATTGTGGTTGGAATGTAAAAGGAAATTAAAAAAAAAAAAAAGAGTTGCTGTGGTTATGATATCTCTTTGCAGCAACAGAAACCCTAAGATGGAAGTTGGTGCTAGGGACTGGGGTATTATTATGATAGGCCAAACCATGCTTTTGTTTGGAAGAATGTGGACTTTGGGTTAGGAAAGCAGTGGAATGCTTTAAGCTAAGCTTACTGGGCCATAATAGTAGGAACATGGAAGACAGTGGTGTTGAGAGTAATTTAAACTGTGTGGGTCTGCCTCAAGAGGTTTCTATAGAGACTATTAATATGTGACCTAGAGATTGTTCTTATAATATTTTGGCAAAGAATGTAGCTACTTTTTGCCCTTATCTGAAAAGTCTGCCTGAGGTTAGATTGAAGAGTTTTATATTAATGCAGAGGAAATTTCAAAACAGCCTAGTATTGACTGTTGTGTGGTTATTAGTTGTCACTCTTATGAAGACCTATAATAAAAAGGAGCAAGTCGGGCCGTGGTGGCACATGCCTTTAATCCCAGAACTCACGAGGCAGAAGCAGGCAGATCTCTGTGAGTTTGAGGCCAGCCTGGTCTACAAAGCTAGTTCTAGGACAGGCTCCAAAGCTACAGAGAAATCCTGTCTCGAAAAACCAAAAAAAAAAAAAAAAGAAAGAAAATTACAAAATATATACTTCAAGGAGATAGGAACTAAATCCCATGTTCAAGGAGATGAAAATAGATTAAAGAAAAGCCTGATGTTAGATAGAATAAAGGGAGTAATAACCTCAAGGCAAGATCCCATCCAGCTAAGCTTCCAAGTTGTGAAAAGGAATTAAAGGAAAGTCTAGGACCTGATGTGGGAGTGTTCTCCTGTATTTTGTATTACTCTTATTGGTTGAATAAAGAGCTGCCTGGCTTATAAGATAGGTCAGCCCTTAGGTGGGCGGAGTAGACAGAACGGAAGTTCTGAGGAGAAGAAGGAAAGTAAGCCAGACGCCATGAGGCCCCCGCTGCAGAAGGAAGTACGGTAAATCCGTCCGGTAAGTCACCCACCTCTTGGTGACATACAGACTTTTATAATGGGTTAGTTTATGAGGTGAGGGCTAGCCGGGAAAAGGCTAGTGATAATAAGCCAGGCAGAGTTTAAATGAATACTGTCCTCACGTGGTTATTTTGGGTGCAGGCAACCAGTGGCTGAGCGGGCCAGCAGCTGGGGGCTTGGGAGCCAGGTGGCTGGGGAACACAACATGCACCTCTCCACCTAATTACAACACATCAGAACTTGAGACTTTGGCCATGTGGTTCTGGCTTTAAAGAAGAAAAAGGAGCTATGGAAATTACCTTTATGACTAAGGAAAGCTGCTGAGGCCAGGTATATGTTAGGGGTATCCCTGCATGGACGTCTAAAGAGGCCATTGTGTGAAGCTATGAAGGTGAAGCCTAGATTGATTGCTCTGGAGACCCCAAGATTAATTAGAGATGCTAGAGCCATGGGATACTAGTCAAAAAGAGCTGCTAACATGGAATGGAACCAGTCTAAGAGAGAGAAGTGTGCTGCGTCAACAAAGCTGAAAAGAGTTGGAGATCTGAAGAGAACTTTGACATCACACATGGAACTGTAGAGTTTGGAGTTTGCCTAGCTGGTTTTTGGCCCAGTATTTTCTTACTATGCACTTTTCTGTAATGGTAATGTATATCCTATGCCATTATATGCTGAAAGTATGTGATCTGCATTTTCATTTTGATTTTTTTGCAAGTGATTACGTTAAGAGATTACATAAATCTCAGATGAGACTTCAAACTTTTAAACAAGTTTGAGACTGTTATAGATTATGAGGACTAAATGTATTTTGCATTATGATATGGCTACAAGTCTATGAGGGCCAGGGAGTAGAATGTGGTGGTTTGAATAAAAGTGGCCCCTAAAGGACCATAGGGAGTAGCACTATTAGAAGATGTGGCCTTGTTGGAGGAGGTGTGTCACTAGGGGTGGGTTTTGAGGTCTCATAAGCTCAAGCTAGGTCTAGTGTGATATTCACTTCCAGCTGCCTGCTGATCGGATGTAGAACCCTCAGATACCTCTCCAGCACAACATCTGCCTGCATGCCACTATGTTTCCTGTCATGACTATAATGGACTAAACCTCTGAAACTGTACGCCAGCCCCAATTAAGTGTTTTCCTTTGTAAGTGTTTTTGTGGTCATGGTGTCTCTTCACAGCAATAGAAACCCCACAATAATGGCTCTTGAGTTTCTGGCTCATTCTTCTGTTTCTACTGGCCATCTCATCTTAGAATGACTGGATTTACAGACAAAAATGACACTGAATCCCACTTTTTACAGGTTCTGAGAATTGAACTCAAGTTATCCAGCTTGTCTAGTAAGTGTTTCTACCTGCTGAGCCAGCTACCCAGCCTGAATTCTTTTAAAGTGTAACTCTCCAATTCTATCAATAACAAATGTTTTTATGTATATGAATTAGTCACTAGTTTAGGAAAAGGCACTTAGGAAATGAGAATCTTGGCTAGATGAATAATGGTAAGGAAGAGAGAAGAGAAGCATGCAGTGGGGCTGAGAGGTAGGAAGGGAGTCGCAACCACTAGCTCTGTGTGAGGAGACAACTGAGAATGCAGTAGCACTGACCGTGGTGGCACAGGCCTTTAATCCCAGCACTCTAGAGCCAAGGGGGCATCTGTGAGTTCAGGGCTAGCATGGTCTACACAGTGAGTTTCAGGCCAGCCAAGACTACATAGTAAGACCCTGTTACAAAAACGCTTCTACAGGAGTCCCTAGGGGAAAAAAGTAACAGCAAAGTTATATTATTACCTTGTTGTTAGAGGAAGAGTTTGAGGGTGACAACTCTTTTTCTGGGCTCTTAGATTTTTCTCCTTTTTCAGGCTTCTCTGTAGAGTCTTTACTGTCATTTGAGGATTTTAGGGATTTATCAAAGATGTCAATTCCCAAGATCTGTGCCACTTTGTCCAGTTCAGATTGCTTCTTTTCTGCTTCTTCTGTCTCTTTATGTAGCTCTGTGATGTCCTTCATAATGCTATCCTGAAGTCGACTCACCTCCATCAGAAGTGGGTCTTTGTGACCATCCTTCTCCCTTCGCTTCTTGCGCAGCATCTCCCCTGAATGGTCAGATGTTTATCAAAGGTAAATTAAGAGAATTGATTTCCTAGGTTTGTAAGTACATACAGCTCTGTAAGCTATATGATTACAAAATCATTTTCCACCAAAAAATAAAGCAAGTAAGATTCTGTTTCCATAGAGGGTTGAAGGGCAAGTGATCGCATTCTCTTTTGGTAAGGATAAGTTAAAGTTCTACAGATAGGGCTTCAGGAGCTCCATCAACTCTCCAAGTGATATATGCAGGTTTGTATTTATGTGCCTCCTAAAAAGATTATGTGACTTTATCTGATTTAAGAACACTGCCAATTTCTATAATGGTTTATGCCTAATGTCATTTCTTGTTCATAACTGTAGGTCAGTCCTTACAGGACAAAATAAGTTATTCATCTTAAATATTACAAATTCAGACAGAAACAATTATCCTTTTCTGTTCTCTTCTCTTTCATACTAATATCCAGTTGCACTATTTAGAAGGATTGTTATTTTTCCCTCATGCAAATGAATTTCTTTAAAAGCACAGATAAAGAAATGGAAGGCAGTGCATATCTGGAATCCCATCACTTTGAAGGTAGAGACAGGAGGATCAGGAGTTTAAGATACTCCTGAGCTACACAGTGAATCTGAGACTTATAGGCTACAAAAAAATACAAAATTCAAAACAAAACGAAAAACAAAAATAAGAGGAAAGGGAAACAAAAAAAAAATCACAGAATCTTTTGGGCTAAAAAGAGAGATCTTAAAGTGATGAGCGGATATCAAAAGAACACTACCAACAACTCAAAGTGGTCCCCACTAGCTAAATATGGAAAAATTTTAGCATGGAAATAAATAATGACAGATGATAACCTAATATCACTGAATGAATATATACTCATACAATGACTAAACAAATTGGGGTGTGGGTTAGAAGTCCCTTCTTAAAACAGAAACCACACTATATAGACAGAATAACAAAATTAGAAAAATCACTATTTAACAACCATCAAAACAAGTTTCTTAGGGTATAAACATTAATTAAAACTGGTGGGAAGAAGCTTCAAGAATAATTTTTACTATACTTACAAAGATTTCCCCTGAAAGAAACTACCGATGTAAACTTGACATTGTTTTTGCTAGTCTTGCCAAATGTATAATCCAAACTTAATCATAAAGAAACATCAGGTAAGCCGGGCAGTGGTGGTGCATGCCTTTAATCCCAGCACTCGGGAGGCAGAGGCAGGCGGATCTCTGTGAGTTCAAGGCCAGCCTGGTCTACAAGAGCTAGTTCCAGGACAGGCTCTAAAAACTACAGTGAAACCCTGTCTTGAAAAACCAAAAAAAAAAAAAGAAACATCAGGTAAATTAAGGATAAATTAAGAAACATTCTATAAAATATATGACCTTTTCTAAAATATCAAATTATGAATATAAAGGCTCAGGAACTATTATTAAATGATAAAAGGCTAAAAGTCTGACAATGTGATAAGTCTTTGTGATAAAACAAATGGTAAAATATAAATAACATTGGTAGATTAGCTATTACAATTAATTTCCTAATTTTAGAAGTCTTTTTGCATGCGTGTGTGTATGATTCTCTGTGTGTGCACAAGTTCACATATATTCTTATGGAAGTCAAAGGGCAAGCTTGGTATCTGTTCTCATCTTCTATCTTGCTTGAGAAGAATTTCATCTGCTATGCATACACCAGGCTTGTGGGGATTCTCTTGTTTTTGTGTCCCATCTTGCTACAGAAATGCTGGGATTGTAGACGCATGCTGTGGGTTCTGAGAATCTAAACTCAGGTCCTCATGCTTGTACAGCAAGCTATCAGCCTATTCCTAATTCTCTAATTTTGATTAGTGTATTGTATACTTGAATTCCTATTAGGAAATACATACTGAAGTTCTAAAGGGTATCATATCTACAACTTATTCTAAAAGAGTTCAGGAAAAATTACACATTAAATGCCAGGCATGGTGGCACACACATTTAACCCCAGCATTCAGAAGGCAGAGGCAGGGAATGTCTGACTTGAACTAGGTCTACAAAGTGAGTTCCAGGATAGACAGAGCTACACAGAGAAACCCTGTCTCAAAACAAAACAAAAAACAACAAACTGCATACTCAAATACAAAGAGAGGAAGAGAGAGTGGGTAGAAAGAGAAGGAGAACAGAAGTATTAATAATTTGAGAGATGAGGACTACCTGAAGACTCTGCATGGCTATACAACTTTTCTCTAGGTTTATGCCCACACCGCTTTTGCTGACCACATCTGAGCACCAGCACCTCTGCACTGGGGTCTCCTACAGTTACTATCTACATGACAAGGAGGTCAGACAAGGGGTTGCCTGATACCTTGTTGTTTATGAAGCCGCTCCAGCTCAGTCCTGAGATAAGACATTTTCTTCTGTCGGGCCTCCTGGTCAGTCTTCAGTTTTTCTCTCTCTTCAATAACCTACAGAGTACAAAACAGTAAGAGAGTGTATCTGAAGTTCCCAGAAAAGATCAAGAGGGTGTGTAGAGGAGGCAGAGTCACACCTGTGTTAAGGATTCTATATGGTGATGTGACTGTGGAGAGTTAAATTGTTGAAGACCAGAACCAAACTATTTCGAGCAATTTTGACTCCCTTTAAAATCACCCATAGCACACACCTGTGGACTGTCTGACCTAACATCCTATGACTACCAAAACCAAAACCAGACAATTTTTTTTTTTTACAGGGTTTCTGTGTAGCTTTGGAGCCTAACCTGCTCTGTAGACCAGGCAGGCCTTGAGCTCAAAAAGATCTGCCTGCCTCTGCCTCCCAAGTGCTGGGATTAAAGGCATGCGCTACCACTGCCCAACATATTCTGTAAATACTTTTATAATTTATTTTGTTCTGTAACTAATAAAAATCTCACATAATTTAGCAAGGTGGTAGTGGCACACACCTTTAATCTCAGCACTCAGGAGGCAGAGGCAGGCGGATCTCTGTGAGTTCAAGGCCAGCCTGGTCTACAAAGCTAGTTCCAAGACAGCCAGGACTAGAGAGGGAAACCTGTTTTAAAAACAAAAACCCTACACAGTGAAACATGGTATTTGTGTTCACGGGTCATGGTCACTCACTTTTTTTTGCTGTTGTTTTTTTTTTTTAATATTTATTTATTTATTATGTATACAATATTCTGTCTGTGTGTATGTATGTCTGCAGGCCAGAAGAAGGCACCAGATCTCATTACAGATGGTTGTGAGCCACCATATGGTTGCCGGGAATTGAACTCAGGACCTTTGGAAGAGCAGGCAATGCTCTTAACCACTGAGCCATCTCTCCAGCCCCTGCTGTTGTTTTTTTGTTTGTTTGTTTTTCAAGACAGAGTTTCTCTGTGTATCCCTGGCTGTCTAGAACTCACTCTGTAAGCCAGGCTGGTTTGGAACTCAGAGATCTGCCTGCCTCTAACTCCTGAGTCCTGGGATTAAAGGCATGTGCAGGCCACCACTGCCCAGCCAGAATGAATTTATAACTGTTTTTGTATTTTTAGGAGTCCCTGTTTCCAACATCCTCCTTTTCTATTTAACTCTTACACTGGTATCTTAAAGTCTAGTGCAGTGGCACTTACCTCTAAATCTTAGCACTTACATGCTTTTGCAAAAGGATTGCTGTAAATTCAAGGTCAGCCTGGTCTACATAGTAAGCTCCAGGAAAACCAGAATCACAGAGCAAGACCCAGTCTCAAAACAACCCTTCAGCCAGAATTCAAATGCCTGGACATAGAAGCTTTGTTTGTAGTCAAAGCAACGTTTTATTCAGATCCAAGTTCAAAACCAGGATTTTATCCTTTTATTCAGAACTATACTACCAAGAAAGTTTTCAAGCAGGAAGTAAAGCCACTGACAACACCACTGCATAATGACTCTGAACCCAGGGGTAAAGATGAAGAAAAGGAGATAAATGTGGTTATGATTCAATATAACAGCTGTATTATGTATTTTATATTATTTAAGCTTCACATTTTCTCCATTTTACATTAGGAAAAGTAAGGTCATATAGGATTAATTATCTCAGGGATAGAATGCTCAGCAGTTAAGAGCATGTATTGATCTTCTAGAGGACCTGAATTCAGTTCCCAATACACACATCAGGTGGCTTACAACTGCCTGTAACTCTAGTTCCAGGGCATGCTATATCCTCTTCTGGACTTCCTGAGTACCTACATTCACATGTGCACAAACCCGTCTGTGTGTCTACAAAATTAAAAGTAGATCTTGGAGCTGGAGAGGTAGCTCAGTGATTACGAACACCAACTGTTCTTCTAGAAAACCTAGGTCCTATATATCCCCTGCACCTCCACAGTGAATCAAACTGCCTGTAATTCTGTTCTCTCAGGAGATCTGAAGCCCTCTCCTGGTCTCTAAAACACCAGGCACATATATAGTGCACAGACATACATGTAGATATAACACAAAACACTCATACACATAAACTAAATAAATTCTTAATTTTAAAGTAAAAAGAATTTTGAAAAAGAAAAAGAAAGAAAAAACTCACCAGGTGGTGGCAGCACACACCTTTTATTCCAGCACTCAGGAGGCAGACACAGAGGCAGGTGGATCTCTGAGTTCAAGGCCAGCCTGGTCTACAAAGCGAGTTACAAGGCAGCCTGGGCTATACTGAGAAACCATCTATAAAAAATAAATAAATACAATAAAAAACCAACAACAACAACAAATCAACGACAACAGGAAAACCCAAATCAAAACAAAAAGAAGCTCACCCAAGGTCACACAAGTCAAACTAAATTTAAAATTCAGATACAGATTGGGCATGGTGGCATATGCATTTAATCCCAACACTCAGAAGGCAGTGGGAGGTGGACCCTTTGAGTTTGAGGCTAGTCTGGTCTACAGAGTAAGTTCTAGGCCAGTCAGGGCTACATAGCAAGACCATGGTTTCAAAACAAACAAACAGACAGACAAACAGATATAGCTGTCCTGATTATCTCTTAACCAGTTACTACCAGCTAACAGAAAAAAAGAATATGACTTGTCTTTAATAGGCAAATGAGAAAAACCATTATCAGTCCTGACTTAGTGTTAGGGTATTAAAGAGAAAGAGCTCCATCTCCAAAACACTTTTTGTTTTGTTTTGTTGAGACAAGGTTTCTCTGTGTAACAGTTCTGGCTGTCCTGGAACTCACTCTGTAAACCAGGCTGGCCTTGAACTTGGAGAGATCAGCCTGCCTCTGCCTCCTGAGTGCTGGGATTACTGACTTGCACCACCACCAGCTGGCTTTTTTTTTTTCCTTCCAAACACTTTCTTGAAGTTTACATTTTTTTCTTCACTGAAACTTAAGACTATCAATGAAATTTATGGCTAAAGTTCAAAGCATTTGAATACCACAGAAAATTAAATTTTTATCTTCCAGGGATTAAATTCTTTAAATGGAAAAAGATAAGACTTTCTGATACTTAAAGGTTCCTAGCTTCTACCCTCAGTATCTTCAGACTATTCATATGACAGAGAAATAAACTTAAAAAGGCTAGCCAACACAGTGGAGCCTATAAAAAACCCTAACCCTAACCCTAACCCTAACCCTAACCCTAACCCCTAACCCTAACCCTAACCCTAACCCTAACCCTTTGAGCCCTATATTAGAAGCTCAAAGGGGCTATTATGTACATTACTTGGGTAATGATGTAAACCTCCAAGAAACTTGAAAGTACAAAAGGTCTTACAAATTTTCATCCCCTCTACAAAAACATGTACAAACTATCTGTTTTTTGCCAACTAGAAATAGAAAATAAAAAAACTCAGGCATGAGATGCCCAAAGCTAATATTCACCTTCTGCTTCTGGGAGGCACGGTTCTTTTCATCAGAGATCTTCTCTGGATTATATCTTATGAGTGATGGAATGGACACCTGAACAGGTACTTGCTTAACAGAAATTGAGCCTAGCACTGATACCTCTTGTTTGGACTTTTCAGGAGTCACAGTAGGGATCACACGGAGATTGGGACGACTACTATGAGTAGCTTGTTTGGTTGTTGGCATTAGCCTGTGTGGTTCAGGTAAAGGGTGGCTAGACGGTTGAGAGGCAGGATACATGGGCCACCTTGAGGCTGTGTATGCCATGTAGTGCCTATAAGCATCAAAAGAGGCAGAAGGAATGACAGATCCCTGGTAGTTTGGAGGTATCCGAGGTGCAGCAAACTGAGAGGCTCTTGGTATATAGAACTGGGGGGATAAAGAAGCAGAGTGTGGAAGCCTAATTGGGGTAGATGGGGTTGACGGCAACATGCACCTAACGGCAACAGGTGACTGAAACCCACTGCCAACTACCTCTGGTCCTGTAACATGACCCATTGGATGGTCAGACTTTAGGAAAGGAGAGCTATTTTTTGTGAGCAGGTAAGGATCTATTGGGGAGGCTGGGTGTGGACGGGATACTTCTGGGGACTGAGTGTTGCTGTGATGTGCCTCCCTGCTCTCCAGTCTGTGATGATCTGATGAGCGCCGATCAGTTGTGAAACTGTGGTCAACTGATGAACAGCGGTCAGCTGAAAAGTGTCGGTCAGCAGACGAACGTCGGTCACCAGACAAACGTCGGTCAGCAGATGAACGTCGGTCAGCTAAGGATCGTGATGATGGTTTCTTGCCGTGAAGTCGTTCCTGGGTTCGTGCAGCCAACTTACTAATTTCTGCTACTCCAATATCCAGTCCTATGGTCTTAAGCAAGTCATGAATCTTGGCATATTCTGGATTGCTCTCTTCTAGTGATTCTAGCTTTATGGCTGGAGTTGAGGGCAGAGAGCTTGCTTTCTTTTTCAAACCTTTACTCTCAGAGTCCCCAAGGGACTTAGATGGAGATTCTGCTTTTATATCCTCCTCTTCTTCCCCATAGAGGAATTTCTCCTCATCCTCAATATCAGGGAAACTACGTCTTCTTTTTTCCTGTGTACTGGTAGGATCAGCCAACATGCTCAGAATTCGGGAAAAGCCACTGCCATCCTGGCTAGCTCTCTCATGGGGCAGTAAGAAGTCTGTATGTTGTTCAAGTCCCTCAGCTTTCAAATTCAGTTTTTCCTTATAGCACAGGAAACTGTCAAATTTTTCATTGAGAGGATTGTTGTCTTTAGATATCTCATGGAGGGGACCCCACTGGAATATGTTATTCTGAGGTTCCTTCAGGTCAGCTGCCACTGTAGTCCCCTTATTTTCCATCTCTGAAGCAAAAGCAGCAACAGCACCACTTAGTGGAAGAGGCGAATGTTCAGAATAGAGAGGACGATCCTGATTGGAGCTGGTACTACTGGAAAAGCTCTCAAGCTGCAAACACAAACACAGGCACACTGATTGAGCAGCTATGAGGAATCACAGAACACTAGTAACTGAGATGTTTCCTGAATAGGAAAGATTTAAGTATAAAAGGAAAGTCATCTAAGTTCAAGAAACAAGTCCCCATCTCTTCAACTGTCTCCACCATAGCAAGGAGAAAAGGAACTGAAGTAGACAGAGTGGTTGTGACCTTTACTCATGTGTTCTACTCTTTGTCAAGGAGTTTGAATTCAAAAGGATTTTAGACATTTTCTCTAGCTTGTTTCCCTATTTTATTTTCTTTTAAGAACTGTATTATTGTTGTTAGGGTAGGTGGTGTGTAAATATATGGGCACACATGAGTACAGTGTGTATGTAAGAGAGGAAAGGGGAGGTGTATAAATATATGAGCACACATAAGCATAGTGTGTGTTGTGTGTGTAGAGGTGTGAGGTGTGAATATATGGGCACATATGAACAGTGTGTGTATGTATGTGTGAGAGGTAAGAGGTGTGTGAATACACAGACACGCATGAGCACAGTGTGTTGGGGTGGTGGGAGGAGCTGTGTGAATATACAGGCACACATGAGTACAGTGTGTTGTGTGAGAGAGGGGAGGAGAGGAGGTGTGTGAATATACGGGCACACATGAGCACAGTGTGTTGTGTGTGAGAGGGGAGGAGGGGACGTGTGTGAATATATGGGCACACATGAGCACTGTATATGTATGGATTTTCAGGAGTTAGAATCTGGGAATCAAACTGAGCCATCAGGCTTGTCTCCAGCCATGTCTAACTTTGTAGCTCAGGCTGGCCTTAACTAGCAATGTGCCCTAATAGACTTGAACTTGGAATCCTCTTGCACTGGTCTCTCAGCTGCTGGGATTATGGTGTGTGTACCATTTCACCCAACTTATTTTCATATCTATTGATGACCAAAAGAAAAACACACAAGAGGATTACTCTGGAAACAGGAAACTCTAGAACTCTAACCTATCAACCTCCCCTTGCTTCTCTAAGTACTTCAGTACTGGCTCAGCAGCCTCTAGTCACACAAGTAGTCTTGCCTGACCATCTTTTCATATAAAGAAAAACACAATGTTAAGGCCAGAAAAGTTGCAATTCATCTAAAATTTACACAGGAAGTTGATGGTTTCTAAACCAAAATCACTTGATTTCTAGTCTTATGTCCTACAACTCATACACTGTCTTTTTCTAAAAGATGAAGAAATCAGGATTATCTTCTCCTTTTGTCTAAGCTTCATTTCCAAGAATCCATAGTCAAAGATTCCCATAGGGCTATTCAATTTAAGGAGGGAAAAAAACCAAGGCAGATACTCTTCTAAATCTATTTAGAAAATAAGGTAGCAATAGAAGCCCTTGTTGGTACATTATGAGCCTACAGTTTAATCTGGAGAATCCTAGAAGGGGTCGCTCACAGTTAGGCATAAGATGTCAGCAAAGCACAAGTTACACAGACACCATTAAGGACTATCAAGAGAAATACAAAAGAGACCTGCAAAGATGGCTTCATGTCCACTTCAGTTCGCTTCTTCAGAATGGACTTCTTGGGCATCACAGGAACTTCCTCAGGCCGATGCAAAGAATATTCTGGCTCTGATGTTGTTAGGACACTTGACAACCCAGGGATGGAACAGCTAGTTCCGTCATCAACTCCCACAAGCTCCTGACTCAAGCTCCTATTTTGTTCCTCCTCTTCCTCTCGCTTTCGCCTGGCAAGGTCCAGTTCTCGAAACTCAGGGTCTAGAAACCTTGGGCTTGGGCTTCTTCTTCGCTGTCGATAGTTGCGAGTCCCAGATGTAAAACTTGAGTGATCCCCTCCTATGCCATGTACCTTTTCCATGTCATCATAACGGGGCCTTTTGGTCTCCCGGTTTCTTTCCTCAGATCGTATGGAGTAGGAGGAGCTTTTGAGTTTGTCTCTACTCCGTTCTGCTCCCCTCAACAGTTCATCATGACAACTGATATGGGAACTATACTCAGCTCTATGCAAAAAAGGTTCTCTTGCTTGGTAGTCCTCATCAAGTTGTCCCAAGAAGGGACTAAGTTGCCCCTCTTCCCGAGAAATGTATCGTTCAAGGCCCCGAGAGCACTGGGAGCTTCGTGTAAAGACAGAATCATCAGTCAGATCATCCCTGAGAAAAGAGACAAGCATCACTGAATATGCTGGATTTGGAGAGAGAAAGGCCAGACAATGCTAAAATAATATTATTTAGGAAAGGGACAAAAGAAGACTTAAAGGAAAAGTAGATGATCTGAAATCCAAAGACACATTACACATGCAACATTTCTTCTCCCTTTCCCAGGGTCACCAGCAGCTTTAGCTTCTAATCAAGAGGTGTTATTACTAATATATCAACAGAACACTTAAAGTATTTAGTCTAAGGATGCAGGTATCACACTGGCACTCAGGAGATACAAAATACCACAAAGAGATCAAAGAACTAGAGAAATGATTCAGCAATTAAGACTGCATACTATCTTCTAGAGGACCCAAGTTCAGTTCCTGGTACCCATGTTCAATGGCTTACTCCAATTTCAGGGGATTAGACACCCTCTTCTGGATTATGAGGACACCTGCATTCACATGTACATACTCACAAAGAAGCACACATATACACATAATTGAAAAATAAAAATAAATCTTAAAAAAAAATCAGAGTCCTAATTGATTCAACTGGACTAGCTAGACCAGATGTAGCCTTTAATTCCAGCACCAGGGAGGTAGATAGCTCTGAGTTCCAGGGCTACATACTAAAACACTTTCTTGAAAAACACAAAAAACATAACAGGGACTGGAAGATGACTCTTCTGTTAAAAGTACTACATGTTCTTCTAGAGGACATGGGTTTGATTCCCAGTACCAACATGATGGGCTC
This sequence comes from Dicrostonyx torquatus, assembly GCA_028555095.1. Lineage (NCBI taxonomy): Eukaryota > Metazoa > Chordata > Mammalia > Rodentia > Cricetidae > Dicrostonyx > Dicrostonyx torquatus. The sequence continues at coordinate 1,835,754 of JAQHUG010000041.1, forward strand.
ACAACTATTTATCTATTACTCCAATTCCAGGGAAACCAATGCCTTCTTCAGGTGTCTTACTCAGGTACCATACATAAACACAGTGCAGAGACATACATGCAGAAAAAACACCCAAACTTATAAAAATAAATAAATCTTAAAAACAAAATAGTAACAACAATAAAAACTTGCCTAGCTAAATTTAAGTTCTTTATCAGGACTGGTATCCCTAGCATTAACTGAGAATTTATTTAAAAACAAAACAATGATTCTAAGAAGACATGACTGCTCATAACTGTAATACCAGTGAAGATACTGAGTTCAGAGACAACCTGGACTTCAGTAACTTTGAGGGCAGAATGGCTATAGGACATTATCTCAAAAACAGAAGAGAAAAACAACAAACAAGAAATACAGACCCACTGGAGGCCTCACAATCCCTGACTTCAAACTTTACTACAGAGCTACAGTACTGAAAACAGCCTGGTACTGGCATAAGAACAGACAGGAGGACCAATGGAACAGAATAGAAGACCCGGATATCAATCCACACATCTTCGAACACCTGATATTTGATAAAG
>JAQHUG010000041.1:1868064-1893154 GCA_028555095.1 Dicrostonyx torquatus
AAGACAAAGAGACAGAGAAGCGCATCAAGGATGGTTTGAGAGCTGGTTTAGTAGATCTCCTTGAATGACTACTCTGATATCTTCCCTTATGGGACCCTTCCTAATTTTGCTTCTGCTACTGATTATAGGTCTATGTATATTAAATAAACTAATTATCTTCACTAGAGAAAGAATAAGTGCTGTTCAGATTTTGATGTTATGCCACCAATATAGCACTTTACAAGGTCAAGAAAATCAATATTATGAAGATACTGAAATCTAGTTCTATAATTAGAACTAGGTACTAGAAGAAGTGGGGAGATGAAAAACCAAAATAAATCCAGACTCCCTAGCAGGAAGAGTAGAGCCAAAAATCTAGGTTAGCCGGTTCCATGACTCTGTTCCAGGAACTGGCTGACCACAAAGTTAGATTATAATCTTGAGAACAATCTTGAGAAATGGGAGTTACCCCCTTGTGATTATTACTGGTATTTTCAGAATTTTCCAATGACACCCTCTCTACCCCCTTTGGGTTGTGGTTTCTTCCCTTAAATACTCCTTCTCCCAGCTACTCGGGGTCAAACTCCTCTACCCCTGAGTGGGATATGAGTCTCGGCCCCAGCGCGCTGGTTCCTGTCAATAAACCTCGTGTGATTACAGCAAGGACGGTCTCTCATGAGTTCTTGTGTTATTCTGAGACTTGAGTGAGAGTCTCCAAACTCATACAGACTTCACTTTACCAACTCAAGAGTAAGAAAGAGTAAAGTCAGCCAGGCAGTTGTGGTGCAAGCCTTTAATTCCAGCACTTGGGAGGCAGAGGGAGGCAAAATTCTGTGAGTTCTGTGTCAGCCTGATCTACAAGAGCTAGTTCAAGGACAGGCTCCAAAGTTACAGAGAAACCCTATCTCAAAAAAACCAAAAAAGAAAGAAAGAAAGAAAGAAGTCACATGAAAGACTTCACTGGGGGAAACATACCTCCAGGGCACCTTGCTCACACAGGGACACCTAGTTGTCCTCCTGGAACAGATTTCACCATGCTCAAATGCTCAGGGAGGCAAATGTGGCCATAGTTCAAGGGGCCAGACTTGTGCATGAGCCAACAGATGATGTTGGAACTGTCCACACATTGCTGATTTTGCACAAAGAAAGTGCATGGTTGCAGAGATTTTTCACTCCAGTTTTAGAGGGAATATGAGGAACCAAGCAGTATCTGAAAGGTCTAAGTCCTTGCAGGCAGCCCCTGAGAAAGCAATGCTCAAAGCTGTGAGAGTAAAATCTTAGCTTCATTGGTAGCCGCAGGTTGTTGGAGATACCAAGAACATGGAGATTCCGCCAAGGGAAGTGGTAGGAAACAATAAATGAAGCCAGCCCAGTAAACATGCCACATGGGCAGAAATGTCAAGGCCAGGCGAGCAGGGCTGCCTGAGTTCTGAGAATACTCATGTGCCCTGCTGCCGAGCACAAGGCTACAGGACCTGCTGGGTTTTCATCCAATCTTTTCTTGCTAGTCCTCTCTTTTGGAATGAGACTGTTTACTCTATTCCATTTATAATGGAAGTATACATCTTGGGTTGTTTTGTTTTTCAGGGACCCACAATTAAGGATTGACTTTTATTATGGACTTTTGAACAATGTTGGATGTTTTGCCTGTGTGTACACCTGTGTAGCAAATGTGTACCCAGTGCCCATGGAGGCCAGAAGAGGGCATCAGATCCCTCAGAACTGACGTTACAGATGATTGTGAGCCCACCATGTGGGTGCTGGAAATCAAACATGGGCCTTCTGGAAGATCAGCCAGTTCTCTTAACCACTGAACAGTCTCTCTAGGCCCTTGAGCAATGTTGGAACTGTTAAGATTTGAGAATGGGACTGAATACAGCTTGTGTTATGAGAAAAACATCCATGAACCTTTGGTAATTAGAGGTTTAATGTTGTGATTTCAATACAAAATGTCTCCATAGGCTTATGTGACAAAGACTTAGTCCCAGGTGGTGATGTATTTCTGACCAGGGATGAAGATGTTAGGGGAAATAGGCTGCTAGGGCTGTCCTTAAAGCCTCCATCATGTGATGTTGATCAATGGGCTCTGAAGGTTTCACCTGGCCTCCAGTGTCCCTTCCCCTCTCTGCTTCTTGTCTGCCACCAGGTGAGACAAGAGTGAAGCCTGAGCTTCACTCCAAGGCTATTATGTCCACGTCATTATTGGCACAGAATCAATTGTGGATTATTACTTTAATTAGGCAAAGATGTTTTACATTTTTTTAGCCTGTATTTGTTTAACAATGTAAAGATGAGTTGATTTGCCTGCCTAAGGCACCTGGTTGCTCTAATAAAAAACTGAACAGCTGTTGGGCGGTGGTGGCACACGTCTTTAATCCCAGCACTAGGGAGACAGAAGCTGACGGATTTCTGTGAGTTCAAGGCCAGCCTGGTCTTCAGAGTGAGTTCTAGGACAGCCAGGATTGCTTCACCTTGTCTTAAAAAAAAAAAACAAGCAAAACAAACAAACAAAAGCTGAACGACCAATAGGTAGGCAGTAGAGGGATAGGAGGGGTTGGAGGGCAGAGAGAATAAGTAGGAAGAGGAATCTAAGCTCAAGGAGAGAATGGGAGAATAGAACGAGGAAAAACTGAGGGAGATGCCCAGGGTCGGCCAGCCAGCCAGCCAGACATGAAGTAGGATGTACAGAATGAGAGAAAGGTAAAAAGCCCTGAGGGAAAAACGTAGATGAAGAAAAATAGGTTGTTAAAAGAGCTAGTGGGACAAGCATAAGAAAAGGCCAAGCATTCATAACTAATATTAAGTGTCCAGGACATGATTTAAGAGCTGGCTGGTGACCCAAAGGGAAACCACTACAATCAGTGAAGCCAAGGACGCTGACACCAGCAGCCTAAAGACTTCACTCTCTTGTTTTAGGTCACAGCAAGGAAATGACAAGCACACACAGGCAGAGCAGAGCCCCAGCAGAAGGATACATTCTGAAACTTTTCTTTCCCCGCACAACGAAAATGCTGACACCGCAGCCCACCTGGGCTCTGGAATGAATCTATAAATCTATAGATATAAATGAATCTATAAATAAGAGTTGCTGTCAGTGTGTGGTTCCCTATGAGGAAAAGGAAATGTAAGTGCCACCTAGGAATAGGAGGACCTGAGCCAGATTTTCAGCTTACATCCAAGGGCACACTTGCCTCTGCATGTAAGATCAACAAGACAGTTGCCAACCTTCCGCTTGAGGCTACGTCTTTCTGGAGAGCTATGTGCCAAGTGAGTGGGAAGATAAAGATAGGCCTTGGCAGTCTTTAGAGAACTGAGCTGAGGCACTCCTTGTACGGTAGTTTAGGTAAGAAGTGACCCCCAAAAGACTCTTGTATTAAAAACTTGGTTGCCACCTGGCAGAGGTAGTGCACACCTTTAATCCCGGCACTCAAGAGGCAGAGGCAGGAGAAGCTCTGTGAGTTGAATGCCAGCCTGGTCTACAGAGCGAGTGCCAGGCCAGGCCAGGCCAGGCCAGCAGGACTACACAGAGAAATCCATTCTCAAACAAACAAGCAAAATATAAAAGTGTATGTACAACTGGGAAGGGTGAGGGTGACAGCCCTCACCGCACGGAACTGTGATCAACAACAGAGCAGGCCTAGTGACTAATTTCCTCCCCTACCTCATGTCTCCAGGATTGTCTTCTTTTTTTAATTTATTTACTTTATTTCATTTCATTTTATTTTTGGTTTTCGAGACAGGGTTTCTCTGTAGCTTTGGAGCCTGTCATGGACCTTACTCTATAGTTCAGGATGGCCTTGAACTCACAGAGACCCCTCTCTCTGCCTCCTGAGTGCTGGGATTAAAAGTTTGTGCCACCATCAGCTATTTACTTTTGTGTGCCACCTGGATAATTTATTTTTATTTTATGTGCACTAGTGTTTTGCCTCTGTGTGATAGTGTCACATCTTGGAGTTACAGACTTGAGCCTGACTTGACTCCAAGACCAGGGCCAAGGACTTGAAATCCCACCAATCACTCGGTTTGCCCTAACAGGCCACAGAATCCCACCAACCCCTGAGCTTGTCCCCAAGTCAGGCCTCAGAATCCCATCAATGTTGTTGGTTGTTTTTACTCTTTTGGGGGCCTGCCACCCAGCTCCCAAATAAATACACGGAAACTTACTTTTTCTTATGAATGCCTGAATCCTTGTATCATGAGGCACTGAATCCTTGTATCGTGAGGCACTGAATCCTTGTATCCTGCCCTTTCTGTGCTTTAGGAAAAAGGAACTACTAGGTGTGGAGGTGGGGGCAAGTTAGCTCTGAGGAAGAACTGGCGCTGGCTAACTTCCCCTGAAAGCAGCGGCTGTGGTTGTGTCTTGTGGTGTACTCCTGAAACCCTGGTTCTCAGAAGGTGGAGGTTATCCTCAGCTACACAGGAAGTCTGAGGCCAGCCTGGACTACAGGAGACCCTCATCTTAAAAGAAAAGAGGGGAGTGGAGGTGGGAGGGAAAGATAGAGGGCTTGGGTTAGCAAGATGGCTCAGCAGGCAAAGACGCTGGCTGCTCAGTCTGACAGATCTGAGTTTGATCCTGGGAACACACATGCTGGAGAAATAATGTACACCTGTAAGTTATCCTCTGGCTTCCACATCTTCCTTCCCAACACAAAATAAATAAGTAAGTGTAGGAGGAAAAGGGATAGAGAGAAGACAGTGATACCTGGAAATGTAGTAATAGTTCAGCTGGTAAAATGACACTTATCCTAACTCCTTTTCAGTATAGTGCTTGACACCCTAACTAGAGCAGTATGACCAGAGAAGGAAATTAAAAGGATACTAATAGTATACTTGTATGAAATTGCCAGGATAAATTAAATACATATTTAAAAATAAATGAAGAGGAGTTCGAGGACAACCTAATCTACATATGGAGTTTCAGTCCCGCCAAGGCTGACACCCTCCATAACATAGTTACACTCCCAGGAAACAAATTAGAGAGAGGCAAGGAGATGAGAAGACTGTCTACTGACCAGAGAGTAGTCAACGAGAAGACTGTCTACCGACCAGAGAGTAGTCAAGCAATTGTTTTGCCCAGAAAATCTGTCTGAACCAAAAGAAATGGAAAGAGCAACAAGTGTGGTGCTCAGGGTGCAGAAGGTTTGCTCAGCTATAGATGACAAAGGTTATTCTTGGCACCCATGTTCACAAAAACTTGTAACTACACTATGATTCCAGATGCTATGGCTCCAGGTGGAAATGGCTGTCAAGCTTCTCACCTCTGGGGGAGCTTCTTCCACAATTGCTTGCATTCTCTGAAGTTAATTTTTTTAAGGTTTATATATCTTATTTTATGTGTATGAGTGTTTAGTCTGCATGTATGTGTATGAGTGTTTAGTCTGCATGTATGTGTATGAAACATTTGTTTTCAGAGACATCTGTTAAATCTTTTCTTTTGAGACAGCATCTCACTTTGTAGAAATAATTAAAGGTGTGTGCCACCATACTTTTTAAATTAATTTTGACACTTAACTTTCAAGGCCAAGCTCTGAAACTTTATTAATTCATATTAAATGGTGAATTTGGGCCTTTAGATTTGAGAAAAGGGATACAGTATTTATTTGTCATGAAATACACAGCAGGAATTTTCCAGATCACACCTCCATATTAGTGCCTCTCCTCCTAAGTATTAACTCCTTTTTCTCTGTTCTGAAATATACAGAAACTTTCTTTCAAAAAATTACCTGCATGAGCCAGGCAGTGGTGGCACACACTTTTAATCCCAGCACTCAGGAGGCAGAGGCAGGCAGATCTCTGTGAGTTTGAGGCCAGCCTGGTCTACAAGAGCTAGTTCTAGGACAGGCTCCAAAGCTTCAAAGAGAAATTGTGTCTCAAAAAACAAAACAAAACAAAACAAAATACCTGCATGACTCATAATTAATCAGTTCTGACACTCCACAGACAAATCTCTGTGAGTTCCAGACTAGCCTGGTCTACATTGTAAGTTCCAGGCTAGTCAGAGCTATAAAGTGAGAGACTGTCTTAAAAATAAAAAGCAAAGCAAAAATTACCTGCATGGGGTTGGAGAAATGTTTCGGGAGTTAGGAGCACTGGCTGCTCTTCCAGGAAATCTGGGTTGATTCCCAGCACCCTGGGACATACTGACAGCCTAAAAACTTCTAGTTCCAAGGGATTCAATGTCTTGTTTTGGCCTCTGCAGATACCAGACATGCAAGTGATGTATGTATGCAGGTAAAACACTTATACACATTCAATAAAAATTAAAAATCAGGAAGGAATGTTTAAAAACAACATAAATTCTTGTGTTGTCTTGTTTTTTAATTGCTGCTGCCTTTTAAGCTGCAAAGGAAACTTACCTGAATCTCTGTCCCTAAAAAGAACTCGAGATTGAGGTAGAACTGTGCTCCTCAGAGAGGCAGAATAGCAAGCAGCTCAGCTAGCTCTCCCCCTGGTGTCCCCCAAGAAGTCTCCACACCGGTCCTCACCCCTCCTTATAAACTCTTCTCCACCCGCTCCTCCCCACCACTTCCTGTCAGCTAGTTGCTGACTCAACCTCCTGACTGCAGGTGAATTTTATTTAATCAAACACATCTTTGCATCATCAAACAAATGTTCCAGAGCATAAACAGAAGTAACACACCTTAAAGTAATATTCTACAACATTCTTTGAAAGGCAAAAGACAAACAATAACATCAGGGCAACAGCTGCCTGGAGCCTGGGTAAAGTGAGGGAATGACCACAAAGGGATGTGAAGGGAGATTCTTTATTATTATTATTATTATTATTATTATTATTATTATTATTATTATTATTTTGGTTTTTCGAGACAGGGTTTCTCTGTAGCTTTGGAGCCTGTCCTGGAACTAGCTCTTGTAGACCAGGCTGGTCTCGAACTCACAAAGATCCGCCTGCCTCTGCCTCCTGAGTGCTGGGATTAAAGGCGTGCGCCACCACCGCCCAGCCTGTGAAGGGAGATTCTTAGGCGATGGAAATCCAGCTGTTGATGTTGATGTTGATGTTGATGGTGGTGTTTACAAGGATGCACACATTTGTCAGACTCATTGAACTAGACAGTCAATTAGCAAATGTTGGTATATAGACTATACCTCAATAAACTTATTTAAAAACAGAAGAGAAGTGATACAAATATTTGTAACAAACTCAGCTTTTTATGGAAGCTTGGTAAAGTATGTCTTTATGTCCAAACTTCCTACTCAGAATCATAAAATTCCTTGAATTCATGCATGGATGGCAGCAAGAAATGTTTGAACCAGAAGCTAGGAAAAGGCAGAAACTCAGGTAGTCGGGGAAGAAGAATCAACACTGTTAGCTGTGCACCTTTTGAACATTCCTATGTCAAGTGACTCGTGGTTGAAGTCCAAGGTGGAATGCATATTATTTTGGTGAATTGCCATGTGTTGTTTGAGCACACTGAGAATCTATCTCTGAAGTGAAGTTACCCCTCCCCCATTCTTGATCCAAGTATGTTAGTCTCAAAATCCTCCAGGACCCCGTTCCTGAGGATGAGCTGTTGCAGTCCCCACTCTGTGACAGAAAAGGAAGAAAACAGCAAGAGGACTAAAGTAAAAACATTGTATTCTTGAGAAAGTTTAGCAGGTAAATCATTTCCAAGAGATGTTGATCTCGTTTATCCCATAATATAAAGTGTTAGCAGTCAGGAAAAAAAGCAATGTCTTCTTTAAAAAAGGAAAAAGATTAGTGCTAGAGGTTGCATTCTGTGGTTCTATTTTCTTCCTGGTCTTGCCTTTTCCTCTCTGGTCTATGGTGTGTATACACTGTGTGTTCACACAGAGGCAGCAGATGACTTCATAAAGCTGTTTCTCTCCTTCCACCTTTATATGAGATCCAGGAATCAACCCCGGCTCTTCAGGTTTGCACCAGTGCTCTTTCTGCTGAGTTAGTTAGTTTTGAGAAAGGGTTTTATGCAACCCAGGCTGACCTCAGACTGAATCCTCCTGCTTCCGATTCTGAAGTGCTGGCTTATAGACCTGTATTACCCACACCTGCCCAGCTCTGCAATAACTCCCTCCTCCCCACTGTCCTCTCCTTCCTTCCTCTTTTGTCAAGGCTGCATGTAGTTCAAGCAGGCCTTAAACTTACTTTATAGCTAAGGATGGTCTTGAACTTTTCACACTTCTGTCTCCTGAGTGCTAGAATTATGAATCGATTTGCGCTACCACATCCTGTTTGTGCAGTACTGGGGATAAAGTCCAAGATTTCACATCTGCTAGGTAAGCACCCTACTAACTGAGTTATATGCCCCATGTTATGACAAAGACATTTGATGAGCTTCCAGGTTGGTGAAGACAATGTTCAGGGAAGATGATATCCCAAGGAAAAGTATGAAAGTGTGAAACACACACACACACAAATACACCCCTTAGGGGCTGGAGAGATGGCTCAGTGGTTAAGAGCATTGCCTGCTCTTCCAAAGGTCCTGAGTTCATTTCCTAGCACCCACATGATGGCTCCCAACCATCTGTAATGAGGTCTGGTGCCCTCTTCTGGCCTTCAGACATACATACACACAGGCAGAATATTGTATACATAATAAATAAATAAATATTTTAAAAAAATGTACACCCCTTATATCTGGCCTTATGCAACTCCATTTGAGTCTTTCTGAGATGTATCCTTTATAAAACAGTAATAGTAGTAAACAAAGCATTTTACTGAGTTCTTTGGATCTTTTAGTGAGTTATGGAACCTGAGAACAGGCATGGTGAATCAAGGGAACCCCCAACTTTGTAACTAAGTCAAACAGAAGTGCTTAATACTTGTATCAGCCATCTGAAGTGGGAACAGTCACGAGACCCGTCCCCTCACCCATGGGTTTCACATGCTGGGGGTTGTGTCTGAGTTGAATTGTTGAGTTAGCAGGGAAGACCCAGAGAGCTGGAGAAGTGATATTGGAAAAGATTTAGGCTTGGTGTCAGAGAGGAATTAACCCCTTATTTTTAAAAATGAAATGGTAACTAATTGTTCTAAGATTCTCAGGCAGCTGTTATTAGACTTAAATCTCTAGGCTTAAAATGATTACAGCAGAATAGTAGGTTAAAAAAAGTAAAATGAACATCAAATATGATTTTTCTTTGGTTAAAAAACCATTGATAAGCCTGGAGAAAGGTCTTTGAGGAGGTGACAGAGGTCAAAGGGTATAGCCAAAGTCAAGGTCTGCAGCTTCCATGTTAGCATCTCCTCCAGACGTCAGGAGGGCTGCCGTGAACTCAGAGCCCTCAGCTTCAAACTCAGTCAAGAGTTGCTGCTTCCCTCCCAGAGATAACATTCCCTGCAGGGGGAGGGCGGTGGGGTAATGGGGGAGCGGGAGGGCCCGGAACAAGGGGAGTAAATGTAAATTTTTCTTTTAACAATAAAAAAAATCAAAAAAAAAAGAATTATCTATTGTGTGTATGTGTGTGCCTGAGTGTGTATGTGTGTGTGGCAGTAATCCAAGAGGTTAAAAAACGGGTGTTGGATCCTCCCAAAATTGGAGTTACAGGGGTTTGTGAGCTGCCGTGTGGGTGCTGGGAACTGGACTTGACCCTGTGCAGAGCAGAAAAAGGTCTTCACCTCTGAGCCATCTCTCCAGCCCCTCACTGCTTCTCTTTCAGCACAGCCTCCATTGGCCAGTTCTATAGCTAAGGGAAAGGAATGTTCCTGCCCAGCCTTTCCTACACCCAGTTTGCAATTCTACCCAAATCCATGATCTGAGAAGAGGTCAGTTACCAATGAAGGTGTTGTGTCCAGACTCTTGCCACCCAAAGAGACCACCAGGGATCCAGGACTTGGATGCAAAAAGCAAAGTTTAGGGGCTGGAGAGATGGCTCAGAGGTTAAGAGCACTGACTGCTCTTCCAGAGGTCCTGAGTTCAATTCCCAGCAACCACATGGTGACTCACAGCCATCTATAATGAGATCTGGTGCCCTCTTCTGGCATGCAAGCAGCATACATGGAAGGAATGTTGTATACATAATAAATAAATAAATCTTTAAAAAAAAAAAGCAAAAAAAAAAAAAAGCAAAGTTTATTCCAAAACACAGTACGAGCCTAGGCAAGGAACTCGGCCAGCACACTCAACACAGTGAGGGTGGGAGGAGCTGCCTTCCAGAGATTACAGGACACACCAGTTCTCACCTAATTTGCATACCCGGACCTAATTGAGGAGAGCAAATGATTACAAAAGGGCATGAAATTCAATAAGCATTATATCATTATGCAAATGAAGCATGGCCGTAAGTGTGTTCTCAGTTGGCCCACTCCTGTCTGTCCTTGGAGTATGTAGAGGGCACTTACTATGGTCATACTTTTAGTTGACCAGTTCTTGGCTATCCTTGAGGCAATGCTCTTCCAGTTGTTATCGGCTCCTGGCACTTGTCAGATATGAAATGTTTTAGCCTAGCCTAAACAGCGTGATTCAGGTGGAAAACAATTAGGTCACTCTGACCGGTTTTTTCATTTCTCTCAGAGGGAAAATGTCTGATAGGTTGAAAATTGGCTGCTACATTCTGACTGAAAATCTTGAGTTTGGGGGACTAGGGTGATGGCTCAGTTACTAAAGTGCTTGTCTCACAAGCAGGACCTGAGTTACAACCCCCAGCATCCATGTAGATGCTGAGTGTGATTGGGCCATGGCACTAGGCGTGGCATATAGACAGGCAGACCCCAGGAGCTCTCGGGCCAGCCAGTCTAGCCAATCGGTGAGCTGTGTGCTCAGGGAGCTCATAAAAATGCATCTTTGTCTTGGAATTTTGGAGGATCTGATTTAATAATCTTCAAGAAAAAAAAAATCCCATCACCTCTTAAATGCACCTTAGCAACTTTCTTCTTATTCCTTGCATGGGTAGAGCCACCCCTACCTGTGCTATGGAATGTAGGGTGCATTGATAACACTAAGGAGAGATTTCGTGGTTAGCCAAGGAAAATATCTTCTGAAAAAAATATCAGTTGGGCTGGAGAGATGCCTCAGTGGTTAAAGACACTGACCCAGGTTCAATTCCCAGAACCCACATGACAGCTCACAACTGTCTGGTTGGATCTAGTTCCAGGGGATCCAAAACCCTCCTACAGACAAGAACAGAGGCAAAACATCAGCACACATAAAACTAAAGAAATGTATCAATCAATAGACAGGACTCGTGAGTATCTTCACCTCTGGTCAGTATCAATGTGGTCATAGTACACATCTCTTACATGCATTGTTACTTCCCTTTGAACAAAGTTACCTTTCCACTGCTGCAGATCTGTGTGAATAAGAAGCCAAGAACTGGGGAACATGCAGCCTAGACCCCAACCACCAGTAAAACACTTCTGAATAGAGACACTAAAAATGCCATATTTAAGCTGGGCGGTGGTGGCGCACACCTTTAATCCCAGCACTCGGGAGGCAGAGGCAGAGGATCTCTGTGAGTTCGAGACCAGCCTGCTCTACAAGAACTAGTTCCAGGACAGGCTCCAAAGCTACAGAGAAACCCTGTCTCGAAAAACAAAAAAACAAAACAAAAAAAAAAAAAGCCGTATTTGTGCGTTTCCAGCCTCCTTTGCAGTTTGTGGTTGGCTCTCGCTTGGGTTGAGCCAATCACATGCACCTCTCCTGTGCTTTGACTCTGTTACCCTTGAAAAGCATGGAAGACAATGAAAGTGTGGTCCAGATGGCAGCCCCTTGTGGTTTCCATGGCAGCTACATCCTATGGAGTTAGTGATGTCAAAGTGGTGTCTAGTACATAAGGGCGCCCTTACCAGACAAACACTGATCACAAAGCAGTTTGTCTGAGCCTGGCTCTCCAGTTTCCCTAGTGATTTCTGGGAACTATTAAACAGCTAACAGTGTTCACTTATTTTCACTATGGCAACTGGGAACTTGGAGAGATACAGCATTTCATAGAGCGTCCTGCAAAACAAGATTCTCCTTCTCTAAACCACCTATAATCATAGTAATCACTCTATTCTCTTAATTTTGTTTATTTTGAGAGTGTGTTTCTGTGCAGGCATGTGTGTGCCACAGCATGAGAACAACCTGTCAGGGCCACTTCACTCTTGCAAACAAGGTAGACCTGGGAATAAAGCCCAGGTTCCTGAACTTGAGGGCAGGCAACTTTATTCACTAAGCTATCTTGCTAAATTTTCTAAATTTCAGTTCCATTATCAAACAAACAATAAAAGAACCCTGGCTTGAGCTGGAGAGATGACTCAGTGGTTGAGAATATTGTCTGCTCTTGCAAAGAACCTCGGTTAGTCCCCAGAGTCCATATGGTAGCTCACAGACGTCTGTAACTCCAGTCCCAAAGGATCTAATTCTCTCTTCTGGCCTCTGCAGGCAATTCATGAATGTGGTACACAGACATACATGCAAGTAATACACACATATGTGCAGTGATATCTTGTTTGTACTCTATAAATAAACTTGCCTGGAGATCAGAGGGCAGAGCTAGCCACTAGTTAGCCAGAGAGGTCTGGAGGTCCCTACAGGCAGACAGGAAGTGATATGGCTTGGTGGAGAGGAATGTAGGGTGGGAGGAGACAGGAGGTTGGCCCCTTTTCAGCTGAGGAGTTAGCAAGATAAGAGTTGACTGTGGCTTGCTCCTTTCTCTCTCTGATCTTTCAGCATTTACCCCAATATCTGACTCTGGGTTGTTATTATTAAGACCAATTAGAACTTGTGGAACACATATGCATAAAATAAATAAATAAATAAAAGAAATTTCTTATTGTGATCCAAAGGAAACATCACAATTATCTGTTAACTACTTTTCATGTGAAGTAGACACTGTGTTCATGACTCATCAAGAAGGAGAAAAGATTCTTCTCCTCAAGTGGTTGAAGCCAAGAGTGAGCCTGAATTTGAAGTTTCCATTTCTGTCGCTGTACCTTCTGTCTCTGTTGTTTATTCTTTCTATTAACTGTGGTTGTATATATGTGTGTAACATCTGTCCCTAACAAAGGTCTTTGCTATATATTTATAGAACAGAAAATGTGGTATTGGAAAGGAACAAGGACTTCCTATATTTTCCAGACAGGGATTTTCTGTTTAATAGTTCTAGCTATCCTGTAAGTTACTTCGAGGACCAGGCTAGCCTTGAACTCAGAAATTGGCCTGTTTGTGACTCCCAAGATCTGAGACTAAAGGCGTGTGCGACAACCAATAGGCTCCAAAAATATCCTTGAGAAAAGGTTTCATTGTGCAGCATTGACTAGCCTGGAACTTGCCATGTAAACCAATCTGAATTTGAACTCACGGAGACCTGCTCGCCTCTCTACCACAACCCCACCTCAGGCTGGGAATAAAGGTGTGTGCCATCACCCCTGGCTTTTATAGAAGAATTTAGCAGGGTTTTACAAGGGAAAAAGTTACTTTACTGGCCACACAACCAACCAGTATAGAACCTCAAGCTGAAAACCGACGTTATCAACCTATATCTGTACGGTGCCTCCAATATTTATAGTGGATATTTGCTTTGCTTAAGGTTGCACTCAACCTACTGGCTGCTTTTAGCAAATGATTGACACACACACTATTGTGTCTGGATCAAGGACATGGAAGAATACATAATTTAAGATGAAAACTGTGGGTTTGTCTTAGGTTGTAAACACTGATTACATGAGAAGTCCAAGGCATAGTAAAGTTGACTCCATTTTCTTAAATGCAAGTTAAACAGACTAAATACACAACAGGGAAACAGACTGAATACTGTTTGGTTGGGGGCTTCACCCCAGTCCCCTGACACCCATTTTGGAGTGTTGGGTGGAAAGCTCCATTTCAAGCCCCCTCTCCTGGGAGGGGCCTCAATCCATACTCCACCTCCAAGAAAGCCCTCCAAGCCCTGGGGCAAGACCACTCCTATAGGCTACTTAAACTGCCCCCCAGAGAACACATGGTCATTCTGATTCTCCTTTCTCCTAACGGCTATGCAATGGTCACTTTCACTAACACAGTTGAAGCGACCTGCCTGCCAATGGGAACCTCCTCACAAAAGGCTCAATTAATTGCCTTGACTAGAGCACTTCAGATAGCCAAGGGCCAATATCTATACTGGCTCTAAATATGCCTTCTCAATAGCCCACACCCATTCTGCACTCTGGAAGGAAAGAAGCTTTTTTACTACCAAGGATACTCCCACAGTTAACAGATCCCTTACAGCCAAACTCTTGAGGCCCTCCAGCTCCTCCTTACCCACCTTCCTCCCCTCCCCTTCCTCCTACTGCCTCTCCCTACCCCTCCATGCCAGGACCCACCTCTTGTACTCCTTCTATACAATGGCCTAACCCCACCCTCAATCCTCCCCTGTCTCCTCTCACCGAGTCTCACCATGACTCTGCCCTTCTCTGCCCTCTCCAGGAGGTAGCAGGAGCTGATGGTATTTTTAAAGACCATGTTCCCTTCTCTCTTCCGGACCTCTCCCAATTAGAAAAGCGGTTGGGTTCCTTCTCTGCTAATCCTTCTGTTTATATTAAGGAGTTTCGCTATTTGTCCCAGGCCTGCAATTTAACCTGGCATGATTTCTATGTCATCCAGGCCTCTACTCTCACTCCTGAAGAGCGAAATAGAAATAAGGCAGCAGCTAGACAGACCCATCTAGTGGACAATGCAGTCCCTGTGGGGGAATGGGCCGTGCAGGCTACAGAACCATATACCAGATTATCAACCAGGCCAAAATGGCCGACAGAGGCGGAACATCATGGCCCACTGCCTCCTTCAAAGTATGGAGCTGGTCTCAGAAAAAGTTGTTAACTTCAACAAACTCTGAGAGATCACAAAGCTAGCTGAGGAGAACCCAGCCATTTTTTTAAACCTATTACAAGAAACCATGGTTCAGTATACTAACTAGGCTGGACCCAGTCTCCCCAGTGGAAGCCACGGTCCTGGCTACCCATTTTGTTTTTCAGTCAGCACCAGATATTAGAAAAAAAATTTTAAAAGGCTGAGAAGGGTCCCCAAATCCCCATACCGGGATTAGTGAGAATGGCCTTTAAAGATTTTAATGCCCAAGAAGAGGCAGCAGAGTCCTGACAGAGGAGGCTGCAGCAGGTGGCAATGCTCCAAGCCCTAGCAGCTGCCCTGAGGCCACTCTGGAAGGAAAGGGCTTCCTTACTACCAAGGGCACTCCCATAGTTAATGGACCCTTTATAGTGACCTACTGGAGGCCCTCCAGCTCCCTGCAGAAGTAGCCATAACTCACTGTCAAGGACACCAATCCTCCAAGGACCCAGTGGCCTTAGGCAATGCCAAGGCTGACTCAGTGGCCTGGGGCATCTAGCTCCCTTGATTCCACAGAACATACTTTGTTCTTGACTCCCTCCTATCAGCCCTGTTACCAACTAGAAGAGGGGGATGAGCTCATAAAAAAAGGTGTCACCGAAAGACCCCCCAGAGTGGGGAGACTCTCACTCAAGTCTTGGGATAACGTGACCCCCCCAAGAACTCACGAGAGACCGTCCTTGCTGCAATAACACGAGGTTTATTGACAGGAACCAGCGGGCTGGGGCCAAGACTCATATCCCACGCAGGGGTAGAGGAGGAGTTCAGACCTGAGTAGCTGGGAGAAGGAGTGTTTAGGGGAAGAAACCACAACTCAAAGGGGGTAGGGAGTGTGTCATTGGAAAATTCCAAAAATACCAGTGATAATCACAAGGGGCTAACTCCCCATTTCTCAAGATTATAATCTAGCTTTATGGTCAGCTAGTTCCTGGAACAGAGTCACTGAACTGGCTAACCTAGATTTTTGGCTCTTCTCTTCCTGCTAAATTTTTGAGTCTATTCTTCCTGCTAGAGGGGTCTGGATTTATCCAGGTCTTTTAGTCACAAAAACAAAGGATGAGAGGTTCTACTTAAAGAACCGTCTCATCCTTCCTCAAGACCAGGCACTGTCAATCATCTCAGACATCCCCAGACCTTACACACAGGCCCCAAAGCTTTGTTCCATTTCTTAGAGCCCCTCTTTACCCCCACCCATCTCCAAGATCAGGTTCACTCCTCCTGCCAGACCTGCATCCAGGCCAATCCACAGGGGCTCTCCATATCTGTCAGTCTCTGCACCAGCTTTGTGGACATCAACCGGGTGAAGATTGGCAGATTGATTTCACTCATATGCCTATTCATAAAAAACTGTTATCTCCTAACACTTGTGGACACTTTTACAAGATGGATAGAAGCATTCGGCCTCCAGGGAAACAGCAGATGTGGTGGCTCAGGTACTCCTGGACCACATCATTCCTCATGGTATCCCATGAACCATCCAGATGGACAATGGGCCAGTCTTCACTTCCAGGGTCGTGGAATTTGTGTCACAAGCTCTCAACATCTCCTGGAAATTCCACATCCCCTACCACCCACAATCCTCGGGAAAGGTGGAGAGAGCCAATGGACTCATCAAACAACAGCTAATCAAGCTCTCCATTGAACTCAGATTATCTTGGTCCTCCCTTCTCCCCATTGCCCTTTCGAGCTCCTTCATGGCAGGCCCCTTTCTCTTTACTCATCGCTCCCAGTCCATACTCCTCCACTGGCAGGGTACCTACCCTACCTCTCCCTTCTGAGTTCCCTTTTCTAGTCACATGCTGACAGCTGTCTCCCTGCCCCCACACCAGTGGACCCAAATGCCCCTGAACCTGCCTCACTCTCCCCGGGGAACAGAGTACTCCTCAAACAGCTAGTTCCTAGGTCTCTTGAACCTCGATGGACAGGATCTCACATGGTAATCCTCACCACCCCCTGGGCAGCCAAGCTTCTGGGACACCCATGCTGGTACCATCTCTCCAGGCTCAAGTGGGCACCAACTCAGGATACCTGGTCTGTCGAGCAGACAGGACCTTCCTTCCACCCTCCAGTTTTCCAGGATGCCACAATAAAGGGCCTACCTGCTCCTCGTCCTGGCACACTCATCTTTGTCGGTACAAACAAGACGGGTATTAAGGATATTTTTTCTCCTAGAAACCTGCCTTCTCACCTCCCTCAAGAAACAGATGACTGAAGTCTCCAGGATGGCAGTAAACTGGATGCCTCTCCAGCCACACCTCTTTCTGAGTGTGAGCTTACCAACTCCCAGCTCTCCCCCCTCCCACATCGCCCCATGCCCACAGGAAGTAACCAGACTTGAGCGGGCGCCCCTTTATCCAAAGAGTCTGGAATGTTTGGTTGGGGGCTTCACCCCAGCACCTGACATCCATTTGGAATGTTGGGTGGAAAGCTCCATTTTAAGACACCTCCCCTGGGTATTGCCTCAATCCAAACTCCGCCTCCAAGAAAGCCCGCCAAATGGTGGCCCCTCCCTAGGGAGGGTCAAGACAACTCCCATAGGCTATTTAAACTGCCCCCCTAGAGCCAGAACAGATGGTTGCTCCGGTTCCCCAGGGACCGCCCGGGAGCTCTGGCATCAATTTAACCTGTGCTTTTTCTAATTCGGTCTGATTTGCTCTAATTTGGATTATTGCGTCGGTGGAGAAAACTTAACAAATACACAATAGGGAAACAGACGGGGTACACAGTTTTAAATGTCTCAAGGCACATCTTTAACTTGGTTGCAAAGTCTTTAGTTTCTGAAGGCAAGAGTTATTTTTGAAAAACTTTTCCCACAATATTGTACACCCCTGTGAAGTAACTTGCCTATATGTCGTCACTCTGTTCAAATTGGTGGGTCAGGATTTGAATCCACATCTATCTGCATAACCAGACATTTTCCATTATTCTTAATTCTATGAAATATTTAGAAATGACTAAGCAAAGCACTTGACCTGAGCTTTTTTTTTTTTTTTTAATTCTATGTATGGGCCCGGCAGTGGTGGAGTGTGCCTTTAATTCCAGCACTCTGGAGGCAGAGGCAGGCAGATCTTTGAATTCCAGGTCAGCCTGGTCTATGAGCAAAGTTCCTCGAAAGCTAGGGCTACACAAGGAAACCCTGTCTCAAAATAACAAAAAATTATATGTATTATACGTGTGCACGTGCTTACAGAGGCCAAGAAGGCCTTGGATCCCTGCGGCTGGAGTCATAGGTGTTATGATTTGCGGCACAAGAGGTACTCTTGATGGGTGAGGACAGCGACAGGTAAGGGACAGACAAATACGCCATGTGGACGGAGATTGAGTGTAAAGTTTTATTAAAGGGGGGTGTAGAGGGGAGGGAGGGTGAGAGAGAGGGGGGAAGAGAGAGAGGGAGGGAAGGAGGGACGGAGAAGGAAAGAGACAGAGAGTGGCCTCTTCAGAAGAGTAGAGGGTAGAGACCAGTTTGTCTCAACAGGAAAAAAAAAAGGGATTTGGGAGTGGGTGGAGCTTGTCTCTTAAAGGGACAGTGTCTGGGTTTACACTGCCAGGTGACAGGAAGGGCAGCATAATCCTAACAGTTGGCAGTTGTACCGGCATAGGTACTGTAAATCAAATTCAGTTCCTCTGCAAGAGCAGGAAGGACTCTTAACCCCTGAGGCACCGCTTCAGCACTTGATGTAAGCATTATATACTACTTATACAAATCAACTGTACTTGGGTATTATTATCCCCATCGTAAAAAATTGGATAATTTCCGCTAAGGTCACGCAGCCTTAGGATACTGGAATAAAGGGTTAGTTACGTGTTCTAAGCACTCCTCAGTATGGCAGGCATGTTTAGACTTTCCAGCTCTTTAAACATTAGAAGCGCTGTGCATGTGCCGGCTAGTGCGCCGTAGATACATTGGAGCGAGCACTCCACATGACAGGGTACTAAAAATGAATTTGCACAAGGAGCGGGCTGGGTCCCTGTGCAAGCACAATGACAGAAACGTGCCCTAGCACAACCACGCTATCGCAGTCGCCCGCGGCGGCGCTAGGCAGCAGAGAGCTGTGCGCACGCGCGGAGTCTAGTTTATGAGCGGGACCAACAGCACCCGCTGGCAAGTTTGCCTCTAGGGGGCCCTCGCCCAGCGCCCTGCCTGCCAGCGCGTTCTTTCTCCGCCACCAACACTCGGGATATTAAAACTTGGCACAAACATCTTTAGGCTTGCAGTCCTTGGATTCCGGGAGGCTGGAGACAGAAGCGGCAGCGTAAGTACCAGGATATAGAAACTCGACCACTCCGGGTACTCGAGCCTTCCTAGCTAGCCCCGGAAGTCCTGTAAGAGTGGGCGGGCCCTAGCTCGAGGCGGAAGCGAGGGGCGGTCCGGACTGGGGGCGGGGTTTTGCGGGGGACCGGGTTCCGAACCCTGTCACTCTCGGCTTCTGCCCAGGTGAGGTGTCTATGGAGAGGTTCCTGGCCCAGCTGTGTGGCACCGATGAGGCGCGACCGCTCCCGCTGTGGGAAGGGGACACCACGGGCCACTGCTTCACACAGCTGGTGCTCAGCGTCATCCCCCACGCGCTCCTCGCCGTCCTCAGTGCCTGCTACTTGGGCACCCCAAGGTGGGTCACTGGAATTATGAGGTCTCTGGAGTAGGGCAGACGCAGAATAAAAGCTGACTGTTGGCCCTTAGTTGAGCAAGTCACCCACCTTATGTGAGCCTCAGCAGTGTCGAGAGGGTTAATGAAACAGGGCGTTTAAACAGATAGTGCGGCACCGGGCTGTGTCCTTAAAGTAGCCAATGCATTTATTTCTCTTGCAGAGTTTTACATGTCCAGAGACAGCTGCCATGAATTGAAGGCAAACATGGATAAGCGTGTTAACTGAAAAAGATGACTTATGTTAGTTATAGGGCCAGGGGCACAGCACTTCCATCCATAAAATCCTGCTGTGCTATCTGTAGTCAGATGCAGACTCAGCTGAAGAGAAGCTGTGAGGAGAAAAACGAAATCAAAACCTAGAACTAACTTGGCTTTGTGTTGTAAGACGTTGGTGCTAACTAAACTCACCTTGGTCTTATATTTAGTTCTTGGATGGCCAAGTTGGTTTTTCTGTCTCTTTGCAGAATAAGGGCAAAAGCCTAGAGGAGGTTAGCACAGATATCCACAGCCTGCTCAAGTCGGCCCAGTCAGGAAGGCGGAGATCCTGAGTTCAAGGACAGCCAGGGCTACATAGACTGCTACCAAAAAAAAAAAAAAAAAAAAGTAGAGCCGTAGCAGGCAAAGTGGCTCGTGCCTATAGTCCAAGCTGTCAAGCTGCTCTGCAGGCTGAGGCAGGAAGATCATTTGAAGTCAGCCTGGTCTACATAGTGAGACCTTGTTTCAAAGTGAGGGAAAACAAAAACAGCCAAAGTATTTTGTTTACAATTAAGCTTTTTTCAGCACCCCAAAGACCAGAACAGACTCAGTTGAAATAGAATGTAGACCAGGCTGACCTAGAGATCTGCCTGCTCCTGCGTCAGAACACTGGGATTACAGGAGTGTGTCTTCAGCCTCACCATCAAGGTTTTGAAGACTGATTTATTTATTTTTCCTGAGTGTATGTCTGTGTGCCACATGGGTACAGTGCCTGAGGGAGGTAGAGGAGAGGGCATCAGCTTACCTGGAACTGGAGTTTTGGATGTCTATGAGCCACCGTGTGGGTGCTGGGAACTGAACCCCTTGGGCCTCTAGAAGAGCAGCCTATGCTCCTGATTGCTGAGCCATCTTTCCAGTCTCAATTTCTTTTTTTTAATTTTATGTATATGTGTGTGTGTGTGTGTGAGAGAGAGAGAGAGAGAGAGAGAGAGAAAGAGAGAGAGAGTATGTTTACATGTATTTATATGTACTACATGCATGTCTGGTATCCTTGGAGGGCAAAAGAAGACATTGGGTGCCCTGGAGCTAGAGTTACAGATGGCTGTGGGCTATCGTGTGGGTACTTGCAGCCGAACTCAGATCTTCTGCAAGAGCAGCCACCTCTCCTGTGCCATGCCTCCCCTGCCCAGTTTTCTTTTATGTGAACTTTCAATGCATTCTGATATTCACTGCTACATATTTTTTCTAAAGTTGATTTTTTTTTTGGACAAAGCTTTGCTATGTAGCCTAGGCTGGCCCAGAACTCTCTGTGTAGACCAAGCTGACCTCCAACTCATGGAGATCTTTGCATTTCCACCCTGCCTAGTGCTAGGATTACAAGGGCCATCATGCCTGGCCCTGTGTTGGATCCATTTGTGGGGAGAGAGGTGTTGAGATGAGGTGTTAAATAGTCCAATTTTGCCTTGAGCTAATGGTCTTCCTGACCCACCTCCCAACTGCTGCGATTACCAGGTGTGCTCCACCATACCCACCCTGTATTTGAGGGTTTTTGTTTTTCAGGATCTTAGTATGTAGTTTCCTGGCTGGCCTGGAACTTGCTAAGTAGACTAGGCTGGCCTTGATCTCAGTTCAAACTGACTACCTGCCCCTGCCTTCCTAGTGCTGGGATTGAAGTTGGAACCTCCACACCTGGTTCCAGCTTGTATTTGATTCTTTTTAAAAAAAAAAAATGTATATATGTGGGTGTTCAAGTGTATGTGTGTGAGTGTGTGTGCGCGCGCCTGCAGAGTCCAAAAGAGGGTATAGGATCCTCTGGAGCTGGAGTTATAGGCAGTTGTGAGCTACTGGGAACTGAACTCGGGTCCTTGGGAAGAGCAGCAAGTACTCTTAACCACTGAGCCATCTCTCCAATCCCTGTCTTTGATTCTTAATGTAAACCTTTTGTTTATGAAAAACATTTATGCTGGGGCTGAAGAGATGGCTCAGTGGTTAAGAGCATTGCCTGCTCTTCCAAAGGTCCTGAGTTCAATTCCCGGCAACCACATGGTGGCTCCCAACCATCTGTAATGAGGTCTGGTGCCCTCTTCTGGCCTGCAGACATATACACAGACAGAATATTGTATACATAATAAATAAATATTTTTTAAAAAAATTTATGTTAAGAAGATATAGGCAGAACTGAAAGACGTTCCTCTCGAGCTGAGAGGTCACAGGTTGGCCCACACCACTCTTTTTTTTTTTCTGTTGTTAAAAATGTATTTATTTATTTGAATGTGCTATCTGCGTGTGTACCTTTATACCAGAAGAGGGCATCAGATGCCACTATAGATGGCTGTGAGCCACCATATGGTTGCTGGGAATTGAACTCAGGACCTCTAGAAGAGCAGCCAGTGCTCTGAACCTTTTTTTTGTTTGTTTGTTTGTTTGTTTGTTTGTTTTGTTTTTCGAGACAGGGTTTCTCTGTGGCTTTGGAGCCTGCACTGGAACTAGCTCTTGTAGACCAGGCTGGTCTCGAACTCACAAAGATTCGCCTGCCTCTGTCTCCCGAGTGCTGGGATTAAAGGCGTGCGCCACCACCGCCCGGCCCCACACCACTCTTTACAGTTGGGGGAAAGACTGGAGCAGATCATTCTGAGACTTTGTAAATGGAGGCTCCCTGTTAGAGGACAAGAGCTGTTTCTAAGTGCATGTCATCCCACGATACATCAGATGAATTCAGGGTACTCTTGTGTGCATCGTTTTTATAAAAAGTGTTTATCTTCCTTGTAAAATTGGTGGGATTTTTCCTAATTAGAATTTTCATGGTACATACAACTTAACTCAGACTTGTTTGTGCCTGTAGCAAAGAAATGAATCAGAAATGCATTGGGCAATCTGCGAAGTCTTCCTGTGAGGGAAGGCTTTGGGTTCCAGTGTAAAGTAGGGCAGGGATGCCATACACACACCAGAAAGGGAATTTAGTTCATCTAGCTTGTTAGAGGCAATGGGCATGTCTGAGTCTAGAGTCAGCCATAATGTGCCTCCTTTTCTCTTTTTGCTCTAGGACTTCCAATTACATCCTACCTTTTAATCCTGGTTGGCGCCTCCGACTTGCAGCTTCCTTCCTTCTCTCTATCTTCCCGCTGCTAGACCTCCTTCCAGTTGCTCTGCCACCAGGGTCGCGCCCTGGGCCCATAGGGCTAGAGGTGCTGGCAGGGTGTGTGACAGCTGTGGCCTGGTTCACCCACAGCCTGGCCCTGTGGGCATTGGTTCATTCCCCACATGGCCATTCCCGTGGACCCTTGGCTTTGGCTCTGGCAGCCTTCCTACCAGCACCAGCCCTAGTGCTGACGCTGTTATGGCATTGCCAACGAGGCACATTTCTGCCCCCACTTCTCCCAGGCCCCCTTGGCCGTGTGTGTCTTCTCATTCTGCAGCTGGCGGCTGTCTTGGCCTATGGACTGGGCTGGGCAGCCCCTGGGGGGACACGAGAGCCCTGGATTCAGGAATGCTTTTTGTCCTCTGAGAGTCAAGAAACAGAGGTGGCTGAAGATGGAGAGAGTTGGTTGTCACGTTTTTCCTATGCCTGGTTGGCACCCTTACTTGCTCGTGGAGTCCGTGGAGAGCTCCAGCAGCCCCAGGACATTTGCCGGCTCCCCCGAAGGCTGCATCCTGACTATCTGGCCCGTGCCTTCCAAGCACACTGGAAGGAGGGGGCCCAGCTGTGGAGGGCCCTGTATGGGGCTTTTGGATGTTGCTACCTGGCTCTTGGAATGTTGAAGCTGGTGGGGACCATGCTGTCATTCTCTGGGCCTCTGCTGCTCTCCCTACTGGTGGGCTTCCTGGAGGAAGGGCAAGAGCCCCTAAGCCATGGCGTGCTCTATGTTCTGGGGCTGGCCAGTGGGGCTGTGCTAAGTGCAGTGCTGCAGAATCAGTATGGGTATGAGATACGTAAAGTGACACTTCAGGCACGGGTGGCTGTGCTGAGCGTCCTCTACCGAAAGGCCTTGCAGCTTGGGCCTAACCGTCCTCCTACTGGGGAGGCCCTGAACCTCCTAGGCACTGACTCTGAGAGGCTGCTTAACTTCGCCGGGAGCTTCCACGAGGCCTGGGGCCTCCCTCTGCAGCTGGCCATCACCCTCTACCTGCTGTACCAGCAGGTGGGCATGGCCTTCGTGGCTGGGTTGGTCTTGGCACTGCTTCTGGTACCTGTCAACAAAGTGATTGCCACCCGCATCATGGCCAGCAATCAGGAGATGCTACAGCACAAGGATGCACGGGTGAAGGTGAGAGGCCTCCAATCAGCCAGACGGAGACCCCGCAGCACAGCAGCAAAGCAGAGGTGTGTGAGTGTTGTCTCAACCTCACCCAACTCTCTTGTCCTTGTCTCCAGCTCATGACAGAGCTGCTGAGTGGCATTCGAGTCATCAAGTTCTTCGGGTGGGAACAGGCTCTGGGGGACCGAGTAAAGTCCTACCGCTCTCAAGAGTTGGGGCGACTCCGGGTCATCAAGTACCTGGATGCGGCCTGTGTGTACCTGTGGGCTGCTCTGCCAGTTGTCATCTGCATCGTCATCTTCATCACCTATGTCCTCATGGGGCACCAGCTCACTGCCACCAAGGTGAGAGCTGGGGAGGGGTCTCAGGGTTGCCGTGATGGAACACCTTAACCAAAAGCACCTTAGGGAGGAAAGGGTTCATTTCACACACAGTTCCATCATCAGAAGCAGTGAGGGCAGGATCCTGGAGGCAGGAGCTGATGCAGAGGCCATGGAGGGTGCTGCTCATTGACTCCTTCCTCATGGCTTGCTCAGCCTGCTTTCTTATAGAACCCAGAACCAGCTGCCCAGGGATGGCACCAGTTGCCATGGGCTGGGCCTTCCCCCATCAACCACTCATTAAGAAAATACCCTAAAGGCTTGCCTACAGTTGCATTTTATGGAGGCAGTTTCTCAAGTCCTCTCTGATGACTGACTTGGGTCAGGTTGACATAAAACTAGCCAGCACAGAGGGAGAAGGTGGCCCTAGGAAGAAATGGGGAGGGACTACTGTGGTGTGAACGTGTGGGTGTGGGCCCTTAGTGTTAACTGGGGACAGGGGAGAAGGAGGACCCCTGGCTGCCTTGTCCTTTCCCAGCAAAGGAGGTGTTCTCTGAGGGCTGTTGTCTGATCTTGCATACATAGCTCTTTGTGTTTACTTACACACACAAATTCCTTTCTTCCCCTCCCTGTATCTTCAACTTCTGTGCAGGGCCAGACTTGGGGTCAAGTCCTTTTGTGGAGAGTGCCTTTTTTTTGTTGTTGTTGTTGTTGTTTTGTTTGTTTTAAAGATAAGGTCAGCCGGGCGGTGGTGGCGCACGCCTTTAATCTCAGCACTCAGGAGGCAGAGGCAGGCGGATCTCTGTGAGTTCGAGACCAGCCTGGTCTACAAGAGCTAGTTCCAGGACAGGCTCCAAAGCTACAAAGAAACCCTGTCCAAAAAACAAAACAAACAAAAAAAAAGATAAGGTCAGCCAGGC
>JAQHUG010000041.1:1894374-1921694 GCA_028555095.1 Dicrostonyx torquatus
TAGACAGGACTTGCTGTTGCTAACCCCGGGGTAGCCTCACCAGCTCCTCGGGTCTGCTGCTGTCCTGCTCCTGCCCCCGTTGATGTGTCCACAGGGATGATGCTCTACCCTGAGCACAGGACTCGGGGAAAGATTCACCCTCGCTCCCACCTAGGTGTTTACGGCACTGGCACTTGTGCGCCTGCTCATTCTTCCTCTCAACAACTTCCCCTGGGTGATCAATGGCCTCCTGGAGTCCAAAGTATCCCTGGACCGGATCCAGCGTTTCCTTGACCTTCCAAACTACAACCCTGAGGAGTACTACAGCCCTGGTAAGGAGGGGCTTGAGGGAAGGGCCTAGCACATGGTGAGGGGGTGATCTTTTCATTTTAAGACTTACTTTATTTTATGTGTATGTGTGTGTGCCTGAGTGTGTGTATGTGTACCACATGTGTGCAGATACCATGGAGACCAGAAGAGGGCATTGGATTCCTTGGAACTAAAGTTTAACGGGCATGAGCCTTATGAAGTAGATACTGGGAATAAAACTGGGGTCCTCTGGAAGTGTGCGCATAACCACTGAGTCATCTCTCCCAGCCCTAGCCTCTTGAACTCTGTGCACAGATGTCCAGAGAAGTCAGGGACAAAATCTAGATACAACAGACTCAGACTGAATTAGCTATAGGCAGGTAGATAAGGGACAGGTGACTCGGTGACATGCCATCAGATGAGTGATAGATGAGGAGTGTAGGATGAGCTGCTTTGTCCCTGTTTAGATCCCCCCACCGAGCCATCCACAGTACTGGAGCTGCATGAAGCCCTGTTCTCCTGGGACCCAATTGGAACAAGCCAGAAAACCTTCATCAGTCACCTCAAAGTGAAAAAGGTTTGTGGGACAGACACCCTGGGAGAGTTCCTGGAAAGCAGGATACCCAGACAGATACACAAGGACTAATGCAGCTCTACCAGGAGGGAAAGAGGGGGCTTGGTGTGCAGCTCGCGGTGTGAGGGGAGACAGCCCCTTGATGTGTGCATCTCCTCCTCCATACCATCTCCTCACACTGGCCACACTTCTCCCCGTATAGGCAGCTCACAGCCAGCTGCAGGGTTCAGAGCAGATCCCGGGGCTTTTCCACCATCATTTCAGGTTGGGAGCCTGGGAGACAGGGCAAACAACCTCTTTTGGGGACCTTTACAAACAGCTTAGGTGATGCCCCATTTAGTTGTGACCCCAACACAGCATATGTAGTCAGAGAGCTTATAATGGGAAATTCCTTCAGGACGGTGACTTCTTCACTCTGGTCTTGAGTTTCTGCTCTCCTGACCTCTGTCTAACCCTCTGCCCCATGTCTCAACCCAGAGTTCTTCAGCAATGGCTGAATGGCCTCGACTACATTTGGCTCACGTTTCTGGCTTCTATTGAATGTTTTGTTTTTCTTCTTAGTTCAGGCAAGACAAGGCTGGAATTTTTCAAAGGAATTTTACTAATGTGTTGGGTTGATTTTTTTTTTTTTACATATAGACAGAAGTCATAGAAACCCACTGGAGCTAGCCTAAGCAAACAAGAATTTGTAATAAGAATACAGAGATGAATCACAGAGTTCAAAACAAGAACGCAGATCTTAGAAGCAGCCCAGAGCCAGGCCTCAACCTGCAGCACTTTTGGCTTCTGCTTGTGTGTTTGCCTCATGCTGCCTGTGGGTTCTCCATTGAGCAGAACTGTGACCGCAGTCAGCCTTCCAACTTGTAGGCTTTAGCCAAGAAGAAAGCTGCCTGAGCCCCGTCCATCACTTCAGATGATCAGAGAGCAGCCTAGTACCCACTTGCAGATAGGCCAGCCCTGGCTTGCAAAGTGTGGGCCTCATGGACAAAGCTACAAGGACCCCTGCATGTTTCTAGGTTTTCTCCATGAGCCAGGAAAGGCTCAGAAAAGCTGTACATCACAGCTGAGACACGAAGAAAGAACAGATTACAAGGAAGGGCATGCTCCACCACGCTGCCCTTGTCCACTTTGATGGGACACTGAAATGTCAGCCAGCCCGGTCACCCCAAAGACAGGAATCCCTCTTCCCATGCCTGCCTCAGCATACCCTAGGAGTTCCTGGATACATTCCTCTTATCTCTGACAGGTCTCATTCCCTCAGAGGCCTTTTACAGGCAGTGAAATTGAGACTAAAGCGTGCAGCTTCTCTGAGGCAGGTGCAGGCAGTCACTGGGGCCCACGTTGCCTGAGGGATGGAGAGACCTCTTTCCCTGAAGACTTAACTGAGGCCTAGAGTGTCATCAGTTGGGAGTTGGCCAGTGAAGAACCTCAGCCCTGTGCCCTTCCTCTGCCATCAGGCAGTCCTTACTATGTGGCTTCCCTGCAGGGTGCGCTGGTGGGCATCGTGGGAAAGGTGGGCTGTGGGAAGAGTTCGCTATTGGCCGCCATCACTGGGGAGCTCCACAGGTAATGAAGAGTCCCTGGTATGTGTGGGAATGTTTTGGGTAAGTGTGTATGTGTATGTGGAGAGGTAGGGGCACATGTACAAAAAAGGTAAAAGTCAGCCCCTTTGTAGGGAGGGTTCAGTCTGGAGATGTGGAGGGAGTCGAGGTAAATCTGGGCTGAGATGTAGCTCAGCTGGTAGAGCACTTGCCTAACTTGTACAGGAGCCTTGAGTTCGATTCCTAGTATCATTTAAAACTGGGTATAGTGGTGTAAATCTATAATCTCTGTGCTCAGGAGGTGGAAGCAGGAGGATAAGGAGTTTAGGTCATCCTTGAATACACTGCAAGTTCAAGACCAGCCTGGGATACATAAAAACACCAGACAAAACTAGCTAAATAAACGGAGCAGGAGAGATCATGGTCACACTAGAGCAGTGGTTCTCACCCTTCCTCACACTACCACCCTTCCCTAAGGTCCTCATGTGCTGATCCCACCCATAAAATGATTTTCCCTGCTACTTCCTAACTGTAATTTTACTACTGTTATGACTCATAATGTAAATCTTTATGTTTTCTGATGGCCTTGGGGGTCGAGACCCACAGGTTGAGAACTGCTGCAGTCGGGAGTCTTAGCGTTAGAACAAGAGAGGTCACATGTGCTTTCAGCTGTTAAGAGGTCCACAGAGGGGTGAGGACTGGAGGGAAGCCATGCTTGCAGGTGAGGGTGAGCCACACCTGAGCTCCACAGTATCTTTTAGGACACTGCGGACTGGAGCCAAAGAGCTGCTTTCTCCAGCCTATAGTGAGCCCACAGCTAGGATCCTTTGACCTCATAGGCTGCCAGCTCCATCTGAGGAAGCTTCTGGGAGGCAGGGCCTGGGCATGCAAGGGCTCACTGGTCCCCATGCTGCCCTGGCTCTCTGCAGGCTCTGTGGGTGGGTGGCAGTGTCAGGGTTGTCCAAAGGCTTTGGACTGGCCACCCAGGAGCCCTGGATCCAGTGTGCCACTATCCGAGACAATATCCTCTTTGGGAAGACATTTGATGCCCAGCTGTACATGGAGGTGCTAGAGGCCTGCGCCCTCAATGATGATCTCAGCGTGAGTACCTACCTGTCTCGACACCCTCAGCTGCCTGCTTTCCCATATGTCCCTAACATCCCAGACTAGATGACTTCTCTGGGAAGGGCTTCTGCACAGGCATCACTCATCTAGGACAAGCAACCAGCCTCTGGGCCTCCTAGAGTGTTCAGCTGGTTGGTCCCCACTTCCCTGTAAAGCCCAAGGAGGATGGGAGGGTGTTGCACACAGCAGCCCCGAGGCCCCCAAAACTAGGCTAGGGTTCTCTATGAGGCTTGGTTTGGAAGAGTCGAGGTCTTGTTTGGAACCCTTGGGAAAGCTGCCAAGCCCATTAGATTGCCCCATACCCATAAGCCAAGTACTAAAAGCATCAGAGAGAAATCAGATTTTTCTGTGAATTCTCCAGCCAATCCCCATGTCTCCTCTAGGTCTGTTGTCACCACTGGCCTACTCAAATAAATATGGAACTTCCTGGGCAGGAGGGCCTTTGACTTTGATCAAGGGTAATCTTGTGTGCCTTTATAGTTCGCTTCACATCTATGGGCGAGATGGTTCACCTACCTATGCTCTGGTCCCATCTGTGCAGTGGAAATAATGCCAGCCTTATAAGATCTGGCTTCAACTGATATAAGTCTGGGTCTTAGTTACTTTTCTGTTACTGTGATAAACACCATGACCAAGGCAACTTTCAGAAGAAAGAGTTTAGCAAGGGCTTACAGTTCCAGAGGGTTAGTCCCTAACTATCATGACAGGGAGCATAGCAACAGGCAGATAGGCATGGTGCTGGAAGCAGTAGCAAAAAGATCACATCTTGAGACAATAGTCACAAAGCAAAGAGAGCTAACTGGATAACATTGCTTTTGTACCTCCTCCAACAAGTCCACGCCTCTTAATCCTTCCTAAACAGTTCCACCATCTATGGGGGCCATTCTTCTTTAAACCACCACAGCCTAGAAGATGTTAAGTAAGTGTTCAATAGCTCCCAGGAATTGGAATTTGGGTTTATCTCCTCTAAACCACTTGTTCCAAACTGAAGTGCAGTCTCAAGCTTATGAGGCCTTCTGATCTCCACATTTTCTCTCTTCCCTACAAAGAAAAAGGAGGCAGAGTGGAAGACATGGGGAGTTTGCTAACCCGCTGGGTGTCTGTTCCTTCAGGTCCTGCCCGCTGGAGACCAGACAGAGGTGGGAGAGAAGGGTGTGACCCTCAGTGGGGGACAGCGGGCTCGGATTGCCCTTGCTCGTGCTGTCTACCAGGTAAATTGAGGTTGTGGGGCGGGGGAGTAGGTTGGTAGGTCAGGGGTGTGGAAGGAGTCTAGCGCTGTGGGGGCTTGGCTGAGCAGGGCCAGGCATATTTCTGTTAGCATTTGCTTTTTTCCTCCCTCACTCCACGTCCCTGGGCATTGGCTACACTATCTCCTGTTATCAGATTCAAGGCAAAAATAAAGGCCTGCGGTACTGGGCCCAGCAAGGCACTGGACCCATATCTCTGCCTTCACACTCAGTTGGAGGGAAGTAGTCTATCATTTCTCATCTCTTTCCTACTAGTGTAGTTATTCTCACCTGTCATGTCTGATTGCCTTGACACCTGGGTCTGGGAGAGCCTCCGAGCCCAGCTAAAGAACTTGGGTCATAGTGCCTGCCATGTTCATTCTGTCTAGGAGAAAGCCTTCTATCTCCTTGATGACCCTCTGGCAGCTGTGGATGCAGATGTGGCCAACCACCTGCTGCATAGGTGTATTCTGGGGGTGCTGAGCCACACCACTCGGCTGCTGTGCACCCACCGCACTGAGTACCTCGAGAAGGCTGACGTGGTGCTGTTGATGGAGGCCGGGCACCTGGTCCGAACAGGTACGGGATGGCAGGTGTAGTGCCACCTGCAGAGCAGACCCTGCCACCCTTCCACATGCAGCCTGAGTGCATTTCCGCCCTTCCTTCTCTCCCCACAGAACCAGCATGAGAACACAGGAGAATGGGCGGGGGTTGGGAGACAATGTGCCTGAGCGGAGCTTTGAGACCAATCATGTGGCTTCAGAGAAGTGAGCAGTGACCTGAAGAAAAGAATGACAGGGCCCTGATGGCTTGTCCAGGGGGCGTGGCCACCTGCAGAGTTCAATGGCAGAGCAACAAGAAGAAGTGAGGCCCAGCTGGAATGTCAGGAATTAAGTTAGCTGGAGCAAAGGCTCCACGGTAGTGACAGCTGGCACCGTGCAGGTGCTGGGGAGGGGTGCTTATGTTCATGGCATGAACTGCTGCTGGCTATGCTCCAGGTACACAGCAGTGGACCTAATGAGCTACTCAGGTAGGCTAGTGAGAATGAGCAGAGAGATGGGAAGCTGGGATCACACACACACTTAGAAAGGCATAGTGTAGACCCAGTACAGCGTCCTCTTCTTCCTAACAGGGCCTCCCTCTGAGATTCTGCCATTGGTTCAAGCTGGCCCCACAGCCTGGACTAAGGAGGAACAAGTGACTGACTCAGGTATGGCCTAGGGGTGGGAAGAAGAGACTGGGATTTTTCCCTCTTTCTTTGTATCATGGAACATATGAGGCAGGATCTCACTGTACAGCCCAGGTTGGCCTTGAACTTCCTGAGTAGCCGAGACTGGCTTCAAGAGGCACAGATGTGTGTCACCACACATGGAAACGTTTGTTGTCTCTTGTTTTTCCTCCAAGTCCTGGGAGTCAAACTCAGGGCCCTTCTCCAGTCTTGGACTGTTTGGTTGTTGTTGTTATTGTTGATTCAGGGTTTCTCTGTCCATCATGTCTGTCCTGGAACTCGCTCTGTTTTGTTGTTGTTATTGTTGACACGGGGTTTCTCTGTCCATCATGTGTGTCCTGGAATTCGCTCTACTTTTTTTTTTTGTCAACACACAGTGGAAATGATTTTTAAAGCCTGTGAAACATTCGCATGCCAAGCATAATTCTTCTGAGGCCTTCCTGATTCTCACAGGCAAGTCCCTGTCAGTACAGAACCTGGAGAAAACAACCGAGGGGCTGGAGGTGGAGCAGAGCGCATCTGGCCGCCTAGTGCAGGAAGAAAGCAAATGCGAGGGTGCCGTGGCCCTGCATGTATACCAAGCATACTGGAGGGCCATGGGCAGTGGCCTGGCTGCTGCCATCCTCATCTCTCTGCTCCTCATGCAAGGTGAGACTATCCCCAGAAGGTCCTTGCCTGCCCCCTCCACCGCATCCCCAGCCGTGCTGTCCAGGCACTCAGGACTGCATTCACCTGGGAACCACAAGTGCAGAACCTTACCATGCACAGGCAACAGTTGATACAAAAATTGTACCCCAATTTCAAGGTTTCCAGTGGTCAGCTAGACTTAGTACTCTGTCATAGTCCTCTTTTTTAATTAACAAAAATATTTGTTTTTTGGGCTGGAGAGATGGCTCAGAGGTTAATAGCACTGGTTACATGTCCAAAGGTCCTGAGTTCAGTTCCCAGCAACCACATGGTGGCTCACAACCATCTGTAATGAGATATGGTGCCCTCTTCTGGCCTATAGGGACATATGCAGGCAGACCACTGTATACTTAAAAAAAATGTTTTCTGCATGAGTGTTTGCCTGCAGGTATGTCTATGCGCTATGTGCATGCCTGGTACACACAGGGGTCAGAAGACACCAGGTCCTTTGGAACTGGAGTTACAGATGGTTGTGAATGATTATATGGATCTTTGAGGATTGAACCTGGGACCTCTGCAAGAGCAGCAAATGCTCTTAACTGCTGAGCCATCTCTCCAGCCCCCATCATGATCATCTTTTTTTGGTTTTTCGAGACAGGGTTTCTCTGCAGCTTTGGAGCCTGTCCTGGAACTAGCTCTTGTAGACCAGGCTGGTTTTGAACTCACAAAGCTCCGCCTGTCTCTGCCTCCCGAGTGCTAGGATTAAAGGCGTGCGCCACCACCGCCTGGCTCATCTTTTTAAAAGCTGTATTATTACGGTTAATACAGTTTTTTGAGACAGGGTCTCAATGTGCAGCTCATGCTGGTTTGATTGGCTTTGAATTTGCAATCCCCCAGCCTTAGCTTTTGAATATGGAAATTATAGGTGTGTACCACCATGCCTGGTTTCCACAGCTATCTAGTGATCTGCCATTCAGGCAAGTTCCGTTCTGCAAAACTGGTCATGTTGTTCTCGGAGCTGATGGGTGATCCGGCTAGGAACAGTGTAGAGTAGGAAGGACCAAGGGTAGTGGCAAGAAGTGGCAGCCCAGGGAGGCGTGCAGAGGAACGAAGACTCCACTGCAGGCTAAGAATGTGAATGTCTGACTAGAACTAAGCAGATGCATCTCTGCAACTTCTCCCTCCCCGTCCATGTCCAGCCACACGCAATGGTGCTGATTGGTGGCTCTCTCACTGGCTCTCTCAGCTGAAGACAGCCAGAAATAGCTCCAAGGAGGGTCCAACTTCCTCCAGCCCAGGCTCTACAGTGCTCTTCTCCCCACCGCTGCTTCTCTTCTCCTCCAGAAACTTCTAGTGAGTGGCTGAGGCTGGGAGCAGGTTTGCCTAGGGAGGGAGGGCAGGCTTGGAGCTGTCTTTTAGAAGGTGGAAAGAGGAGGCCCTAGAGAAGGGAAGGGACATCTAAGGAAGCCTTCTTTGGGTTACCTACAGTCTCCTCCCCACTACTCAGCATCCCACTGCTCAACGCTGCTTCCAATGGCTCCTCAGATGTCCACTTCTACCTCATCGTGTACGCAGCCATTGCTGGAGTCAACTCTCTCTGCACCCTTCTCCGGGCAGTGCTCTTTGCAGCGGGTGCCCTTCAAGCAGCTGCCACCCTACACCACCGCCTGCTGCATCGACTCCTCATGGTGAGGTGATGGGAAGGTGAATGATATCCCCAGGCCTGTATCCCCCAGTGCATGGACCACATTCCACACTCCCAGTCCATGCAGTAGCCTTTGGCAGGTGGGTCAGCATGTAATAATCTCAGGCCAGAAAGCAATGTAGGGTTGCCCCTGGTCAGAGGAACTGGGGTCTTTCTCACCTTGAGATAGTTCCCTCCAACTTCCACCAATCCCTCTGTTTGCAACCTTTGGGGGATACATTTTTCTTTTCTCCACTGCAAGCCATCTTTTCTACGTCAACCTCACCAACTCTTTTTCTTCAGCCCTTGACCTTGTCCAACCACCTGTTCTTCCAGGCCCCTGTGACTTTCTTTGACTCCACGCCCTCAGGCCGGGTCTTGAACCGCTTCTCCTCAGATGTAGCCTGTGTAGACGACAGCCTGCCTTTCCTCCTCAACATTCTGCTGGCCAATTCCGTAGGCCTGCTGGGCCTCCTGATTGTGCTAGGTTCTGGTCTGCCCTGGTTGCTGCTGCTGCTGCCACCTCTGAGCTTCATCTACTACCGAGTGCAGCGCCGCTACAGGGCCTCCTTCCGGGAGCTGCGGCGCCTGGGCAGCCTCACCCTGTCTCCGCTCTACACCCACCTGGCTGACACCCTGGCCGGCCTCCCAGTGCTCCGGGCTGCAGGGGCCACTTACAGGTGCATCTCCCAGCTAGAATCGGGGGTGGGCAAGGTAGTGGGGGCGCATACAGGGGCTAGAAGTAAAGGACGCTTGGAAAATGTGAAGTGTGAGAGTCAGAAGAGAGTAAGGGGGAGCAGGGTGGGAATGTAGGTCAGCCTCTGGGAAGGGTGCAGGGAGGGGGAGATCAGGACAGCAATAGAGTGGCCTCCCTTCCTTCCTGACCTCCTCCAGATTTGAGGAGGAGAACCAGCGACTCTTGGAGCTAAACCAGAGATGCCAGTTTGCTTCCTATGCTACGATGCAGTGGCTGGACATTCGACTGCAGCTTATGGGGGCAGCAGTGGTCAGCGCCATCGCGGTCATTGCCCTGGTGCAACACCAGCAGGGCCTTGCCAACCCAGGTACCACCGTGGGACCCATTACCCTTACTTTAGGAGCAGGTCATTCCAGATCCTTGACTCAGAACCCCCCATGTCTCCCTCCCTCATCCTCACCGCTGTCATCTCCTGCCCAGTGTCCCCTATGAGGATGCTTCATCAGTGCCATCATCACCCTCATGTCAATGCTGAGGAATCCACGGGCAGGGGTGGATCTGGGACCAGACCAAGGCTTCTGCGATCCTCCTGCCCTTGCTCCTATCTATCCCCACTACTCTATCCCATCCCCCTTGGTCTCCGGCCTGCCACCCTTCATCCAGATGTACTCCAGCCTGCTCCTCTGCCCTTGTCACCTGCAGTCCAATGCTGGGATCCTATTGCTCTCCACACTCCTCCCCCACACTTCTGTGTCCAGGTGTCCCCTAGCGGATGGCATTCCTCTCCCCAGGGCTGGTGGGCCTCGTGCTGTCGTATGCCTTGTCCTTGACGGGTCTGCTCTCGGGCCTGGTGAGCAGCTTCACACAGACAGAAGGCATGATGGTGAGCGTCGAGCGGCTGGAGGAGTATTCTTGTGGCGTTCCCCAGGAGCCCCGAGGTCAGCCACCGCAGGTAAGTCGGCCCCTCCACCGAGGCCAGGGTTGCTGGTCCTGGGGGGTCCTCCAGTCTTCCCAGGTCCTTTCCTTTAGCTCCTTGCTGTCTTTTTGCATCCCCGAGCCTCTTCGTTCACTTTACCCTCGTTCCCATGTCCATCCTCTCATCTTCTCCCTATTTTCTCTACCTTTGCTGTCACCCCAGCCATTCTTCATCCAGCTCCCTCTCTCCATCGTCTGACTCTGTCCTTGCCACCGTTCTTCCTTCTCCTCTTACCCACAGACACCCTACCAGGGCATCAGGTGGCTGACCCAAGGAAGTGTGGAGTTCCAGGACGTGGTGTTGGTGTATCGGCCAGGACTGCCAAACGCCCTGGACAGGGTGACCTTCCGAGTGGAGCCTGGAGAGAAGCTGGGCATTGTAGGCCGCACAGGCTCTGGCAAGTCATCCCTGTTTTTGGTGCTCTTCCGGCTGCTGGAGCCCAGTGCAGGGCGGGTGCTGCTAGACGGTGTGGACACCAGCCAGCTGGAGCTGGCTGAGCTCAGGTCTGGGGCCAGGTGGTTTCGAGGGGAGGGAGGAGGGCAGTGGGAGCCACTCTGGGAAGGTGTAAGAAAACTCAGGGCAGCCAATCAGCAGCCAAAGAAGATGAGGTGGATGGGTGAGGACAGGTAAGCTGTAACCCCGGCTGGGTACAGGTCCATCTTCATCTTTCCTGTACTTTCCAGAAAACACTGTCTACTCCAAACCCTAGCATTGCCTTCTAAACCAGAGCCTCTCAGGAGCTGTAGTCCAAGATGCCGTGAGCTCTGTGCCTATGTATTGGTAGGCAGTACGTGGGGTAGCTTGGGGCCTGGGTCAGTTGTACTCGGCCAAAGTGATCTATCTCATCTGAAACTGTAGATGCCCCAGCCCATTCCCAGTTTACCTTAGCATCATTTTCTCCCAGTTCCATAACATGTAAGGAAGTCTCATCCTGAGCCCACAGCTCCCTGGCCCTCCATCCCCTCCCACTTTCTTCATTTCCTGCCTGGCCACTGCTGTCTCTGGGGTCAGTACCACAACTCAGCACAGTGTTCTCTGGCTTGACACACCTCACTAGGCTCAGGCCTTTATCTCTTTGGTCCTTCTCACAGTACCAGTGCTGTCCTAGGTGTGTGGCTAACTGGTGAGTTGGTGGATAAAGGGTGGGAAGCAGAGGGAATGATATTTCTATCTCATCCCCATATTTCCTTAGAAGTTTCAGGCACCATAGGTAAGTCTGTGCCACAAGAAAAGGAACACATCTCCAGCCTGCTCCCCGTGTCCTTGTTCCCCAGATCCCAGCTAGCTGTCATCCCCCAGGAGCCTTTTTTGTTCAGCGGGACTGTGCGGGAGAACCTGGACCCCCAGGGCTTGCATGAGGACGGCGCCCTGTGGCAAGCCCTGGAACAGTGCCACTTGAGTGAGGTGATCGTCGCTGTGGGTGAGTCCCAGGCCCTGGCCTAAAGAGCAGATGAGAAGCGAAGGGTGGCCCATCGGCAGTGGAGATGCTCTGCTTACAGGGGGTCTGGATGGAGAGCTGGGCGAAAGGGGCCAGAACTTGTCCCTGGGACAGAGGCAGCTGCTGTGTCTGGCCAGGGCTCTCCTTACAGATGCCAAGGTAAGACAAGAGGAAGACACATCCAAGAGGTGGGGATGTGTGCAGGGAGGAGGTGGATTGGTGAGAGTTTCACGGAAAAGCTGAAGGTGGTGAACTGTAGGGATGTTACAGTTTTCTTTTGCTCCCCTTCCTCCTCCACGTGGTCCAGATCTTGTGCATTGATGAGGCCACGGCAAGTGTGGACCAGAAGACGGACCAGCTGCTCCAGCAAACCATCTGCAAACGCTTTGCCAACAAGACCGTGCTGACTATAGCCCACAGGTGTGAGAATACTCAGGGACAGTAGAGGCACAGGCCTCTGGCCTTTGTATAGACGTGAGTGCGCACGCGCGCGCACACACACGCACGCTCGCATGCACGCACGCACACACACCTCCTGTCACAGGGAGATCAGACTCCAGAGATGGCATTGGGTAGGCAGGGGATCAAAGGCCTGGGGATCTCAGCTCTTCCTCCTTCAGGTACAGCCCCAGGGCCCCTGGTAGCACATTATCTGGAAAAACACCACCATTCTTCCCATAGCACAGACCCAGGGACTCCAACCTGTGGGGGACAAGCCTGTGCAGCCTGGAGGGATCTGAAGGGAAATGGGGTGAGCTTTCTCTTTAGGGCATTGTACCCCATCTCCTACCACTGACAATCTTCTCCCACACAGGCTCAACACAATCCTAAACTCTGACCGAGTGCTGGTGCTCCAAGCTGGGAGGGTGGTAGAACTGGACACACCCTCTGCCCTGCGCAGCCAGCCCCAGTCTCTGTTCCAGCAGCTCCTGCAGAGCAGCCTGCAGGGAGCCAACCCCCTCCCTGCAGGTCGCTGAGCCTCCTTCCCACCAGGGTGGCTCCTTTACATTCTCCTCTGTGCGGCTCCTCCACTTCACCAGATGGGAGAGGGCACCCTGGCTTCTCCATGTAAACCACACATAGGTGGGTTGAAGGCTGGCTGAGGTCTACTGTGGGCCTCTTCACCCAGAATTCTGGGACAGTTTTTCTTTCATAGACGCCCACTTTCATTTTCATAATTTTATTTGATAAAATTCCTATTTTACATTCTGTGTTTTAAAAAAATAGTATTTCTGGTATGAGGCTGAAATCCCCTGGAAGGGTGGATCAAAGCTGAGGGCTGGTGAGAAAGGACCTCCAGTCTGAGATGTGAAGGAGGCAAGGAAGGGGGCCAAAAAGCCCCTGCCTCCATCACAATGCTGTGGTCTTGCCAGGCTCAGGGGGCAGGTCTGGTGGCAGAGGGAACCCTGCTGGCAGCATGCTAACCTGGCACTCCTGGTCCTGCCGAGCTGGGGCATAGTGTGGGGCTGGGTAGCAACAGGGTCCAGTGGGGCAGATGCCCCGGCGCCATGCCCTCAAGGTCAGCAACACAGTGGCCAGGACCAGGGCAGCAGTGAGGGACCCAAACACGACCAGAGCCACCAGGCTAGACTCACCTAGCCCAGCCTCTTGCTTCCGCACCACCTCCTTCACTGAGATCCTCAGGAGGCCTGCCCCTGCACTGTGGGGGGCAGGCCCTGTAGCCGGTACAACTACAGCTGAGGTGGGTGTTTGTGGGATGCCCATTGTGGCAGGGTCTGGAGCATGTAAGACAAGCTCACAAGTCTTGCCACCGTAGCCACTGGGGCAAAGGCAGTCAAAGTCATGGATGCGATCCCGGCAGCGAGCCCCTCTCTGGCATGGGCGGCTGGCACAGTCATCTAGGTTGATAGTGCAGAATCGTCCAGCAAAGCCCTCAGGACAGAGGCAGGAAAAGCGGTTTATGCCATCGATACATGTGGCACCGTTAGCACAAGGGCGCATCAGGCAGTCATCCACATTCACCTCACAGTGGGCACCCATGAATCCTGCCAAGCAACGGCATGTGAAGTTGAGGGCAAACCCCTGGTTGTCCTGGCACTGCCCGCCGTTCCGGCATGGGGAGCTAAGGTGAGAGAGAACATTGGTATCAACTTGCCAGTCAATGTCCTGACCACTGATGCCCCCTTTCTTGCTGTGTCACCTTGCGCTGCTCCTTTTGAGTTTCAAATAACCTTATTTTTAAAATGTGAATAAAAATAGCCAGATCGGCTAAATGAGCGAACCCAAGCAGTAAGCACACGGTCAGGCCCAAAGTCAAGGTTCAGAGAAGTGCTCTATATTATCTCCACAGGCTCTTAGGCCTGTAGCGGAAATGGGGCAAGTCCAGCCCTGTGGCCGTTTCATAATCCACATAGGAAGAGCCAACTCTTAGGGTTGCATGTCTGCTTTTGTGAGGAAGGACAGGGAATCCTAGGAGCCTCCCTCCCTGTGCCACACTCCTCACCATTTGTGTGAAGAAAGTTTAGAATCTGGAGGGCTGGAGAGTTGGCTCAGTGGTTAAGAGCACTTCTTGTTGTAGAGGACCTGGGTTTGATTCCCAAAACCCACATGGAGGCTTACCACCTCCTTGGGCACCAAACACAAATGTGGTACAGACATCTGCAGGCAAAACACTCATAACATAAAACAGAAAATAATCTGAACCTGGCACACTATCACAGTGGGGTTTTTATCCTGAGGTGTCCTTGTGTGAGGCTGACTCAGTCTCCTGCTCTGACGGTGCTGCCTTTTTCCTCACTGCTAGATTCTAGTCTAGCTTCCTCAGGGTCCCAGCAACTCACCCTGCCTGCTCACAGGGTCCAGCCTTGCGCTCACAGCCACGTCCATGGAAACCTGGCGGGCACACACAGTGGTACTCACCGCCCCCATCATACACACACTGGCCTCCATTCTGGCAAGGTGACTGTGAGGTACAGATGTGCTCATCTAAAGAGGAGATAAGAAGAGTGGGATAGCCCCTCATATTTGGTCTCCAGAACCCTTGTGGACCAGATCCAAGCTCTGAATGTGGCTCATACTTCAGACCCACCCTGCCAGTATGGTATGTTGGGGAAAGCTATGCTGAAGTAGGGTTCTAGGAGTTCCTGGCCTCAGCTCTGGCAGTCCGGGTCAAACTGACTTCAGACAAGTCACAGCTCTTGTGTGGACTGTAGTTTCATCATGTTTAAACTGGGTACAACTTTTTAGCAGCTGTCTTTCCAACATCATGAGCTGATGTTGAGGATCCCTTCAGACTTCAAGTAGGAATGACATCAATAAGGATGTTCAAGTCAATGAGAATTTGAGCAAGACACAATGTGTGCTCAGTCAACAGTAAATATTAATGGTTGTTCTAGAACACTTGGCTCTATAGCCAACGGCCCCTCTACCCTACCTTTGTCACAGAACTTTCCTGCCCAGCCACTGTGGCAGATGCACTGCCATGGCTGGTGGCAGGTACCGTGCTGGCAGCCAGGCATCCTCACACAGCGTTCACAGTGCAGCCCCTCCCAGCCTGGGTCACACCTAGTGGGAGAAAACACAGGCTCAGGATGCACGCGTGTGTGTAAGGTAGAGCCGGAGCTTCTTGAACTACTAGGACATACAACAGTCCTAAAGGGAAAGCAGAGCAGCCCCGGGTAGGTGGAGGGCTGTGCGTAAGCACCAGACAGACAACATCAAACTCGGCTACATTTTTTCTGGCTTCTCATAATCTATTTTCTTACATGGAGGTGAGAAAACACCTTTCTTGAAGAGTACTGTTAAAGAAAACAGTGTCTGTAAAGGTCACTGGTGCCCTCCCTGGAGTGTCTCACAATGCACATTTGAAAGAGTGAGTGACCTGAGGTCACTAGGATCATCTTCCCTTCAGACTCCAGAGCAAATGGCTGCTGCTTGTTTTGTTTTTATCAGAGTCTCAAGTAGACAAGGCTAGCCTGGAATCCTGACCTTCCTGGCCTCACTTCACAAGCACTAGGACTTTTGTTGTTGTTTCAAGACAGGGTAGTTCTGGCTGCCCTGGAACTGTCTCTGTAGACCTGGAACTCTGTCTCTGTAGACCAGGTCTCGAACTCAGAGCCACCTGCCTCTGCGGGATTAAAGGTGCACACCACCATTGCCAAGTGACTTATTTTTTTACAAGCCCTCAAGGATGTCTGGTTTCAACCCTCCAGCATGGGAGCCCCATGTAACAACCTGCCTTTGTCAGCTCACTTCTTGTGTTCAAACTCTTTTCTGCCACAGAATTTGCCCAGTCTGCCCTGGTGAGTCAATTGCAAGATGTGCTAAGAAAACACCCATCCCCACTGCAGCTTTTTTTCCAAAGCAGAACTTCTCTTTTTATTCCCCTTTCATGTGACTCTGTCTCTAAACTCTCAACCTTCAGGCACCTCTACCGGCATCATCAGAGACAGAAGCCCTTGCGAAAATAAAAGCACAGATATCCAAGCTCTCCAGTAAGAGGCAAAATGAGATAAGGGGAGGGGAGAAGGGGGAATGGGGGACTGGTCATCCTGTTGTGTGAAAACAAACAATAGGGTCTTACGCTCCTAGACACTGTTTTGGGTTTTCTGACCTGCTCATGGGTATGGAGGGTCGGAAAGTGGGGAGCAAAGGATTTGAGACACGTGTGCAATAGAAGTACCTGCAGGAGCCGTCAGGAGCGCAACAGCCGTGGGCCAGGTCACAGTGGGAGCTGCAGTCATCCGCTGAAAGAGATTGGTGTAGTATGCGTGAGTCTGAATCAGGATCTGCCTTCCTGGGACGTGGGACTTGGTAGAAGTTTCCGTAGTTAGAGGGACTCAGCACGACAGGCGTCCTATTCCAAAGGGATAGGACTCTACAGCCAGATGGAATGGGTCGGCTGCAGTGCCGTCTCTGGCCAGCAGAGGTCAACGTGCCTGCGAGGACGGCTGAACAGGGCCGCG
This sequence comes from Dicrostonyx torquatus, assembly GCA_028555095.1. Classification (NCBI taxonomy): domain Eukaryota; kingdom Metazoa; phylum Chordata; class Mammalia; order Rodentia; family Cricetidae; genus Dicrostonyx; species Dicrostonyx torquatus. The sequence goes on from JAQHUG010000041.1 coordinate 1,910,704, forward strand.
ACCCGAACCCTGGGGCGCGCTCGCTCACCTCTGGCAGGCTGGCTGGTTGCCCCCAGGATGCACAGCAGGCACATGAGATATAGGCAGCGGCAGCCGCTGGGCATGGTCAGTTCCGGCCCCAGGAGGGACGGACGGATGAACGGCCAGACGTGTAGACACCTGTGGGATGGCACTGGCTAGGAGGTGGCCAGACTGAAATAGCGGTACTGATACCGGTTCCAAGTGACAGGAGCCGGAGAAGGAGAGGGACTCACCGGCCGAAGACCGGGATGGGAAGCAAAAGGGCGGAGGCGAGGAAGGGACTGGAGACAGAACCCACTAGCCAGGTCTGAGAGAAAGAGACCAAAGATGGGCAACGGCGAGCGTGGCCACGGCGTGGGAATAGCCAGGGCTGGGATCACCGTCCAGGTGGAGGGGTCGCAGGGATGGGAACAGCGCTGAGAGGCGAGCGCGACACGACCTGGGGTCGGAGGGAAAGAGGATCTGCTCCCAGGTCCCAGCCGCAAGCGGTCTCCACCAGAGCCCTCCGACACCCACCCACCCATCCAGGCCTGGCTCTCACCCACCCTACTCGCTCCACGGCGCTCGGGCCTGGGGTCCCCACCGCGCGCCCGGGTCCTCCCGGCTTCTCACCTCCGGCTGGGAGGCGACCGGTCCCCGGGGCGCAGAGTCAAGCGGGATCCGACGGGCTGGGCCGGGGGGGGCGCCCCTAGCTGGCCGCGGGGCTCGGCGCCGAGGTGGCTGCCATGCCAGCCGAGCGCTCGGGAATCTGGGGCTGCAGGCGACCCCGAGCGGCGGCGGCGGCGGCGGCTCCTCGCGCGCTCGGCCCCCTGCCAGGGGCGGCGTGTGCCGGCGGAGCCCGCCTCTCCCCTCCCGCCGCCGCGGCCCGCCCCGCACCGACAGCGCCCCGCGCCCACCCCCGCCGCGCACGGCCACACCTCGCGCTGCCACTCGGCCCTGGCGCCCCCAGCCCTCCTCGCCCCCCACGTGGCGACCCCTCCAGCTCCCCAGCCCCCCAGCCTCGCCTTCTTCTCCCGAAACCAGAGTACCAAAGGAACTGAAATGGGCACACACTATAAAGTGCGGGCGGCCGAAGGTGAGCGCCCTGCTGTTTCCCCATCTCCCACCCCACCCCACCTCCGTCTCTTGCCCCATTCTGCCCCTCACCCAGGTCCCGCCTCTGCGCGCCCCTCTCTGCTGCTCAACGTGATTCTCATTAGCCCTTCACGGTTCTCAACACACTGAAGACATGCTTGCCACCCTCCTCCTGTCACCAACCCACGCCTCCCAAGCTTGCAGAGCCTTCGTCACTGGCTTCGTAGGTCAGCGCCTGCTCTCTGTTGGCTTCTTTCTTTCTTCGTTACCTCTTCCAGGATGGACCATACCCACATAGATACCATCCTAGTATACCCTCCATTCTTTGCTCCCATCTGCTCAGGCTCCTCAGCCCGTTCCTTTCCAAGCCCTGGGAAGCCTGCCTGGACTAGACTGCCGCTGCCTGTCGGTGTTCCCGGCAAGTCTCTGCCTCTGAACATCCCCACATCCTTCACTGCCCCAGATCTCAGACTGAGAGTTTTGTAGAATGGTAGGGAGAACTGACCTTGTAGGCCTCTTTACCCTCAGAGCCAATGAATGACTCAAAAACCGGAGCAAGACAAAAACCCCAAATGTGTTTTTGTTGTTCGGCTGGATACGAGTGCAGAGAAGGGGAAGGCTGTCCACATTCTCCAGTGTGGACTTCTCTATCTTTAGATGAAAACATTGGAAAGTGATGTCCCTAGCCTCACAGAGTGGCCTCCTACTAAAGTGGCCACAGGAGCAGAGCAATGCCCACCATCTAAGCCAACTCCAGCTCTCTAGAGGACTGACTTCCTCTTCACTCTGCCTTTTGCTGGAGGCTCTCTGGACTCGAGTCACGATGTGGCTTCCATCATTTATTTTGTTTTGGTGTTGTTTGTTCTTAGCAAACATTGCAAACTCATAATATCAACAATTAGTGTAGAAAATAATAAGCCTGAGCCGGGCGGTAGTGGGGCATGCCTTTAATCCCAGCACTCAGGAGGCAGAGGCAGGCGGATCTTTGTGAGTTTGAGACCAGCCTGGTCTACAAGAGCTAGTTCCAGAGCAGGCTCCAAAGCCACAGAGAAACCCTGTTTCGAAAAAAAAGAAAATATAAGCCTGGCATGCCAACATTTTCCGAGTATTTAACTCTCTGAAGTATAAGGGTTCCAAAATATGAGGATTTCAAGATGAAGGCAACCTTAGCTATGTGAGAGGATGGGGGAGAGACACAAAAAGTGGACTTCCGTGTTGATAAGATAATGAAACCTCTGCTTGCCTTCAGGGTTAATTGATTCCTTTCTTCCCTTTCTTTCAACAAGGTCTCAAGTAGCCCAGGCTGGCCTGGAACTTACTATGAGCTAAGGATAGATAACCTTGTATTCCTGATCCTCTTTCTGTCAGAATTACAAGCATACAATTACCACACCTGGCTCTGATTTTTTTTCCTATTAATACTTTTCATCATCTCTGTTTTTCTCACAGTGAATATGTATAACGTCTTAAAGACTGGAGTAAAATGAGAGCCATCTGTGACCCTTGATCTCCAGAGCCACTATCAGTATTGGTCCCCATTTTGCTACTCAGGTATTTGCACATAGGTATAATTATAATGTACTTACAATGCACTCTCCTGTTTCCAAAAAAAAAATCCCATGCCATATGTTAATAGTCCTCAGAAGCATAATTCTAGTGGTTGTATAATAATCCATTACAGAGGCACTCTATAATTTAGTAACATAGCCCAGAGCATTGGCCACATACAACTTTTAATTTTTTTGTACCACTATAAATTCATTCAACAGGGCTGGAGAGATGGCTCAGGGGTTAAGTGCACTGACTGCTTTTCCAGAGGACTTGTTTTCGGTTCCCAGCATTCACATGGCAGCTCACGACTGTCTGTAACTCCAGTTTAAAGATAAATAAGTTCATTCAACAAATACGTATTGGGTGCCTAGGTGCCTTGCCAGGCAACTGATGCCATCTTAGATTCCTGAGAAATAGTAGCTCTAGTTTTTCCAGTGCTGGAGAGGCAAACATTCTGCCATGGAGCGGGCAACATCGACTGAGTCGAAGGGCTGTGAAGAAGGAACAACTCCTTTTCATTGATGAAATATATTAAAATTCATTGATAAAACTATGAAGATAGTGGAAGCTTTTGAAGTTGATGGAGTCGCTAGCATCCCCCTCATTCTTTGACGATCTTAGCACCTGGCTTATTGTCGTTCCTTCCCTTCACGCACGCCCACATCTTTCTAATTCCTGATGGTTTTTTCTTCTTTTGGAGGGGGTGGAAATTGTTCTGGGCTCTCAGTGACTCAACAGAGTCATTCCCCCCAACTGAGTGGTAGATTGTGCAAAAGTACAGCCATTATACAACCTCCTGTCTCCTGTGACCCATTCCAGGGGCTTGGCGGCTCCTCAGCAGGAGGTGAGTCCCTTGAATTTGAGCTGACTTTATGACTTGATTTTAGAATGTAGTAGAAATGACCCCATCTGAGGTTCTGTAGTCAGGGCCTGCAGAGATCTTGGAGGTTCCCTTGATCTTCCTAGAATTCATCAATGTCAATTAAAGAAGTTCATGCTAAGACCTGGAGGCGATGCTGCACACCACACACCTGCAGAGGCAGGTGGATCTCTGAGTTCAAGGCCAGCTTGGTCTACAAAGAGAGCTCTAGGGTAGCTGGGGCTACACAGTGAAAGCCTGTTTGTTTTTTTGTTTGTTTGTTTGGTTGGTTGGTTTTGGTTTTTCGAGACAGGGTTTCTCTGTAGCTTTTGGAGCCTGTCCTGGAACTAGCTCTTGTAGACCAGGCTGGTCTTGAACTCACAAAGATCCGCCTGCCTCTGCCTCCCGAGTGCTGGGATTAAAGGCGTGCGCCACCACCGCCTGGCTTGAAAGCCTGTCTTTAAAAAAAAAAAATGCATTCAGTGGTGGTGTTTAATCTAAACACTTGGGAGGCAAAGTCAGGCAGATTTCTGTGAGTTCAAGATGAGCCTGATGTACAGAGAGAGTTCTAAGACAGCTAGGACTACACAGAGAAACCCTGTCTTGAAAAACTTAAAGAAGCTTTCTGTACCAATATCACTCCTGCCAACATGGTGAACATTCCTAAGACCCGCTAGACATTCTGCAAGAAGGGGCAAGCACCAACCCTACAAAGTGACACAGGACAAGAAGGGCAAGGATTCTTTGTATGCCCAGGGAAAGTGATGTTATGACAGGACACAGTGGCTATGGTGAGCAGACTAAGCCTGTTTTCCGAAAAAAAAAAAAAAAGGCTAAAACTACAAAGACTATGCTGAGACATGAGTGTGCTAAGCAGATCTAAGAGGATGCTGGCTAGTAAGAGATGCAAGCATTTTGAACTGGGAGGCGATAAGAGAAAGGGCCAAGTGATCCAGTTCTAAGATGATCTTGTTATGAAGACAATAAAATCATGAGCTTTTACTCAAAAAGAAAAAAAAAGATAGAAAGAAAAGAAAAAGAAAAACCAAAAAAAGAAAAGAAAAGAAAATTGAGAGAAAAGACAAAAAGATAACTTCTGGTTCTCTGCAGATTCCAGCTGCATTTTTTCCTGCTCCACTTTACTAAAAATGCTTTAAAAATATCTGTTTAAATTAGCTATGGTGGCTCACACCTGTAATCCAAGCACTCAGGAGGCTGAGGATCACTGCAAATTTCAGAAAGAGGAAAGAAAGAAGCTGTCTTTGCTGTCACCAGCTCCTTTCCTGTCGTACCATCAAGAGTACTCTAGCCAAGGTCCCCAGTGCCCCATCAGTGCCAACCTGATAATGAAATCTCAGTAGTCATCTCACTGATTGTCAAGTCACCTGACCTAATTCTTCCCCAGCTGGTAGGGTCACTCTCAGCTTCTCTGCCTCTGTAATGGCCACTTCCCCGGCCCTCTTCGCATCCTCCCATCTCCCTCCCCACCTCTGCTATTTTGCATTACCAGGACTCCTTCCCAGTCCTCTTTCCTGTCTTTTCTTCCTTCCTTCCTGATGCCATTCAGCCCAGTTACACCAATAACTTTATAAGACACTCATTTCTATCGCTAAGGTTTCTCCCTGAAATCCAGACTCGGAGACTGTCTGCCTAACCCCTCCACACGGATTAACACTCTTCCTCTGTCAGGTCTACCCATCTCAATTAGTGGATACTCCACCTGTCACATATTGGGGAGGACAGGTCCTTTGACTCCTCAGGAGCTATCCATCCCTTTCTTTTTCTCCCCCGCTCTTCCCCGTCCCACCAAGACAGGGTTTCTCTGTGTAGCCTTGGCTGTCCTGGAACTCACTCTGTAGACCAAGCTGGCCTCAAACTCACTGAGACCCACCTGCCTCTGCCTCCTGAGTACTGGGGATTAAAGGCTTGCGATACCACTGCTCGACCACCTTGTTTTTTGGGTCACTCACTGACCTAGAGTTCATGGAGTAGGAAAAACTAAAGCTGCCTGCTGGTCCGTGAGCCCAGGGATTATAAAAATGTGCCACCAAATTTGGTGTTTTTTTTATGAGTTCTGGAATTAAACTCATAACTTCATGCTTGTATAGCAAACACTTTACTGACTGAGCCATCTCTCCAGCTTTCCTCCTCTTTCTCTTCTATCTTTGTGTGTGTGTTTATACATGTGTGTAATATATATATGGACATGTATGTATGATGTCTGTGCAGTGCATGTATGGCATGTATATGATTATATAAGTATGTGTGTGCATACATGTGTGTATGATGTGTGTATGCATGTGTATGTATGGTGTGTGAGTGCCTACACATGTATGTGTGATATGTGTTTGTATGGTATGTGTGTGCATGCACATGTATGTACAATGTGTATGTATAGTATATGTGTGCATGTGCATGTATAGTCTGTGTGCATGTATATATGTGTGTACATGTATGTATATCTGTGGTATGCGTGCATATATATCTGTGGTGTGCACATATGTGGGGGCACATGCCTGCATATGGAGGTCAGAGGACACCTTGTTTGAGGCAGGGTATCTTCGTTATTTGCCAGTGCACTTGTAGTGCCGATATAGTGCCAAGATAGTTGGCTCACAAGCCTCCAGAGAGAGATCTTTCCATAGAAACACCAGAATCGCCGGGCGGTGGTGCATGCCTTTAATCCCAGCACTCGGGAGGCAGAGGCAGGCGGATCTCTGTGAGTTTGAGACCAGCCTGGTCTACAAGAGCTAGTTCCAGGACAGGCTCCAAAGCTACAGAGAAACCCTGTCTTGAAAAACAAAAAAAAAAAGAAAGAAAGAAAGAAAGGAAAGAAAGAAAGAAAGAAAGAAAGAAAGAAAGAAAGAAACACCAGAATCACAGAGCTGCAGTATGTCCAGTTCTGTGTAGGTTCTGGGGATTCAGACTTGGGTCTTTACGGTTGTTCAGCAAGAACTGTACCTACCGAGCCGTCTCCCCAGTCTCTCTTTTTTCTCTTACAATTCACATCCTGCAAGTTCTGCCTTCTAATCTGTCAATAATTTAGCCAGACATGATGGTGTGCACCTTTGATACCAGCAGTCTGGGGGCAGAGGCAGGTGGATCTCTGAGCTTGAGGCCAGGCTGAGTGAGTTTCAGGACATCAAAAATCCTGTCTCAAAGTCAAAACCACAACAACAAAGAGAATTTGATATTTGACTACTTCTCTCTCTCTCTTTCGAGACACGGTTTCTTTGTAGCTCTGGAGCCTGTCCTGGAACTAACTCTGTTAACCAGGCTGGCCTCGAACTCACAGAGATCGCCTGCCTCTGCCTCCCTAGTGCTAGGATTAAAGGTGTGTGCCACCACCATGCAGCAACATTTGACCACTTTTCACAATTTGACGCCGAATACCCTGGTCTGTGCTGCTGTTACTGCTCTCCTTTTTCCCAACTTTATTTATTTATTATTATTGCTTCTGTTTATGGATGCACATGTGCCACGGCCTGCATGTAGAAGTCAAATGAGAACTGTGAGGAGTCAGTTCTCTCCTATGTACGTTCTAGGGATCGAACTCAGCCTTCAGCCTTAGCCGCAGACACCTTTGCCTGCTGAGCCAGCACGGGCCAACTACCACTGCCGTTTCACTGAAATATTGGAACTTTTCAGGATGGTCCTCTGATTATCACATATCAGTCAGGGTGATCCTGATAAAAGTGAGGTCAGCTACTTAGACATATTTAGGCACACTTATGACATGGTATCTGAAACTAAATCCTAAAAAACTAGTTGGTAGAGGGCCAGTGAGATGACTCAGCAGATTAAAGCACTTGCCATCAAGCCTGGCTCCATGAGTGAGATCCTGGAGCTCCACATGGCGAGAGGAGAAAACTGACTCCTGTGTGTTATACCCTGACGTTCACATGCAGCTACACACAAAATAACTGTAGTAATGAAAATAAATAGATAAACTCTCATCAAAAATAATTAACAAAGGGGTTGGAGAGATAGCTCAGTGGTTGGGAGCACTGATTGTTCTTTTAGAGGGACCAGGTTCAATTCCCAGCACCCACGTGACACCCTCACACAGACATATATACAGGCAAAACAGCAATGCACATAAAACTAAAATTAATTAATTGGTTGAGTAATTAATTGGTTAATTAATTTGTGGGAACCTAGGAAAATCTGAATAAAATCTGGAGTTTATCCCAAGGTGTCTCACCTTTGACAAATATACCATAATATAAAGTAACACTAGCCGGGCGGTGGTGGCACACGCCTTTAATCCCAGCACTTGGGAGGCAGAGGCAGGCAGATCTTTGTGAGTTCAAGACCAGCCTGGTCTACAAGAGCTAGTTCCAGTGCAGGCTCCAAAGCCACAGAGAAACCCTGTCTTGAAAAACCAAAAAAAAAAAAAAAAAGTAACACTAAATAAAAACAGACAAAGGATATATGGGAACTCGTTTTCATGCTTTTGTAACTCTTTTTGGTTGTTCTTGTTTCTGTTTTAAGATTTATTTTTATTATTTGTGTGTATGTGTGCATAGTTTATGTTCACATGTGTGTAGGTACCCTTGGAGGCCAGAAGGGGGCATCAGGTTCCCAGGAGCTGGAGTGGCAGGTGTTTGTTAATTGGCCCCTGTGTGCTGGAAACTGAACTCAGGTCTTTCCGAAGACCAGCAAGTGCTCTTAAATACGAATCATCTCTCCAGTCCCCATTGGTCTTTTGTTTTGTTTTTGTTTTTCTAGACAGGGTTTCTCTGTGTAGTCCTGGAACTCTCAGAGATCTGCCTGACTCTGCCTCTTGAGTGCTGATATTAAAGGCGTGCACCACCACACCTGGCTACTCCCAATGTGTTCCTATCCTGTGACTTTGACACTCTTCTCATTGAGAGGTGGTGCTTGTCTTGTAACAGAAGTAGAAGAGACACTAAGTGACTTCTTTTTCTGTTTGTTTGGTTTATTTGTTGGTTTGTTTGTTTTTTTTTTTCCTTGAGACAGGGTTTCTCTGTAGCTTTGGAGCATGTCCTGGAAACTAGCTCTTATAGATAAAGCTGGCCTCGAACTCACAGAGATCCGCCTGCCTCTGCCTCCCGAGTACCGGAATTAAAGGCGTGCGCCACCACTGCCCAGCATTATGTGACTTCTAATGTTAAGTGGCAAAACATGGCCCAGGTTCACTGATTCTCTTGAGATATTGCATTTGGAGTATGATGAATTGCCATGTAATCAGTCTGAGTGTCCTTAGACCACTGCCCTAGGCGGAGCAGCCGCACAGAGAAGCCCCGAGACTGCCTGAGTACAGAGAGACACCCAGACCCTGCTGCTTCAGCACCAGTTCCCCAACCACCTGTGTCTGCACACAAGACAGAGCCACCCAGCCCGAGCCCTGCCTCAGTCCCCTGCCCACAGGAATCTTAAAGGCCACTAAATCAGGGTTATTTGTTATGTGCAGTGGTAGACAACTGTGATAACAACAGGGATGGTGTGGCGGTTTGAATACCGAAGACCACCAGAGGTTCATATCTGATTGCTTAGGCAATGGCACTATTTGAAAGGATTAGAGGTGTGACCTTGTTGGAGTAGGTATGGCTTTGTTGGAGGAAGTGTGTCACTGGGGGTGTGCTTTGGGGTTTCTTCCTGCTGCTTCTGGATCCTCAGCTATTCCTCGGGCACCATGGCTGTCTGCAAGCCGCCATGCTCCCTACCGTGATGACAATGGGCTAACCCTCTGCAACGGTAAGCTAGCCTCGATTAAATGCTTTCCTTTATGAGAGTTGCCATGGTCGTGGTGTCTCTCATAGCAATAGGACAGTGAATAAGACAGGTGGAGCATCAGAAGCTCCCATGGACGCAAAGTCTCCTATTTGGGGGCCCAAGTTTCACATAAGGAAGGCATTCATTTGTTCAATGGACTCTAAGGATGCTCCTGGCGGCTGTGCTTGACAACATTGCCGTGCCAGTCACTGTCAATTTCACCTCTTTTTTTGACATCTGGCAACTATCTTACCTTAATTTCTTAGTCCTATGGAGAAATCAGATGCGTGTGGTTACGACAGGTGGTAAGCATCTCCACCCTGGAGCTATCCGTCCAGGGTCTCCTGGAGGAGAGTGTGGCAAAGTAAAGTGACCGGACTTAGAATCTGGCTGTGGGGACCTGAGGATTGGGGCATTCTTGTGTCTGTTTCTTTGTATGTAAAATGGAGACATCCGGACTTCTCAGTGGTCTGCTTCCTGCCCACCCCTTCTCCCTCCCCCACCCCTGTCGTCCTTTCTTCCCTCCCTCCCTCCTTTGTTGTGAGGATAGAATGGTTTGTAATGAAATGAGCCTGTGTAGCAAACAGAGGGACGGGGGGTGGGGGCAAGGGGAGGCAGTGGAGGGTCCTTTGTGGAGTCAAAGTCACTTTCTCGACCTGGAATAGGTTTGGCCAGGAGAGTCAGGACGGGAGATGGAGCCGGGCCATGCTGGGCTGTGCTGGGACTTGTCTCTCTGAGCTGTCTCTGTTGCGGTGGGAATCTGTCCACTTTCAGCCTCTTTTCATTTCCTTCAGTCCAGGCTTCTGGCTCTGCAAGGCTTTTGCTAATACACACCCTCCTTCATTTAAAACCCCCAGGAATAGCAACTAGTCTCACCATGTCTCAGGTTTCCCCGTCTTTGGCAGAAGCCTCACTGCTCTCTAGGTAACTGAGTCTCCTCCCTTTACCACAGTCCAGGGACCCTTCTATCCCACTGCCTCTGCTTGCTCTGCCACTTCTATCCTGGTCTTCGCAGCCCATTTTTTTTCTCCCATTTTTTTTTTTGTAGTATGCCTTGAGGGTAAACATTTATCCTCTCACTCATGACTCCTATTGTGACATCATTGTAAATGTTAATGTAACGATGGCTAACAATACCCTGCCATACTCAGATCTGTCTCTAGCCCAACTGTCATCAGAGGCTTCACCCAGCAACTGATGGAAATAGAGACAGAGACCCTCAGTCAGACATTAGGTAGAGCTGAGGGAATCCTGCAGAAGACAGAGAGGAAGGATTGTAGGAACCAGAGGGGCCTAGGACATCACAAGAAAATGCATAGAATCAACCAGTCTGTGCTCATAGGAGCTCAAAGTCTGAACCGGCAACCAGGGAGCCTGCATGGGACTGACCTATATGCCCTCTGCACATATAAGACAGGTGTGTAGGTTGATCTTCTTGTAAGACTTCTAACAGCGGGAGCAGGGGCTGTCTCTAATGCTTTTGCTGGCTATTAGAACCTATTCTTCATACTGGGTTACCTTGCCCAGGCTTAATACAAGGGGAAGTGCTTAGTCTCATTGTAACTTGATATCCATGGGAGACCTGCCCTTTCCTGAACAGAAATGGAGGAGGAGTGGATTGGGAGGGACAGAGGGGAGATGGGAGAGAGTAACTAACTGGGAGGAGAGGTGGGCGGGGAAACTATGGTTGGGATGTAAAATAAATAAATTAATTAATTTTTAAAAAGAGTTCCGGGCATGGTGGCCC
>JAQHUG010000041.1:1946346-1959256 GCA_028555095.1 Dicrostonyx torquatus
CCCACTTCCTTCTCTCTCACCACCTTCTGTTCTGTCTACTCTGCCCACCTAAGGGCTGTGTTCTCTCCTATAGGCCAGGCAGTCCTTTATTCAGCCAATGAGAGTAACCCAAATACAGAAAAACCCTCCTACACCAGAAGCTGATTGGCCTATAGCAAGATAGGATAAAGTTAGATGGGACAGTCAAATTGAGGATACTGGGATGAAGAAGGGTGGAGGCAGGGCAGTCTTGGGAGCGATGCCAGCCAGCCACCTAACAGACAGGATGTGCAAAGAATGAGGTAACGAGTCATGAGTCACATGGCAAAGTATAAATAAAAATGTGGATTTTAATTTAAGTGTAAGAGTTAGATAGTAACAAGCCTGAGCTGTCAGCTGAGTATAATTCATATTCAGCCTCTGAATTGGTTATTTGGGACTGGGTGGTCGGGACAGGAAAGGATAAGAAAGGACAGGAAATGACCATTTACAGACCAGGCTAGCCTTAAATGTAGAGATCTGCCTGCCTCTGCCTCCCGAGTACTGGGATTTAAGGTGTGTGCCACCACTTCCTGGTTAATGAATTTTTTTTCTTTTTTTAATTGTGTGTATGTGTGGTTATTGGTTATATGCACTTGAGTGTAGATACCCACAGAGACCAGAAGAGGGCATCATTATTTATGCTTTGTTTTTTGGGTTTTTGTTGGTTGTTTTAATTTTTGGTGGTTTTTTTTTGTTTGTTTGTTTTGTTTTTTTGAGGCAAGGTCTTCTATGCGGTATTTTCTTGCCTGAAACTCACAGAAGAGATCTGCCTGTCCTGCCCACTACGTGTTGGTGTCGAGGACCCATACTGTAACACCTAGGAGGTCAGTTTTGTTTATTTATTTATTTGGGACAGGGTTTCTCTCTGTAGCCCTGTCTGTCCTCTGCCTCCTTAGTGGTGAGATTAAAGGTGTGTGCCACCACTGCCTGGCTGGAGATCAGTTTCTTACAGCCATCTAGACTTAGCTCATTTTTCTAGCTTCTGGGCTTTTGAACACGTAGATGCTATTGCCTAAATTCCTGGACCCCTCTCTTTGTTCTCTTTAACCTTCCTTTTTGTCCTTCAGATCTTGTCTTAAATGCTCTTTCTTTAGGACTTTGCCTCTCTTTAATCCCTTTCTTCTGTGCTGGATTCTCATCTTTTGTTGTTGTTTTTTTTTTAAATATTTATTTATTATGTATACAATATTCTGTCTGTGTATATGCCTGCAGGCCAGAAGAGGGCACCAGACCTCATTACAGATGGTTGTGAGCCACCATGTGATTGCTGGGAATTGAACTCAGGACCTTTGGAAGAGCAGGCAATGCTCTTAACCTCTGAGCCATCTCTCCAGCCCGCATCTTTTGTTTTGTCTGACTCTTACAGGGTGATAGGTGTCCTGAGAACAAGCACTTGTCTCATTTACTGTTGTATTTCCAGCACATGGAGGTGGATGAAGGACAGTAGGCTTTCTCTCTCTGCTTCAGCCTACCATGTTGCTGCTAAAGCGTTTTCCTATTAAAGACTCTGTCCTAACAAGGATGATGACGAACCTATAATCTAAGCACTCAGGTACCAAGGCAGGTTTTTGAGTTTTAAAACAGCCTGATCTGTATTCCATGACTCTGTCTCCAAAACAAAACAAACCCAACCTTTAGAAATTCTGGAGTTCTCCCTTATTTAACTTAAAGTTTATCCTTTTTAGGTTGGCATGCAAAAAAATCACCTTCCATTCTGGCCCTTGGCCCAAGCTGGGGGGTTTGCTTGCTTGCTTTTCTCTCTCTCTCTCTCTCTCTCTCTCTCTTTCTGTTTGAACAAGGTTTCTCAGTGAAACAGTCTTGGCTGTCCTGGAACTAGCTCTGTAGACCAGGCTGTCTTCAGAGTCACAGAGCTCCACCTGCCTCTGCCTTTTGAGTGCTGGGATTAAAGGTGTGCACTATCACTGCCCAGCAAACCTAAGTTAGAGACAATGAGATCATAGCACATAGCATGGTACTTGATATATGAAAGACAGTCCTTAAATATTTGCTGGATCTCAGTTTTGAGACTCTATGGATAAGGACTTTTTTTTAAAAAAAAAAATACAAACTAGAATAAGCTTCTTGATTTCTGTCATGAAGCCGTGAATGATTTTAGGTAGGGAGTTAAATGGAGAGTGTCTCCTTTCTGATGAAGCAGGAATGAGGACTCCAGCATGAGAAGAGAGCACCATCAAAGAACAGCTGTGAAAATCAGATTGCAACGTTGCTCCCAGCTCTTGGACTGCAGAGACTCTTGACAGACTGCAGTATGTCTGCCAGTTTCCCTAGTCCTGGGGAGGTTGGTAGTAGTGACTTCCGTGTGTGACCCGTGGATGGTGGATTGTCATCACTAGAGAGAAGGTTGCATACCACGAATGGCTGGGTGGATTGTGTCTTAGTCTTGTTCACTATGCTGTGATGAAACACTGTGACCAAAGCAACTTGGGAAGGACAGGGTTTCTTTGGCTTACTCTTCTACATGACTGTTCATCGTCAAAGGAAGTCAGGAGCGGAACTTTTTACTTTTTTTTTGGTTTTTTGAGACAGGGTTTCTCTGTGGCTTTTGAGCCTGTCCTGGAAACTAGCTCTTGTAGACCAGGCTGGTCTCAAACTCACAAAGATCCGCCTGTCTCTGCCTCCTGAGTGCTGGGATTAAAGGCGTGCGCCACCAACGCCCGGCTCAGAAGAGGAACTTAAACAGGACAGGAACCTAGAGGCAGGAGCTGTGCAGGGGCTACAAAGGAGTGTTCCTCTCCGTGGCTTGCTCAGCTTGCTTTCTTACAGAACCCAAAATAACTAGCCCAGGGTGGCACCACCTACAATAGCCTTGACTCTCCTCCATCAATCACTAATTAAGAAAATGCCCTACAGGTTTGCCTCCAGCTCAATCTTAGATTGACATTTTCTTAATTGAGGCCCCTCCTCTCTGATGACTCTAGCTTGTGTCTGTCAAGTTGACAAACCAGTCAGCACAGAGTGCATTGGGACCCATGTTCCCAAGTGTCTTAGGGACTGAAAAATGTCAGGGGAAACCACAGGAATGTATGCAGGCATCAAGTAAGACAGATTTCTGGGCCCTTGTTGTGGTCTTAGACCTTTGGTCTTGTGCCACGGGCTCACCGCCAATGCTCTTCCCAAATGGGCTGGTGGCTGAGTCACCATCTATTCTTTGCGGTTGTCTTTCTACTGTAGATGATGGGAGTGGTCTTTATGGTACCAGTTCTCAACAAATACCAAAGGAATTTGTTTCTAGAAATTAGGATCTCTTAAACTATGTGTACTCCAGCCGAAATCTACAGTCAGATGAGGATGAGGAGGAGCTCCCAGTTCTCTGAAGAGCAGTTTTGTTTGGCCACAAACCTCAGCCTGAGCTTGTTGCTTGTGTTGGTGATCTCGAAGCATGTGCCGAAGCATGTCACTGTTAACCTGTGTCCTCTCTACTAGAGGGAAAATCTGATTCTGAGGCTACTTAGGAGCAAGGTTCTTACCCAAAGCAAACATTAAGTCCTGTGAGAAAGTGCTGAGCAACCCTGGCTGCTGTGTCACCCAGGCCATCCTTCCTGAGCAGTTAAAGCAGAGGAAATCTCTCTGTAAGACTTTTCTAGTTCATAGGACTTTTTTTTTTTTCCAGATAAAGTGTCATTCTGCAGCCCAGGCTAGATTGGATCTCATTATTTTTTGGCTTTTTTTAAGACAGATTTAGCTCAGGCTAGCCTCCAACTTTGAGTCTTCCTTCGGTAGCCTCTACACTGGGATTTGGGGCATCCACCATCACTCCTAGTATTTTACTCTTTTCTTTATTTGAGACAGGGTTTTTCTATGTAGCCCTGGCTGTCCTGGAATTCACTATGTAGACCTGGCTGGCTTTGACCTTTCAGAGACTAGGCTGTCTCCCCCTCCAGAGTGCCAGGGTTAAGGCATGTGCCACTCCACCACACCTGTTCTACCTCTGGACAGCAGAGCAGACCTAGCTATTGTCTTAGAGTTCTTGTTGGTGAAGGTTCTGAAGACTGCCTGTCAGTGGCCAGGCTTTCTTCCTTTTTTTCCTAGGAAAGAGGCCAGGGCCTTTAGGAAGAGTTAGTGGTTGTCTATAGACTAGTGATTCTCAACTCTTGAATCAAGACCCTTTTAGGGACCAAACAACCCTTTCACAGGAGTCACCTAAGACCATCGGAAAGCACCGATATTTACATTATGATTCATAACAGCAACAAAATTAGTTATGATGTAAGCAATGAAAATAATGTTATGGCTGGAGTTCACACAGCATGAGGAACTGTTAAAGGGTCCCAGTGTTAGAAAGGTGAAAACCACTGTTCTAGGCCACCGTCTTTTCTCCAGGCAGGTGTTGGGTCTTTTAAGCTTGGGGACAGTAGGCAGAACAATAAGGGGATCTCAGTGAGCAGGCAGTTCAGGACTCTGTTGGCTCTTGGTTTTTTTGTGGTGCCATACTGTAGTAAATCCAGAGTCTTCCAGTGTTAAGTAAACACACTACTACTGAGCCATATCCTCAGCGCCCCCCCTCCTTTTTTTGCAAATTTAAGTAAGTACTCTGCTACTCAGCCATATCCTCAGCCCCCCCGCCCAGTTATTTATTTACTTATTTTGTAAATTTGGAGGCAAAGTCTAAGTTGTCCAATCTGGTTTCGACTGCCAGACCCTCATGTGAGGGCAGCATGGAGATGGTGCTTCCCGTTTTGCTCATCACTGTTCTGCCTGCAGGGCTCCTCAAGAGGGGTTGAGGACCTTTCTGCTCTTTCCCTGATGTGTTGGAAGCAAACTTCCTGTCCTGCTGTCCCAGGGAACACGTGTTGTCAGATTCCACTGTCGTAACTGGCACCGACTTCCAAGTTTCTACATTGGAGTATATCACTTCCCCCCAAGGCTTTGGGAAGGTGTCGTGTGGAAGAGCCCTGTTTGAGGCTGGAGGGCCTTGCTATGCTTTCATCTTTACTTTCTGGGCTCCTCTGAGGGCTCCCTGGGAAACTGTCTGTCTGGCCTTATAGAAACTGTGAAGTGGCAATGTGCCACCTTTCCCTGACTGGCTCAGCTCTGGGCTAGGTCGTATACTGCTCCATTGTACTGTGTGTTCTGATGCAGCTCTTGTCACACACAGCCTTCGACACCTCCCCTCCCCCAGCTAGTCTCTTACAGTTCTTTCTCTCAGAGCTCGTGGGAGGTGCTGGAATACACTCTGTTGGCATAGGCCTGGATGGGTGGTAACTGCAGCTGTGGGAGGGTTTGTTCTTACAAGCCAGTGTTCAGAGCCCTGGTGCAGCCTGGCAGCAGTGTTTGGGAACTAGGGAGACAGCTGTCTTCCATAATAACTGCCTTCTCTTGACCAACCAGAAAGCCTTGTTGTATGGGTCAGTAAGCTGGACTTACTGTTGGCAAAGTGGCGTGTTGCTCTTCCCCAGAAGTGCTTTCTGTGGTAGGAATCCTCTGAGAGTCCCAGAGTAAGTTAGAGGTGCTTTCCCGGACAGAAGATTAGAGTGTACACCTGAGGAATCCTGCAGCTTGCTCTTCTGTGCTCTTTCTTTGCAGCTCCAGAGTTGGGCTGCTCACACACACAGCCGGCTGTTTATATGGAGTGCCTGGAGGGCGTCTACCATGAGTCTGTTGCTAACACCACTAACCAGGAGAACTGGCTGGCTGGGGAGAAGACACTAACCCTGTGAGTCTGACCTTGACTAGCTAACCTGCCCTGGGATGCCACCAGCAGTGTGCATTCTCCTGCATTCTCTGCCTGGCTGGCTGCCTCTTTCTCTCAGTCTTGCTCCCTCTGCTTTCTGAGTTCATTCCTTTCCTCTTTTCCATGATGTGGGCAGGATACACCTCCTTTGTCTTAGTTACTTTTCTGTTGCTGTGTGAAAACACATGGCCACGGCAACCTAGAAAAGAAGGCATTTAATTTGGCTCACAGTTTCAGAGGGTTAGAGTCCATGATGACAGATGCAAGAACAGCTGAGTGCTCCTGTCTTGATCCACAACCTTGAGACAGAGAGAGGGAGAGAGAGAAAGAGACAGAAACTAGGAATAGTGGGAGTCATTTGAACCACCGAAGCCAATCTTTCGCACAACGGTTCACCAGCTAGGGACTACGTATTCAAATGGTTGAGTCTAAGAGGGCCTGTCTCACTAGACTCACCACACCCTTCATGGCCAGGAGAGAAGCTGCCTGCTTGCAGGACTCCTCTGCCTCTCGCCCTCTTCCGTTATGGACACCTCAGTCTCCCACAAAACAAATTGGTGTTTCCATTCTTTCCTGTGTTTTTAGCAACAAGGAGTTGAAGACTTCCTCAGTTACTGTGCTGTTTTTACTTTTCTGATTCAGAGACAGGTAGAGGCAGGGTAGGGATAGATATACCTTCCGGACCCCTTTAGTTTCCCTCCCTTTGTCAAGAGGATGCAAGTGGGGCTGGAGAGATGGCTCAGTAGTAAAAGTGCTGACTGCTCTTCCAGAGGTTGTGAGCCAACGTGGTTGCTGGGAATTGAACTCAGGACCTTTGGAAGAGCTGGCAGTGCTCTTAACCACTGAGCCATCTCTCCAGCCTGTTCTTCCAGAGGACCCAGGTTCAGTTCCTAGCACTACATGGCAACTCACAATTATTTGTAACTCCAGGACCCAACACCCTCACACAGACATACATAGAGGCAAAACACCAATGCACAGAAAATAAAAATAAATAAAAAAGAAGGTGAAAGTGGATGGTTCCACCATTATTCTCACTCAGAATAGGAAATTAGGTTATCTTCATTTTTGGCTTTTTATTTTGTCGAGACAGGATTTCTCTGTGTAGCTCTGGCTATCCTGGAACTCACTCTGTAGACCAGGCTGGCCTTGAACTCACAGGGATCTGCTTGCCTCTGCCTTCTGAGTGCTAGGATTAATGGTGTGCACCACCACTGCCTGACTAGATCTCTTCTTGGTTGGGAGATTGAGGTTTACCTTGTCTTGGCTATGGAGACTTTTTGGTAAGAGAGCGGAGCAAACTAAGTGCCAGATTCGAATCTGCACTGATCTAGTTCCCACTGGTCACCATTGCTCTGGGAAGTGGAGTTTGGTCTCTTACCTGTTTCCACTCAGAGTGTCAGTTGGACTTTAGCCGAGACCTGGGAGGGTGCCTCAGTGAGATGGGGCAGGTCCTGGCCTTTCCCGGGAGGTTGGTGAGTGTTGCCTAGCATGGAGACGCTGCTACCCTAGGCCTTTCCTCCATACTTGGAACATCTGACAATCCCAAGAAGATCAGTTACCTTATTCTACCTGGTGGTCAGGAAGGAGCTCCTTACATAAACTGTGTCTCCAGGCTCTGAAGGTGAGGCTGGCCTGGAGCCTGAGACTCCAGGCAGTTCCTGTTCCTGATATTGAAGGGAGAAGGCAGGGACATGACTACATTGTGGGAAGGGCATGTGTGAGTATGAGGGGCATGGGTGTTTCCAGGCTCCCTAAGAAATATACTAGGGAGTTAGTAAGCCGAAGTGGGTTTGGGCTTGGCTCTGACTAGAAAAGCCGAAAGGAAGGCTGGCCAGGGCTGCGGCTTTCCTTTTTTCTTCCTTAGGAGCACACATAGAGTCTAATGTCAAATACAGGCCATGGACTTGGACACTTTGGCACTGTTTTTGTTGGTAAGGTTTGGTTTGCTTGGATTGCCATCAGTAGTCTTTTCACCTTTGTTCCTATCAAGTGTTTGCTGGGTGAGAGTCCAAGTGGATAGACAAGGTGTTTGTTGTGGGAACCCAGTGAGTTCTCACAGGTCACCAGCACTGGTTCTGAGGCTTCGTGATTACTGTGGTTAGAAGGATTCTCTCTCTGTTGGGCCTTCAGAGCCCTGCCAGTGTATTCAGCTTAGTGTAGGCAGGGGGCCAGGTGAAAGCTACAAGCGGCTTATCCCAAGAGGGTGAGGTTGTACTTGTCCAGAGGCATGTATAGCTATTGGAGGGGCAACAGGACTGGTCTGGGCACAGACTGGCATCTTCTACCCTAGTCATCAGCCCAGAGCAGCATCTTTGCCCAGGTCCCACCCTATGAGCTGCTGGCTGGCTGCCTGCCTGCCACGCGCCAAGGATTGTTGAGGGCTTTGCTCATGTACCTCAGAAACAGCTGCATGCCGGAAACTGGGGACGAAGGCAAATGAAAGGGGCTGGGGGTGCAGTGGGAAAGGCTAATCCAGCTTTATTAGGGTCAGCATTGTACTAAGGACTTCTCTCTTCACAGCAGGCAGAGGGTAGGGCTGCAGTGGAGAGGTGGCGATTTTAATGAGCACTTCTCATGGCTGCATTGCTGGGTCATGTGGCCATAGGGTTGACCCTTACAACGTGGAGTTTTGTGTTTGGGGGCTTTCAATGGAGGTAGAGCCTGGATTTCGGAGACTCAGAACCATCTAGGTTTGTATGGCAAGCATGTCGCCTACTTCTGTGATGTGCAACTTCCACAGGTAGCAGAGGTCAGAAACTCAATATCCAAGGCATGTGACTCAGGAAAGCTAAGGCAATACCTTGTTTCCTGTGTGATCAGGATGCTGTGATTTGGACTGATGGGGCTTTCAGAAGGGCTGGTTTGTTTTATTACCTATTTATATTCTGCTAGGTTCCCAGGAAATTAAGGCTCTATACATAGCTCAGCTGTCTTCTGAGTAGGGCTGAGTTTTCCTTTCATTTAGAAAGCAGTATGGTTACTAACTTCTCTTGGAAGTATTATGAAGAAAAACTTTAAAGATTCTTATAGTGTGGGCCCCTCCCTGATTTAAAAGGTCGGGTTCATTGACCCACCAATTTCCCCCAGTAACTTAGTTCATCCGTAGCTGTGAGCATACTTAGCAGTAAGTTTCACAGTAATCTGAGACTATATAAATGACGTCCTTTCCTAAAGGAGGTGCTGATGGGTAGTAGGGAGATGATCTAATTGGGTCGGATGCTGATCAGGGCCAGCGAACTTGTTCACACTGATAGTACAGAATCTGAGGAGCTGAAGGGACTTTTTATGGCAGAAGGCTGACAAGAAAAAACAAAGAGCAACATCCATTTTGGACTCAGTCCTGTATCCTCTTCTGTACCAGTGATGGTGTGGGGATGGTGACTTCTGAGTCCTTTATAGGCAGAAAGCTGAATGCAGACCTTAGCAGAATGGCAGGAGGGAATAGGAGGGCATTCCAGACTCTTGGGCTTCTTTCTGTTTGCTATAGTTCCTTGACAACATTTGCTTAAAGAAGAATAAGAATAGTAGTTTGAGTGAGTTGGATCTGAAGAGGTTTCTCTTATGCCATCTATCTCCAGGAGCAGCGATCTCCAGTATCAGTGGAAGATGGCCATACCCCCACAAAGGGGGACAGATATGAGTCCCATCTCCAGGCTTATCTGTCTTCCCTCTGCTTGGCTGCTCAGTGGTTTGCAATGCAGGTCCTCTGTACGTGCCGAGTCCCATTTCTAATGAAAGTAGACTTTGTTCTCTGAAGGCAGCTAATCGTGCCCCATGGGCTGTAATCAGGGAGAAGGTATTTAATACAGGGCAGGTGGCAACAGGCGGCCGCATTGACTGGCAGATTGCAACATGGCAATTAGCGAGCTATCACCCTCCTCCCCAGCAGATATGAGGTAGTCTTTCCTCTGAACCAACTTTGGGTAGTGAAGAATGATGCTATGTAGCAGAGGAAAGAGACAGTAAGGTTAGCTAGAGTGAGGTGGGAGTGGTGAGGAGAGCCCCTTCTGCTGCGGGGTTTTGGGCGTCTCCCACTGCGGGTCAGCAGGTTCATCCTAAAGAGCCACAGCCCATGCTGGATCAGCCAGGGGTTCCACCTGGGCACAGCTCTTTTAATATATGCTGGTAGCCCCCATCCTGAGTCATCCGACCCTGCCTCCTAAGACCCGGGTAGTTGGAGTGCAGTTCTTCACTGCTCATTGCCAGGTCTTCCTCCAAAAGAGTCAGCCTGGCAGCCAGAAGCCACGAGGCCCCACAGCCAACCTTGGCTGTGGCTTGCTCATGGTGGCCCAGGGGACCTTCTCTTCTTAACACAGGTCTGGAAAACCTTTAGGTAAAGGAGTTGTGGTCAGTGGAGGCTCTAGCTGGTGGCTGAGACTTCCTGGTGAAACTGCTTTGATGTCTTCTAACTTACCTTTTTGTCTTCTCCAGTTTGGGGGCCCCCAAACCCAGCTGTTCTTCTTGCTTCCCTGGCCTGTTCTCTAGTCTAGGATAGTGGGTGGCCAGGCCTGTTGTCTGTCCAGTGCTGTCCCTTACAGGTTGGATCCAGGGCACTTAGTAGATTTGAGAATTGAAACAAAGGCCCAGGTGTCCCAACACGCCCTGGTATTTATGGACAGAGGGCAGGGAGTGGCACAGATCTGCCTTGGGGAGTAGGGTTGGGGAACCCGGAAGGTTCTCTGGTGCATGGTCCCTACTTCCTAGTAGGAGTGTTTCCCTCCTTGTGCTACAGACCTGTTGGAAGGGTCTGATAGAGAAGTAACCTTTGACCCCAACTTCATCCTTAGAGTCCCTATCTGCATTTACTATCTCTGTCCTTGTCACACCCAGAATCATCCCCCCAACTCAGCAAACCAGATTGCCTCTAACCTCAGAGGAGCCTGAAAATAAAAACATGCTGATAGCAGCAGCCAGGACTCAGTTGTCAGGGCAAGGCAGGGCAAGCTATAGGATGTGGTGCCTCAGTGAGGGAGCTCTGCCCACAGATAGAATTACCAAGTGCCTGAATGTGCCCTACCCGCCCACCGTTTTCATAAGTACCCTGGTGCCTAGAAGAGAGTGTGAGCCTTGGCAGGAAAGTAAAGAAGAGGCAGGTTGGAGGAAAAAGCACACAAAGAGCCTGCAGAGTGAAGGGTTCCTTAACCCGGGGCAGTGTGAGGGGCGAACAGGAAGGCCACAGAGAGCTGGCTTGCAGAAGAGAAGGGAGAAGGCAGCGGCTAGCTCCTGGGAGCTTTCCTGTCATTATCTAGAAACTCCTGTCTCTTCTTTAGTTCATGGCTCTGGTCCTACCTTGTTTTCCAGGCGTGCACACCCACTCATACATACCTTTGAGTGTTAGGGCCTGGGTACCTGACTGGTTTAGGACCTTTCAGGGCCCTCTGGAGGACAGCCACAGAGGACTTGTGGTTTCTCTTGTTTGTTCCCCCTTACCCCAGGAATGTGGTGTCCTTTCTGGCCCTCCCAGATTCCTGTGTGGGGAGTCAGCCTAACAGCGTGCTGCTTGTACCCTGTGGGGACACGTTCTGCCTCCTGTCAAAGGGGCGGAGGCTGGTGGCTCGTGCTTCTGCTACTACACCAAGCTTTCCTCCCAACCCAGGCCAGGGACCTTATAGAAGAGGAAGACCACTCCTGCTTCCCCGCCCTCCTTTGCCCCCACCCTGATGCCCAAGGCCCTGCTGGAATGTGACAGGAGTCATGGCCAGGGCATGTCCCAACAGTAGGAACACGCTTTAGCCCGTAAGGCCTCCTTCAGCCCCCAGCTCTGTTTGGGTTGATGGGGGTGGGAAGAGATTGTTTTTTTATGCTCAGAAAGCCACCTACAGTTACTATTTCCTCTGATCAGTGTGGTGCCTGCTGCCCCCATGCTGCCACCTAGCTTATTACAGGTGCTTCTCAGAATCCCAAGAAGCATAGGCACCTGGTAGGTCACTTGGCTCAACCATGTGCATAGGTGTAGAGCAGGCTTTTACAGTTGGGAAGCATGTTACCCAGGCACTTCAGTATGCCGGAGCAGCCCAGGGCCTGGAAACAGGTCTCGGCTCCCCAAACTTGGGTTTACATTTTTCTTTCTTTTTTCTTTTTTTTATGAGACAGGTTTCTCTGTAGCTTTGGAGCCTGTCCAACAGGAACTATCTCTTATAGATCAGGCTGGCCTTGAACTCAGAGATCCTCCTGCCTCGGCCGGGGGGGGGGGGGATTAAAGGCATGCATCACCACCCAACTGGGTTTATATTTTTCTGTTACATTTATTTTGAGTGTATGTGCATAGGCACATGCTTGCTCTAGTGCACATGTGGAGGTCAGTTCTCTCCTTCACGTGAGTCCCAGAAATCAAGTTTTGGTCATCAGCCTTGGCAGCAAGCACCTTACTATTGAGCCATTATGCCAGCCCCACAGTGTTTCCTATACAAGCATACTAACAGTTTCCGGCCTCAGCTCTATTGACCTTTTTTTGCCTTGTCAGTTCTTTGTTACGGCAGCTGTCCTGTGCATGGTGCTGTGCATAGTAGTGAATGTTCTGGCCTTGACTTACAGTGGACCTCTTCCTCTGCAGATTTTGAAAACTAAAAATGTCTCTTAAGACATTTGCCAGTTGTCCCTAAGAGAAGCAGGGACAAACTCATCCTGATTGAGTACCATTGCTCCCAGTTGCTGAGTTTTGGGTGTTCTTTCTTGGACCTATCTTTGCTTATTGCTAAGTTTATTGACCACCATTGTACACAGAAATGGCCTCTGGGCTTCTTGTAGAACTGTTGCTAGGGGCAGTCTCCAGCACCATCGTCATCTTCCTCCTCTTGGGTTCTTGGTAGTCTCATTTGCAATCTGTGTTCCCCCAATTTCCTAGCTGTTTATAGACTATTAGAAGCCTGGGAGATGAGCAGGACGAATAGGAGGTAGGAATAAGAATAGTACAAGATGCTGGCAGTGGTGGCCAAATCTGTAATCCCAGCACTTGGGAGGCAGAGGTTGGCAAATCTCTGAGTTCAAGGCCAGCCTGGTCTACAGAGAGAGTTCCAGGATAGCCAGGGGTGTTGCACAGATAAACCTGTTTCAAAAAACCAGACCCCCCCCCAAAAAAAAACAGGCATAAAAGAATAGTAGCAGAACTATTCCAGAATGGGGCACATGTAAGTTGAGACAGTGAACGCATGTGTGTAGAGCACAGGTGTTGTCTGGACAAAGAACTATTCCAGA